>CM040821.1:41533821-42108821 GCA_022828995.1 Vimba vimba
AAATGAGTTTAAGAGTTCAGAGTTTATTAATTTATGAGTTTAAGAGTTCATAAGTCTATGAATTCATGAGTTTATAAGTTAATTAGTTTATAAGTGTATGAGTTTAGAGTGCATTAGTTTAAATGAGTCTCAATGGCTCATATAGTATATAGAACGGCAGTTTGGTTAGTCTTCAAGGTGTTTAGATTTAAATTTTGTCAGTTTGAATTTTTTAGAACTCCCCAATGTAAGTCAATGGGAGTTTTTGAATGAGTTTTTTCGAGTTTTGATCGTCATTTTTAGGAAAACCGTAAGTCCGATCAGTCTGAAAAGATATAGCACACCGAGTCAGATCAGTTTGAGCGTCTGAGCCGAATTGGAGTATGTGGAGTTAAAGCTCTAGGAGGAGTTTGAGTTGTAAATTTTTACGGTCAGAATAATAATAATAATAATAATAATAAGTTTAAATAGGATTTCAATATGTTGGCTCTCTCAAGCCAACTTAATAAGTTTAAATAGGATTTCAGTAAGTTGGCTTTCTCAAGCCAACTTAACTAGAAAAAAAAGTTTGAGACAAACTTTAAGTTGGCTTGAGAAAGCCGGACCAGAGAGTTTGAAAAAGTTAAAAGTAGTTAGAAGTTTGAAGTAGTATGAAGTTTAAAGTAGTTAAAATTTTGATTGATAAATTAGTTAGAAAGAAAGAAAAAATATTAGTTAGAAAGAAAAAGATAGATTAGTTAGAAAGAAAGATTAGTTAGAAAGATAGATTAAAAGAAAGATTAGTTAAAAAGAAAGACAGATTAGTTAGAAAGCAAGAAAGCAAAAAAGATTAAAAAGAAAGAAAGAAAGAAAGAAAGAAAGAAAGAAAGAAAGAAAAGTGGATTAGAAAGAAAGAAAGAAAGAAAGAAAGAAAGAGAAAGAATAGTGGATTAGGAAAGAAAGAAAGAAAGAAAGAAAGAAAGAAAGAAAGAAAGAAAGAAAGAAAGGTGGATTAGTTAGAAAGAAAGAAAGAAAAAGAAAGAAAGAAAGAAAGAAAGAAAGAAAGAAAGAAAGAAAGAAAGAAAGAGAAAGAAAGAAAGAATGGTGGATTAGTTAGAAAGAAAGAAAGAAAGAAAGAAAGAAAGAAAGAAAGAAAGAAGAAGAAAGGTGGATTAGTTAGAAAGAAAGAAAGAAAGAAAGAAAGAAAGAAAGAAAGAAAGAAAGAAGAAAGAAAGAAAGAAAGAAAGAATGGTGGATTAGTTAGAAAGAAAGAGAAAGAAAGAAAGAAAGAAAGAGAAGAGAAGAAAGAAAGAAAGAAAGAAAGAAAGAAAGAAAGAAAGAAAGAATGGTGGATTAGTTAGAAAGAAAGAGAAAGAAAGAAAGAAAGAAAGAGAAAGAAAGAAAGAAAGAGAAAGAAAGAAAGAAAGAAAGAAAGAATGGTGGATTAGTTAGAAAGAAAGAAAGAAAGAAAGAAAGGTGGATTAGTTAGAAAGAAAGAAAGAAAGAAAGAAAGAAAGAAAGAAAGAAAGAAGAAGAAAGAAAGAAAGAAAGAAAGAAAGAGAAAGAAAGAAAGAATGGTGGATTAGTTAGAAAGAAAGAAAGAAAGATGTTTATTGATATT
The DNA here is from genome assembly GCA_022828995.1 of Vimba vimba. Lineage (NCBI taxonomy): Eukaryota > Metazoa > Chordata > Actinopteri > Cypriniformes > Leuciscidae > Vimba > Vimba vimba. The sequence goes on from CM040821.1 coordinate 41,535,401, forward strand.
TGATCATAGTTTACCATAGTTTACCATTATTTACCACGATTTACCATAGTTTACCATGATTTACTATAGTATACCATGATTTACCATGTTCAAGTATGATTTACTGATTCTAGCATGATTTATCATAGTTTACCATGATTTACCATAGTTTACCACGATTTACCATATTTTACCATGATTTACCATGATTTACCATAGTTTGCCATGCTAGCATGATTATCATGTTGCTAGCATGATGCTAGAATTTTTTTTACCATGTTGCTAGCATGGTTTACCACGATTTACCATAGTTTACCATGATTTACCACGATTTACCATAGTTTACCATGATTTACTATAGTATACTATGATTTACCATGTTCAAGTATGATTTACTGATTCTAGCATGATTTATCATAGTTTACCATGATTTACCATAGTTTACCATGATTTACCATGATTTACCACGATTTACCATAGTTTACCATGATTTTACTATAGTACACCATGATTTACCATGTTCAAATATGATTTACTGATTCTAGCATGATTTATCATAGATTACCATGATTTACCATAGTTTACCATGATTTACCACAATTTACCATAGTTTACCATGATTTACTATAGTATGCCAGGATTTACCATGTTCAAGTATGATTTACTGATTCTAGCATGATTTAGCATAGTTTACCATGATTTACCACGATTTACCATAGTTTACCATGATTTACTATAGTATACCATGATTTACCATGTTCAAGTATAATTTACTGATTCTAGCATGATTTACCATAGTTTACCATGATTTACCACGATTTACCATAGTTTACCATGATTTACTATAGTATACCATGATTTACCATGTTCAAGAATGATTTATTGATTCTAGCATGATTTACCATAGTTTACCATGATTTACCACGATTTACTATAGTTTACCATGATTTACTATAGTATACCACGATTTGCCATGTTCAAGTGTAATTTACTGATTCTAGCATGATTTACCATAATTTAGGATGATTTACCATAGTTTACCATGATTTACCATGATTTACCATAGTTTACCATGATTTACTATAGTATACCATGATTTACCATGTTCAAGTATGATTTATTGATTCTAGCATGATTTACCATAGTTTACCATGATTTACCACGATTTACTATAGTTTACCATGATTTACTATAGTATACCATGATTTACCATGTTCAAGTATGATTTACTATGATTCTAGCATGATTTACCATAGTTTACCACAATTTACCATAGTATACCATGATTTACCATGTTCAAGTATGATTTACTGATTCTAGCATGATTTATCATAGTTTACCATGATTTACCATGATTTACCACGATTTACCATAGTTTACCATGATTTTACTATAGTACACCATGATTTACCATGTTCAAGTATGATTTACTGATTCTAGCATGATTTATCATAGATTACCACAATTTACCATAGTTTACCATGATTTACTATAGTATACCAGGATTTACCATGTTCAAGTATGATTTACTGATTCTAGCATGATTTACCATAGTTTACCATGATTTACCATAGTTTACCACAATTTACCATAGTATACCATGATTTACTATGTTCAAGTATGATTTAATGATTTACCATGATTTACCACGATTTACTATAGTTTACCATGATTTACTATAGTATACCATGATTTACTATGATTCTAGCATGATTTAGCATAGTTTACCATGATTTACCATAGTTTACCACAATTTACCATAGTATACCATGATTTACCATGTTCAAGTATGATTTACTGATTCTAGCATGATTTATCATAGTTTACCATGATTTACCATGATTTACCACGATTTACCATAGTTTACCATGATTTTACTATAGTACACCATGATTTACCATGTTCAAGTATGATTTACTGATTCTAGCATGATTTATCATAGATTACCACAATTTACCATAGTTTACCATGATTTACTATAGTATACCACAATTTACCATGTTCAAGTATAATTTACTGATTCTAGCATGATTTACCATAGTTTACCATGATTTACCACGATTTACCAAAGTTTACCATGATTTACTATAGTATATCATGATTTACCATGTTCAAGTATGATTTACTGATTCTAGCATGATTGACCATAGTTTACCATGATTTACTATAGTATACCATGATTTACCATAGTTTACCATGATTTACCACGATTTACCATAGTTTACCATGATTTACTATAGTATACCATGATTTACCATGTTCAAGTATGATTTACTGATTCTAGCATGATTTAGATTTAGATAGATAGATAGATAGATAGATAGATAGATAGATAGATAGATAGATAGATAGATAGATAAGGTTTGAAGATAGATAGATAGATAGATAGATAGATAGATAGATAGATAGATAGATAGATAGATAGATAGATAGATAAGGTTTGAAGATAGATAGATAGATAGATAGATAGATAGATAGATAGATAGATAGATAGATAGATAGATAGATAGATAGATAGATAGATAGATAATGTTTGAAGATAGATAGATAGATAGATAGATAGATAGATAGATAGATAGATAGATAGATAGATAGATAAAGGTTTGAAGATAGATAGATAGATAGATAGATAGATAGATAGATAGATAGATAGATAGATAGATAGATAGATAAGGCTTGAAGGAAGATAGATAGATAGATAGATAGATAGATAGATAGATAGATAGATAGATAGATAGATAGATTAGTTATTAGTTAGAAAGAACATAGATAGCTTAAAGCTTAATTGAGTATCAATGGCTTCTAGCAGTTTACATTAAACATAGTTCAAACAGACATGGACTTTTGGTCAATGAAAGTCTATGGGATTTTTATGATTTTTAATATTAATTTTTAAGAAAACCATAACTCAAATCAGTCTGAAAAGATATAGCACACCAAGTCAGAACAGTATGAAGGTCTGACCCGAGTTTGGAGTATGTAGCTTGAACGGTCTAGGAGGAGTTAGTGTCCCAAAATTTGCGGTCAGAAAAAGAAGAAGAAGAAGAAGAAGAACTAGAAAAAAAAGTTTGTTGAGACAAACTTTAAGTTGGCTTGAGAAAGCCGGACCAGAGAGTTTGAAGAAGTTAAAAGTAGTTAGAAGTTTAAAGTATTTAGAAATTTGAAGTAGTTTGAAGTTTAAAGTAGTTTAAATTTTGATTGATAAATTAGTTAGAAAGAAAGAAAGAAAGATTAGGTAGAAAGACAGAAAGAATGAAAGAAAAAATAAAGAGATTAGGTAGAAAGAAAGAAAGAAAGAAAGATTAGGCAGAAAGAAAGAAAGATTAGGTAGAAAGAAAGAAAGAAAGAAAGAAAGAAAGAAAGAAAGAAAGAAAGAAAGATTAGGTAGAAAGACAAAGAATGAAAGAAAAAATAAAGAGATTAGGTAGAAAGAAAAAAAAGAAAGATTAGGCAGAAAGAAAGAAAGATTAGGTAGAAAGAAAGAAAAAAAAAAGAAAGAAAAAGATTAGGTAGAAAGAAAGAAAGAAAGAAAGAAAGAAAGAAAGAAAGAAAGAAAGAAAGAAAGAAAGAAATAAAGAAAGAAAGATTAGGTAGAAAGAAAGAAAGAAAGAAAGAAAGAAAGAAAGAAAAAGATTAGGTAGAAAGAAAGAATGAAAGAAAAAAGAAAGAAAGAAAGAAAGAAAGAAAGAAAGATTAGGTAGAAAGAAAGAAAGATAAGTTTGAAAGAAAGAAAGAAAGAAAGAAAAGTAAGCAAGAAAGAAAAGAAAGATTAGTTAGAAAGAAAGAAAAAGAAAAAAGAAAGATTAGCTAGAAAGAAAGATTGGCTAGAAAGAAAGAAAGAAAAAAGAAAGAAAGATTAGTTAGAAAGAAAGAAAAAAAAGATTTGTTAGAAAGGAAAGAAAGATTAGTTAGAAAGATTAGATAGAAAGATAAGTTAGAAAGAAAGATTAGTTAGAAAAAGAAAGAAAGAAAGATTAGTTAGAAAGAAAGAATGAATGAATGGTGGATTAGTTAGAAAGAATGAAAGAAAGAAAGAAAGAAAGACTAATTAGTTAGAAAGAAAGATAGATTAGTGAGAGAGAAAGAAAAAAGATTGATTAGTTAGAAAGAAAGAAAGAAAGAAAGAAAGAAAGAAAGAAAGAAAGAAAGAAAGAAAGAAAGAAAGATGGATTAGTTAGAAAGAAAGATAGATTAGTTAGAAAGAAAGATAGATAGATTAGTTAGAAAGAAAGAAAGATAGATTGGTTAGAATGAAAGAAACAAAAAAAATATATTAGTTAGAAAGAAAGATGGATTAGTTCGTTAAAAAGAAAGAAAGATGGATTATTTAGTTAAAAAGAAAGATAGATTAGTTAGTTAAAAAGATAGATAGATAGATAGATAGATAGATAGATAGATAGATAGATAGATAGATAGATAGATAGATAAATAGAAAAGGTTTGAAGTTAGATAGATAGATAGATAGATAGATAGATAGATAGATAGATAGATAGATAGATAGATAGATAAGTTCAAAATATAGATTTAGCCAAATATAGTTTATCATGATTTACCATAGTTTAACATGATTTACTATAGTATACCATGATTTACCATGTTCAAGTATGATTTACTGATTCAAGCATGATTTACCATAGTTTACCATGATTTACCACGATTTACCATAGTTTACCATGATTTACTATAGTATACCACGATTTACCATGTTCAAGTATAATTTACTGATTCTAGCATGATTTACCATAGTTTACCATGATTTACCACGATTTACCATAGTTTACCATGATTTACTATAGTATACCATTATTTACCATGTTCAAATATGATTTATTGATTCTAGCATGATTTACCATAGTTTACCATGATTTACCACGATTTACTATAGTTTACCATGATTTACTATAGTATACCACGATTTGCCATGTTCAAGTATAATTTACTGATTCTAGCATGATTTACCATAGTTTAGCATGATTTACCATAGTTTACCATGATTTACTATAGTATACCATGATTTACCACGATTTACCATAGTTTACCATGATTTACTATAGTATACCATGATTTACCATGTTCAAGTATGATTTACTGATTCTAGCATGATTTAGCATAGTTTACCATGATTTACTATAGTATACCACAATTTACCATGTTCAAGTATAATTTACTGATTCTAGCATGATTTACCATAGTTTACCATGATTTACCACGATTTACCATAGTTTACCATGATTTACTATAGTATACCATGATTTACCATGTTCAAGTATGATTTACTGATTCTAGCATGATTTATCATAGATTACCATGATTTACCATAGTTTACCATGATTTACCACGATTTACCACGATTTACCATAGTTTACCATGATTTACTATAGTATACCACGATTTACCATGTTCAAGTATGATTTACTGATTCTAGCATGATTTATCATAGTTTACCATGATTTTACCATAGTTTACCATGATTTACCACGATTTACCATAGTTTACCATGATTTACTATAGTATACCACGATTTACCATGTTCAAGTATGATTTACTGATTCTAGCATGATTTACCATGATTTACCATAGTTTACCATGATTTACTATAGTATACCACAATTTACCATGTTCAAGTATAATTTACTGATTCTAGCATGATTTAGAATAGTTTACCATGATTTACCACGATTTACCATAGTTTACCATGATTTACTATAGTATACTAGGATTTACCATGTTCAAGTATGATTTACTGATTCTAGCATGATTTATCATAGTTTACCATGATTTACCATAGTTTACCATGATTTACTATAGTATACCATGATTTACCATGTTCAAGTATGATTTACTGATTCTAGCATGATTTATCATAGTTTACCATGATTTACCATAGTTTACCACGATTTACCATATTTTACCATGATTTACCATGATTTACCATAGTTTGCCATGCTAGCATGATAATCATGTTGCTAGCATGATGCTAGAATTTTTTTTACCATGTTGCTAGCATGGTTTACCACGATTTACCATAGTTTACCATGATTTACCACGATTTACCATAGTTTACCATGATTTACTATAGTATACCAAGATTTACCATGTTCAAGTATGATTTACTGATTCTAGCATGATTTCCCATAGTTTACCATGATTTACCATAGTTTACCATTATTTACCACGATTTACCATAGTTTACCATGATTTACTATAGTATACTATGATTTACCATGTTCAAGTATGATTTACTGATTCTAGCATGATTTATCATAGTTTACCATGATTTACCATAGTTTACCATGATTTACCATGATTTACCACGATTTACCATAGTTTAACATGATTTTACTATAGTACACCATGATTTACCATGTTCAAGTATGATTTACTAATTCTAGCATGATTTATCATAGATTACCACAATTTACCATAGTTTACCATGATTTACTATAGTATACCAGGATTTACCATGTTTAAGTATGATTTACTGATTCTAGCATGATTTACCATAGTTTACCATGATTTACCATAGTTTACCACAATTTACCATAGTATACCATGATTTACTATGTTCAAGTATGATTTAATGATTTACCATGATTTACCACGATTTACTATAGTTTACCATGATTTACTATAGTATACCATGATTTACTATGATTCTAGCATGATTTAGCATAGTTTACCATGATTTACCATAGTTTACCACAATTTACCATAGTATACCATGATTTACCATGTTCAAGTATGATTTACTGATTCTAGCATGATTTATCATAGTTTACCATGATTTACCATGATTTACCATGATTTACCACGATTTACCATAGTTTACCATGATTTTACTATAGTACACCATGATTTACCATGTTCAAGTATGATTTACTGATTCTAGCATGATTTATCATAGATTACCACAATTTACCATAGTTTACCATGATTTACTATAGTATACCACAATTTACCATGTTCAAGTATAATTTACTGATTCTAGCATGATTTACCATAGTTTACCATGATTTACCACGATTTACCAAAGTTTACCATGATTTACTATAGTATATCATGATTTACCATGTTCAAGTATGATTTACTGATTCTAGCATGATTTACCATAGTTTACCATGATTTACTATAGTATACCATGATTTACCATAGTTTACCATGATTTACCACGATTTACCATAGTTTACCATGATTTACTATAGTATACCATGATTTACCATGTTCAAGTATGATTTACTGATTCTAGCATGATTTATCATAGTTTACCATGATTTACCATAGTTTACCATGATTTACCACGATTTACCATGATTTACTATAGTATACCATGATTTACCATGTTCAAGTATGATTTACTGATTCTAGCATGATTTATCATAGATTACGTCTCCGGTTACTTGTTGTAACCTTGTTCCCTGAGAAAGCGGAACGAGATGCTGCGCTGCTCAGCGCATTGGGAACATATTTTATCGTGACCAGCTGTGAATAGTGTGTATAACACGTCGATGGAATTGACCCGGAGGTAATATAGCCTCGGTCGGTGACGTCATCGGCGCGCCCCCGCGACACGAGGCTATAAGTAGATGAGCCACAGGTGCATCATCAGGATATTTTGTCTGAAGAGCAGTCCCGGGACATCTTCAGCACGGCAAAGTAGCGCAGCATCTCGTTCCGCTTTCTCAGGGAACAAGGTTACAACAAGTAACCGGAGACGTTCCCTTTCGAAAGCTACAATCGATGCTGCGCTGCTCAGCGCATTGGGAACGAGAATACCCACGCCGCCGTGCTTGAACATGTCTGGACTCCCACGGTTGTGCAGGTGTGTTTCACAAGAACGTAAGAAGGCCTAGACATTAGCTTGCGATGTCGACTCAAGGACATGAGAGCCCGGAGTGGCATGAACATCCAAACTATAAAATCTTATGAATGTGTGCGGAGAGGACCAACCTGCCGCATCACAAACATGTTGCAAAGGGGCCCCCCTTGCCAGAGCACTAGAAGAGGCGACCCCCCTGGTGGAGTGAGCTCTAAGACCTATAGGCGAAGTTTGCCCGCGCGCCTCATAAGCAAGAGCAATAGCATCCCTGACCCAATGAGACATAGTCTGCTTGGTAGCAGCTCCTCCTCTGTTGCTGCCCCCATAACAGACGAACAGTTGCTCCGACTTACGCCACTGGCTAGTGCGGTGGACGTAAGCCTGAAGAGCACGGACTGGACACAGCCTATGAGATCTCTCCTGCTCCGGCGTTGAGAACGGCGGGGAGCAGAAAGCCTCAAGAATGACAGGATGTACAGCCGAAAATGGAACCTTAGGCAGGAAATCAGGATGTGGATGCAAAATCACTTTCACCATACCTGGGGCAAAGTCTAAGCAGGATGGCGAGATAGACAGAGCCTGCATATCCCCAATTCTCTTCAAGGAAGTTATTGCCATCAGAAAAACCATTTTTAGAGTCAGAAGTTTATCAGACGCTGATTCTATTGGTTCAAAGGGGGTGTCAACCAGACCCTCAAGAACTATAGCTAAATCCCATGAAGGGATCTTGGTTCTTACTGGAGGCCTCAGTCGCCTGGCTCCCCGAAGGAAGCGTGAGAGCAGAGGGTGTCTCCCAAGTGGCGCCCCGTCAACTAAGGCGTGGCAAGCCGAAAGAGCGGCCACGTAAACCTTAAGAGTGGCAGGACATGTGCCTGTTGATAATTTCTCTTGCATGAAGTCCAGCACTGAAGCAATCTGGCAGTTAACTGGATCTACATTGTGTTCAACGCACCACCTTTCAAAAACACCCCACTTAATAGCATAACTTCTTCTAGTGGAGGAAGCCCTAGCACTCAGAATGGTCTCAATAACATCCGGCGAAAGCCCAGTGTCTCTTAATTGGTTCCCATCAGGGGCCAAACATGAAGATTCCACAGGTCGGGCCTGGGATGGAATATCGTGCCCTCCGCCTGAGACAGAAGGTCCCTCCTCTCCGGAATCGCCCACGGCGAGCCGTCGAGGAGAGCTATTATCTCCGAGAACCACACTCTGTTCGGCCAACGTGGCGCTATCAGCAAGAGGCAAGACCCTTGTTGGCGAACTCTGGCTAGAACTCCCGGGAGCAGAGAAACTGGAGGAAACGCATAAAGGCGCATCTTGGGCCATGTGTGCGCCATCGCATCCAGACCCAGAGGAGCCGGGTGACTCAGAGAGAAGTAGAGGGGGCATTGCGCTGTCTGTTGGGAGGCGAAGAGGTCCACCTCCGCTTCGTAAAATTTGGTCCAAATCTGTTTCACTACTTCTGGGTGGAGTTTCCATTCCCCCGTCGGTAGTGTCTGTCTGGACAATAGATCTGCTCCCACATTCAAATGCCCTGGGATGTATACTGCCCTGAGTGACAGGAACTTGCCCTGGGCCCAGAGAAAAATCTGCCTCGCTATTCTGTTCAGATTGCGTGAGCGCAGACCTCCCTGGTGATTTATATACGAGACTGCTGCTGTGTTGTCCACCCGCACTAGGACATGACAGCCCCTCAATTGATGGAGAAAATATTTCAGAGCCAGAAATATGGCCATCAGCTCGAGGCAATTGATGTGCCAATCGAGCTGATGACCCTCCCATTCCCCTTGAGCTGGACGGCCATCCAAGACCGCTCCCCAGCCCGTCAGGGAGGCGTCCGTTGTTAGCAGTTTGCGACGACACGGCGCCCCTAAAGTGGGACCCAAGGCGAGGAACCGGGGTCTGAGCCACAGAGATAGTGTACGAAGCCCACGGCGCGTCACTTTTATTAGCCTTTGAGGATTGGCTCTTGGATGAAAACCTCTGGCTTTTAGCCACAACTGAAACGGTCTCATGTGCAACAGCCCCAGAGGAATCACCGTGGAGGCTGATGCCATGAGACCTAACATTCTTTGATACTGTCGAACAGTACGAACTTGGCCTAGCTTGACTTTGGTCATGGTCTGCTGAATGGTCTCGATTCGAGCGGGAGACATTTGTGCCCGCATCGTAACCGAATCCCAAACGATCCCGAGATAATTCGTTCTCTGAGCAGGAGAAAGAACACTTTTCTTGGTGTTGAGTTTCAGCCCTAGAGAAACTAGATGAGCTAACACGATGTCTCTGTGTTGGAGCGCCATCTCTCGTGATTGTGCTAGTATTAACCAATCGTCTATGTAATTCAAAATGCGAATGCCCTGGAGTCGTAATGGAGCCAGTGCTGCATCCATGCATTTTGTGTATGTGCGGGGTGACAGTGCTAGACCGAATGGAAGAACCCGAAATTGGTACGCTTCGCCCCCGAAAGCGAACCTCAGGAACTTCCTGTGTTGTGGCAATATTTCTATGTGAAAATATGCGTCCTTCAGATCGATCGTGACGAACCAATCGTGATGATGTATTTGCGACACGACCGTCTTGACGGTTAACATCTTGAACTTGAGTGCTTTGACTGTGCGGTTTAAGCCTCGAAGATCTAAGATTGGACGCAACCCCCCATCCTTTTTGGGTACTAGGAAGTATCTGCTGTAATAACCTGACTCCCTCTCTGGAAGAGGAACACGTTCTATGGCCTCTTTGCTCAGAAGAGTCTGCAGCTCTTGCGACAGTACATGCATCTGCTCCGGTTTCACGGTAGTGAAAATCACGCCGTTGAAACGCGGAGGACGACGAATAAACTGGATTCTGTATCCTAACTGTACTGTGCTTAATACCCACGCAGAAACGCCCGGCAGAAGTTCCCACGCTGCCAGACTTTCTGAGAGTGGTATTAATTTTAATACTTCCTTTTGAGGGGATATTAGATGTTCCGTGTCCGGAATGACAGCCGGAAACGACGGAACATCTAATATTTCGCTGGAAACCGCTGCCCCCCGAAGCACGAGAGGTGGCGGGGATGGAGAGGTTTTGTGAGGGTAGCGGGAAGGGACGAAAAGATCTTGAATGCGCCCCATCCCGCGGGGGACTACCCCCACTAGAATGGGCGCCAGACCATCAGGACTTCCTCTTTCTGTTGATGACAGTCCTGAGGTCTGGCTTGGGAGGCTGCTGAGCCTGGCGAGTCTGCCTCCAGTCTCTCTGAGGGGGAGCGCGACTCGCCACGCTCTGCTTTTTCACCTCCCTGGCTTTTGAAGGACCGGGGCGGGGCTGGGTGGCAGACGGCCCCTCCCCTTGAGTGCGGCGAGGAAGAAACTGCACGAACGCTTCCTCGTGTTTCTTGACTTCCTTAAAGCGTGTGACTACGGTGTTAACCGCGTCACCAAACAGCCCAGATGGAGATACAGGAGAGTCAATAAGAAACAACCGATCTTTCTCTTTAATCCCTGTCAGATTAAGCCACAGATGCCTCTCCGTGCTGACTAAAGCAGACATAGAACGGCCGATGGCACGGGCCGTCTGCTTGGTCGCACGGAGAGACAGATCTGTGGCACGACGAAGCTCCGTGAACGCTTCCTCGTCGATCGTACTGCCCACACTCAAATCCTTCAACAGGTCAGCCTGGTACGCCTGTAACACTGCCATAGTGTGCAGCGCAGCACCAGCCTGACCTGCAGCTTGATAAGCTTTCCCCACTAATGATGATGTTATACGACAGGGTTTAGTGGGGAGGGTAGGTTTCTTAATCGAAGATGCCGACTCGGGTGAGAGATAGCCCGCGAGCGTCTCTTCAACCCGCGGCATCTCCGTATACCCCCGCGCTTTCGCACCCACGATAGTCGAAAAAGTCGACGTCGAGGGCACAAAAACGCGAGAAGTATATGGTTTACTCCATGACTTAGACAGCTCGTCATGGAGGTCCTCAAAAAAGGGGAGAGACTGATGTAATGTTCTCTCCCCCCTGCCACCGGACAGAAACCTATCCTCAAGCTTACTGGGTTTGGGGGTCTCTTGGTCGCGTGGCCAGTCAAGCTGTAACCTGGCCACCGCGCGAGTGACCACCTCTAGCAATTCCTCAACAGATCTTTTTTCACGGGAGGAATGCTCAGAGGCTGGCCGCTCGTTATGATCTGACGAACCAAGAGAAATATCATCCCCCTCGTGAACCGAAGAAGCACCGGAGCGCGCTTCGAGATCACGAGAAGGGATGTTAGGATCTGGTGACGCAGCAAGCGAAAGGGACGGACCCGTCTCTTGCTCGTCATGCAGATCCATACGAGAGCCCCACGATGGTAATGCGGGTGCGGACTGGAAATAGTTCAGACGGGAGCGAAGCATCTTAACTGTGAGCTGATCACAATGCTCGCACCCGCCTTTCTCTATCGCCAGTACCGCGTGCTCTTCCCCCAAACAAACAAAGCAATAATCGTGTGTATCCAGCTCAGACATGGGACGGGAGCATGGAGGAACACAACGCTTATTGCTTTGTTGACTCATTTCACTTCTTTTTTTACTTTTTAAACTCTATGATGTAGCGAGAGAGAAAAAGATTTTTGAAATGAGAGAGATGAAAATTCTGCACACTGCCTGAATAAACTAACTCCTAGCAACAGATCTGTATCAGAACGAAGGTAGAGAGAGAGTTTCAACGCACACACTGCACAGTAATGGTCTGAAGACAAAAGACCTGATGATGCACCTGTGGCTCATCTACTTATAGCCTCGTGTCGCGGGGGCGCGCCGATGACGTCACCGACCGAGGCTATATTACCTCCGGGTCAATTCCATCGACGTGTTATACACACTATTCACAGCTGGTCACGATAAAATATGTTCCCAATGCGCTGAGCAGCGCAGCATCGATTGTAGCTTTCGAAAGGGAACCATGATTTACCATAGTTTGCCATGATTTACCACGATTTACCACGATTTACCATAGTTTACCATAGTTTACCATGATTTACTATAGTATACCACGATTTACCATGTTCAAGTATGATTTACTGATTCTAGCATGATTTATCATAGTTTACCATGATTTTACCATAGTTTACCATGATTTACCACGATTTACCATAGTTTACCATGATTTACTATAGTATACCACGATTTACCATGTTCAAGTATAATTTACTGATTCTAGCATGATTTACCATAGTTTACCATGATTTACCATAGTTTACCATGATTTACCACGATTTACCACGATTTACCATAGTTTACCATGATTTACTATAGTATACCACGATTTACCATGTTCAAGTATGATTTACTGATTCTAGCATGATTTAGCATAGTTTACCATGATTTACCATGATTTACCATAGTTTACCATGATTTACTATAGTATACCACAATTTACCATGTTCAAGTATAATTTACTGATTCTAGCATGATTTACCATAGTTTACCATGATTTACCACGATTTACCATAGTTTACCATGATTTACTATAGTATACTAGGATTTACCATGTTCAAGTATGATTTACTGATTCTAGCATAATTTATCATAGTTTACCATGATTTAACATAGTTTACCATGATTTACCACGATTTACCATAGTTTACCATGATTTACCATAGTATACCATGATTTACCATGTTCAAGTATGATTTACTGATTCTAGCATGATTTATCATAGATTACCATGATTTACCATAGTTTACCATGATTTACCATGATTTACCACGATTTACCATAGTTTACCATGATTTACTATAGTATACTAGGATTTACCATGTTCAAGTATGATTTACTGATTCACTGCATGATTTATCATAGTTTACCATGATTTACCATAGTTTACCATGATTTACCACGATTTACCATAATTTACTATGATTTACTATAGTATACCACAATTTACCATGTTCAAGTATAATTTACTGATTCTAGCATGATTTACCATAGTTTACCATAGTTTACCATGATTTACCACGATTTACCATAGTTTACTATGATTTACTATAGTATACCATGATTTACCATGTTCAAGTATATGATTTACTGATTCTAGCATAGATAGATAGATAGATAGATAGATAGATAGATAAGGTTTGAAGATAGATAGATAGATAGATAGATAGATAGATAGATAGATAGATAGATAGATAGATAGATAGATAGATAGATAGATAATGTTTGAAGATAGATAGATAGATAGATAGATAGATAGATAGATAGATAGATAGATAGATAGATAGATAAGGTTTGAAGATAGATAGATAGATAGATAGATAGATAGATAGATAGATAGATAGATAGATAGATAGATAGAAAGGTTTTGTAGATAGATAGATAGATAGAAAGGTTTTGTAGATAGATAGATAGATAGATAGATAGATAGATAGATAGATAGATAGATAGATAGATAAGGTTTGAAGATAGATAGATAGATAGATAGATAGATAGATAGATAGATAGATAGATAGATAGATAGATAGATTAGTTATTACTTAGAAAGAACATAGATAGCTTAAAGCTTAATTGAGTATCAATGGCTTCTAGCAGTTTACATTAAACATAGTTCAAACAGACATGGACTTTTGGTCAATGAAAGTCTATGGGAGTTTTATGATTTTTAATATTAATTTTTAAGAAAACTGAAAGTCAAATCAGTCTGAAAAGATATAGCAACTCGAGTCAGAACAGTATGAAGGTCTGACCCGAGTTTGGAGTATGTCGCTTGAACGGTCTAGGAGGAGTTAGTGTCTAAAAATTTGCGGTCAGAAAAATAATAATAATAATAAGAAGAAGAATAACTAGAAAAAAAAGTTTGTTGAGACAAACTTTAAGTTGGCTTGAGAAAGCCAGACCAGAGAGTTTGAAGAAGTTTAAAGTAGTTAGAAGTTTAAAGTAGTTTAAATTTTGATTGATAAATTAGTTAGAAAGAAAGAATAGTTAGAAAGAAGGAAAGATTAGTTAGAAAGAAAAAAATATTAGTTAGAATGAAAAAGAAAGAAAGAAAGAATAGTTAGAAAGAAGGAAAGATTAGTTAGAAAGAAAGAAAGAAAGAAAGAAAGAAAGAAAGAAAGAAAGAAAGAAAGAAAGATGGATTAGTTAGAAATAAAGAAAGATGGATTAGTTAGCAAGAAAGATGGATTAGTTAAAAAGAAAGAAAGAAAGATGGATTAGTTAGAAAGAAAGATAGATAGATAGATAGATAGATAGATAGATAGATAGATAGATAGATTAGTTAGAAAGAAAGATAGAAAGAAATATAGATAGAAAGATAAGTTAGTTAGAAAAAAAGATAGATAAGTTAGAAAGAAAGATAGATAAGTTAGTTAAAAAGATAGATAGATTAGTAAGAAAGGAAAAAAATATAGATTAGTTAGTTAGAAAGAAAGATAGGTTAGATAGATAGATAAGTTAGTTAAAAAGATAGATTAGTAAGAAAGAAAGATAGATTAGTTAGTTAGAAAGAAAGATAGATTAGTTAGAAAGAAAGATAGAAAGAAATATAGATAGAAAGATAAGTTAGTTAGAAAAAAGATAGATAAGTTAGAAAGAAAGATAGATAAGTTAGTTAAAAAGATAGATAGATTAGTAAGAAAGGAAAAAAATATAGATTAGTTAGTTAGAAAGAAAGATAGGTTAGATAGATAGATAGATAGATAGATAGATAGATAGATAGATAGATAGATAGATAGATAGATAGATAAGTTAGTTAGAAAGATAGATAGATTAGTAAGAAAGAAAGATATATTAGTTAGAAAGAAAGATAGAAAGAAAGATAGATAAGTTAGTTAAAAAGATAGATAGATTAGTAAGAAATAGATAGATAGATTAGTAAGAAAGAAAGAAAGATAGATTAGTTAGTAAGAAAGAAAGATAGATTAGTTAGAAAGAAAGATAGAAAGAAAGATAGATAGAAAGATAAGTTAGTTAGAAAAAAAGATAGATAAGTTAGAAAGAAAGATAGATAAGTTAGTTAAACAGATAGATAGATTAGTAAGAAAGAAAAAAAGATAGATTAGTTAGTTAGAAAGAAAGATAGATTAGTTAGAAAGAAAGATAGATAGATAGATGGATGGATAGATGGATGGATGGATGGATGGATGGATGGATGGATGGATATATAGATAGATAGATAGATAGATAGATAGATAGATAGATAGATAGATAGATAGATAGATAGATAGATAGATAGATAGATAGATAGATAGATAGATTAGTAAGAAAGAAAGATAGATTAGTTAGAAAGAAAGATAGAAAGAAAGATAGATAAGTTAGTTAGAAAGAAAGATAGATTAGTAAGAAAGAAAGATAGATTAGTTAGAAAGAAAGATAGAAAGAAAGATAGATAAGTTAGTTAGAAAGAAAGATAGATAAGTTAGTTAAAAAGATAGATAGATTAGTAAGAAAGAAAGAAAGATTAGTTAGTTAGAAAGAAAGATAGATTAGTAAGAAAGAAAGATAGATAAGTTAGTTAGAAAGATAGATAAGTTAGAAAGAAAGATAGATAAGTTAGTTAAAAAGATAGATAGATTAGTAAGAAAGAAAGAAAGATAGATTAGTTAGTTAGAAAGAAAGATAGATTGGTTAGAAAGAAAGATAGATAGATAGATAAGTTAGTTAGAAAGATAGATAGAAAGATAAGTTAGTTAGAAAGATAGATAGAAAGATAAGTTAGTTAGAAAGATAGATAGAAAGATTAGATAGATAGATAGATAGATAGATAGATAGATAGATAGATAGATAGATAGATAGATAGATAGATAGATAGATAGATAGAAGTTTATTAGGTCATTGAATGGTAGTTTAATTGAGTCTAGGGCTTCAGGGAGTTTAGATTTGAGTTTTTGGCTTGTACACTAATGGGCCACCGTAGTCTTGGCTCAATTTGAGCAGTCTGCCATGTAAGTCTATGGGATTTTTATGGTTTTTAATATTAATCTTTAAGAAAACTGAAAGTCAAATCAGTCTGAAAAGATATAGCAACTCGAGTCAGAACAGTATGAAGGTCTGACCCGAGTTTGGAGTTTGTAGAGTTAAAGCTCTAGGAGGAGTTAGTGTCTAAATTTTTTGGGTCAGAATAATAATAATAATAATAAGTTTAAATAGGATTTCAGTAAGTTGGCTTTCTCAAGCCAACTTAATAACTAGAAAGAAAAGTTTGTTGAGACAAACTTTAAGTTGGCTTGAGAAAGCCGGACCAGAGAGTTTGAAGAAGTTAGAAGTAGTTTGATGTTTAAAGTTGGTTTAAGTTTGATATAAAAAATTTGAAGAAAAAGAAAGAAAGAAAGAAAGAAAGAAAGAAAGAAAGAAAGAAAGAAAGAAAGAAAGAGAAAGATTGATTAGTTAGAAAGAAAGAAAGAAAGAAAGAAAGAAAGAAAGAAAGAAAGAGAAATATTGATTAGTTAGAAAGAAAGAAAGAAAGATTAGTTAGAAAGAAAGAAAGGAAGAAAGAAGGATTAGTTAGAAAGAAAGAAAGAAAGAAAGAAAGAAAGAAAGAAAGAAAGAAAGAAAGAAAGAAAGAAAGAAAGAAGGATTAGTTAGAAAGAAAGAAAGAAAGAAGGATTAGTTAGAAAGAAAGATTCGATAGAAAGAAAGAAAGATTGATTAGTTAGAAATATTAGTTAGAAAGAAAGAAAAAAAGAAAGAAAGAGAGAGAGAAAGAAAGATTGATTGATTAGTTAGAAAGAAAGAGAGATAGATTAGTTAGAAAGAAAGATAGAAAGATAGATAAGTTAGTAAGAAAGAAAGATAGATAGATTAGTAAGAAAGAAAGATAGATAAGTTAGTTTGAAAGATAGATAGATAGATTAGTAAGAAAGAAAGATGGATAAGTTAGTTAGAAAGATAGATTAGTTAAAAAGAAAGAAAGATAGATAAGTTAGTTAGAAAGATAGATTAGTTAAAAAGAAAGAAAGAAATATAGATAAGTTAGTTTGGAAGATAGATAGATTAGTTAGAAAGAAAGATAGATAAGTTAGTTAGAAAGATAGATAGATTAGTAAGAAAGAAAGATAGATAAGTTAGTTAGAAAGATGGATAAGTTAGTTAGAAAGATAGATTAGTTAAAAAGAAAGAAATATAGATAAGTTAGTTTGGAAGATAGATAGATTAGTTAGAAAAAAAGATAGATAAGTTAGTTAGAAAGATAGATAGATTAGTAAGAAAGAAAGATAGATAAGTTAGTTAGAAAGATAGATAGATTAGTAAGAAAGAAAGAAAGATAGATAAGTTAGTTAGGAAGATAGATAGATTAGTTAGAAAGAAAGAAAGATAGATAAGTTAGTTAGAAAGATAGATAGATTAGTTAGAAAGAAAGAAAGAAAGAAAGAAAGATAGATAAGTTAGTTAGAAAGATAGATAGATTAGTTAGAAAGAAGGAAAGATAGATAGGTTAGTTAGAAAGATAGATTAGTAAGAAAGAAAGAAAGATAAGTTAGTTAGAAAGATAGATAGATTAGTAAGAAAGAAAGATGGATAAGTTAGTTAGAAAGATAGATAGATAGATAGATTAGTAAGAAAGAAAGATGGATAAGTTAGTTAGAAAGATAGATTACTTAAAAAGAAAGAAAGATAGATAAGTTAGTTAGAAAGATAGATTAGTTAAAAAGAAAGAAAGAAATATAGATAAGTTAGTTTGGAAGATAGATAGATTAGTTAGAAAGAAAGATAGATAAGTTAGTTAGAAAGATAGATAGATAGATTAGTAAGAAAGAAAGATAGATAAGTTAGTTAGTTAGGAAGATAGATAGATTAGTTAGAAAGAAAAAAAAGATAGATAAGTTAGTTAGAAAGATAGATAGATTAGTTAGAAAGAAAGAAAGAAAGAAAGATAGGTTAGTTAGAAAGATAGATTAGTAAGAAAGAAAGAAAGAAAGAAAGAAAGATAAGTTAGTTAGAAAGATAGATTAGTTAAAAAGAAAGAAAGATAGATAGTTAGAAAGATAGATAGATCAGTTAGAAAGAAAGATAGATAAGTTAGTTAGAAAGATAGATAGATTAGAAAGAATGAAAGATAGATAGATTAGTTAAAAAGAAAGAAAGAAAGAAAAAAGAAAGAAAGATGGATAGATAAGTTGTTAGAAAGATAGATAGATTAGTTAAAAAGAAAGATAGATAAGTTAGTTAGTTAGAAAGATAGATAGATTAGTTAAAAAGAAAGAAAGATAGATAAGTTAGTTAGAAAGATATATAGATTAGTAAGAAAGAAAGATAGATAAATTAGTAAGAAAGAAAGATAGATAAATTAGTTAGAAAGATAGATAGATTAGTTAGAAAGAAAGAAAGATAAGTTAGTTTGATAGATAGATAGATAGATAGATAGATAGATAGATAGATAGATAGATAGATAGATAGATAAGTTAGAAAGATAGATATATAGATAGATAGATACATAGATAGATAGATAGATAGATAGATAGATAGATAGATAGATAGATAGATAGATAGATAGATAGATAAATAGATCGATAGATTAGTAAGAAAGAAAGATAGATAAGTTAGTTAGAAAGATAGATAGATTAGTTAGTAAGAAAGAAAGAAAGAAAGAAAGATAGGTTAGTTAGAAAGATAGATTAGTAAGAAAGAAAGAAAGAAAGATAAGTTAGTTAGAAAGATAGATTAGTTAAAAAGAAAGAAAGATAGATAGAAAGATAGATAGATCAGTTAGAAAGAAAGATAGATAAGTTAGTTAGAAAGATAGATAGATTAGAAAGAATGAAAGATAGATAGATTAGTTAAAAAGAAAGAAAGAAAGAAAGAAAAGAAAGAAAGATGGATAGATAAGTTGTTAGAAAGATAGATAGATTAGTTAAAAAGAAAGATAGATAAGTTAGTTAGTTAGAAAGATAGATAGATTAGTTAAAAAGAAAGAAAGATAAGTTAGTTAGAAAGATATATAGATTAGTAAGAAAGAAAGATAGATAAATTAGTAAGAAAGAAAGATAGATAAATTAGTTAGAAAGATAGATAGATTAGTTAGAAAGAAAGAAAGATAAGTTAGTTTGATAGATAGATAGATAGATAGATAGATAGATAAGTTAGAAAGATAGATAGATAGATAGATAGATAGATAGATAGATAGATAGATAGATAGATAGATAGATAGATAGATAGATTAGTAAGAAAGAAAGATAGATAAGTTAGTTAGAAAGATAGATTAGATAGATAGATAGATAGATAGATAGATAGATAGATAGATAGATAGATAGATAGATAGATAGATAGATAGATAGATAGATAGATAGATAGATAGATTAGTAAGAAAGAAAGATAGATAAGTTAGTTAGAAAGATAGATAGATTAGAAAGAAAGAAAGATAAGTTAGTTTGATAGATAGATAGATAGATAGATAGATAGATAGATAAGTTAGAAAGATAGATAGATAGATAGATAGATAGATAGATAGATAGATAGATAGATAGATAGATAGATAGATAGATAGATTAGTAAGAAAGAAAGATAGATAAGTTAGTTAGAAAGATAGATTAGATAGATAGATAGATAGATAGATAGATAGATAGATAGATAGATAGATAGATAGATAGATAGATAGAAAGATAGATAGATAGATTAGTAAGAAAGAAAGATAGATACGTTAGTTAGAAAGATAGATAGATTAGAAAGAAAGAAAGATAAGTTAGTTTGATAGATAGATAGATAGATAGATAGATAGATAGATAGATAGATAGATAGATAGATAGATAGATAGATAGATAGAAAGTTAGTTAGAAAGATAGATAGATAGATAGATAGATAGATAGATAGATAGATAGATAGATTAGTTAAAAAGAAAGATAGATAAGTTAGTTAGAAAGATAGATAGATCAGTTAGAAAGATAGATAAGTTAGTTAGAAAGATAGATAGATTAGAAAGAAAGAAAGATAGATAGATTAATTAAAAACAAAGAAAGAAAGAAAGAAAGAAAGAAAGAAAGAAAGAAAGAAAGAAAGAAAGATGGATAGATAAGTTGTTAGAAAGATAGATAGATTAGTTAAAAAGAAAGATAGATAAGTTAGTTAGTTAGAAAGATAGATAGATTAGTTAAAAAGAAAGAAAGATAGATAAGTTAGTTAGAAATATATATAGATAAGTAAGAAAGATAGATAGATTAGTTAGAAAGATAGACAGATAGATAGATCAGTTAGAAAGATAGATAAGTTAGTTAGAAAGATAGATAGATTAGAAAGAAAGACAGATAGATAGATTAATTAAAAACAAAGAAAGAAAGAAAGAAAGAAAGATAGATAGATTAGAAAGAAAAAAAGATAAGTTAGTTAGATAGATAGATAGATAGATAGATAGATAGATAGATAGATAGATAGATAGATAGATAAGTTAGATAGATAGATAGATAGATTAGTAAGAAAGAAAGATAGATAGATAGATAGATAGATAGATAGATAGATAGATAGATAGATAGATAGATAGATAGATAGATAGATTAGTTAAAAAGAAAGATAGATAAGTTAGTTAGAAAGATAGATAGATCAGTTTTTTTTATTTATTTTTTTAACCTTTATTTAACCAGGAAAGTACTCGTTGAGATTAAAAATCTCTTTTTCAAGAGTGTCCTGGCCAAGATAGGCAGCAGTACAGCCATACATGCAACACAGAATACACAACATAAAACAACTAAAATAGCAGATACATCAACCACAAATCCTTAGCATATCATGCAGAACAACTACAGCCAGATGTGGCTGCTTCCAAGTCAGTTAATATCCTCTTAAAAGTAACCAATGAGACAAGATTATTAAGTTTCAAATGTTTCTGTAACTTGTTCCATGCAGAGGGAGCAGCAAAGTTAAACGCCTTTTTCCCCAGCTCAGTCCTAACATTTGGTACAGACAGAAGGACAAGATCCTGGGACCGAAGATTGTAAGTCCCAATATTTTTTACACTGATGTAGGTCAGAAGGTAGGATGGAAGAAGACCTAAAATAGCCTTATATATAAAAACATACCAGTGTTGAAGTCTCCGTGTTGACAGAGAAGACCATCCAACACGTTCATACAGTTCACAGTGGTGAGTGAGGACTTTAAGACCAGTGATGAACCTCAAAGCTCCATGGTATATAGTGTCCAGTGCATGTAAACTTTGAGACGAAGCATGCATATATAAAACATCACCATAGTCAATAATAGACATAAAAGTACCAGCAACTGTTAGAAAGATAGATAAGTTAGTTAGAAAGATAGATAGATTAGAAAGAAAGAAAGATAGATAGATTAATTAAAAAGAAAGAAAGAAAGAAAGAAAGAAAGATGGATAGATAAGTTGTTAGAAAGATAGATAGATTAGTTAAAAAGAAAGATAGATAAGTTAGTTAGTTAGAAAGATAGATAGATTAGTTAAAAAGGAAGAAAGAAAGATAGATAAGTTAGTTAGAAATATATATAGATTAGTAAGAAAGATAGATTAGTTAGATAGATAGATAGATAGATAGATAGATAGATAGATAGATAGATAGATAGATAGATAGATAGATAGATAGATAGATAGATAGATAAGTTAGATATATAGATAGATAGATAGATAGATAAAGTTTGAAGATAGATAGATAGATAGATAGATAGATAGATAGATAGATAGATAGATAGGTTTATAAGTACATTGAATGGTAGTTTAATTGAGCCTAATGCTTCAGAGAGTTTAGATTTGAGTTTTTGGCTTGTACACTAATGGGCCACCGTAGTCTTGGCTCAATTTGAACAGTCTGCAATGTAAGTCAATGGGATTTTTATGGTTTTTAATATTAATTTTTAAGAAAACTGAAAGTCAAATCAGTCTGAAAAGATATAGCACACCGAGTCAGAACAGTATGAAGGTCTGACCCGAGTTTGGAGTTTGTAGAGTTAAAGCTCTAGGAGGAGTTAGAGTTGTAAATTTAGGGTCAGAAGAATAATAATAACTAGAAAAAAAAGTTTGTTGAGACAAACTTTAAGTTGGCTTGAGAAAGCCGGACCAGAGAGTTTGAAGAAGTTTAAAGTAGTTAGAAGTTTAAAGTAGTTAGAAATTTGAAGTAGTTAGAAATTTGAAGTAGTTTGAAGTTTAAAGTAGTTTAAATTTTGATTGATAAATTAGTTAGAAAGAAAGAATAGTTAGAAAGAATAGTTAGAAAGAAAGAAAGAAAGAAAGAAAGAAAGAAAGAAAGAAAGAAAAAATAAAGAAAGATTAGGTAGAAAGAAAGAAAGAAAGAAAGAAAGAAAGAAAGAAAGAAAGAAAGAAAAAATAAAGAAAGATTAGGTAGAAAGAAAGAAAGAAAGAAAGATTAGGCAGAAAGAAAGAAAGATTAGGCAGAAAGAAAGAAAGATTAGGTAGAAAGAACAAGAAAGAAAGAAAGAAAGAAAGAAAGAAAGAAAGAAAGAAAGAAAAAGATTAAGTAGAAAGAAAGAAAGAAAGAAAGAAAGAAAGAAAGAAAGAAAGAAAGAAAGAAAGAATAGGTAGAAAGAAAGATTAGGTAGAAAGAAAGAAAGAAAGAAAGAAAGAAAGAAAGAAAGAAAGAAAGAAAGAAAGAAAGAAAGAAAGAAAAAAAAAGATTAGGTAGAACGAAAGAATGAAAGAAAGAAAAAAGAAATAAAGAAAGAAAGATTAGGTAGAAAGAAAGAAAGATAAGTTAGAAAGAAAGAAAGAAAAGTAAGCAAGAAAGAAAAGAAAGATTAGTTAGAAAGAAAGAAAAAGAAAAAAGAAATATTAGCTAGAAAGAAAGAAGAAAGATTGGCTAGAAAGAAAGAAAGAAAAAAGAAAGAAAGATTAGTTAGAAAGAAAGAAAAAAAAGATTTGTTAGAAAGGAAAGAAAGATTAGTTAGAAAGATTAGATAGAAAGATAAGTTAGAAAGAAAGATTAGTTAGAAAAAGAAAGAAAGAAAGAAAGAAAGAAAGAAAGAAAGAAAGAAAGAAAGAAAGATTAGTTAGAAAGAAAGATAGATAGATTGATTGATTAGTTAGAAAGAAAGAAGAAATATTAGTTAGAAAGAAAGAATGAATGAATGGTGGATTAGTTAGAAAGAAAGAAAGAAAGAAAGAAAGAAAGAAAGAAAGAAAGAAAGAAAGAAAGACTAATTAGTTAGAAAGAAAGATAGATTAGTGAGAGAGAAAGAAAAAAGATTGATTAGTTAAGAAAGAAAGAAAGAAAGAAAGAAAGAAAGAAAGAAAGAAAGATGGATTAGTTAGAAAGAAAGATAGAAAGATAGATTAGTTAGAAAGAAAGATATATAGATTAGTTAGAAAGAAAGAAAGATAGATTGGTTAGAATGAAAGAAAGAAAAATATATTAGTTAGAAAGAAAGATGGATTAGTTCGTTAAAAAGAAAGAATGATGGATTATTTAGTTAAAAAGAAAGATAGATTAGTTAGTTAAAAAGATAGATAGATAGATAGATAGATAGATAGATAAATAGAAAAGGTTTGAAGTTAGATAGATAGATAGATAGATAGATAGATAGATAGATAGATAGATAGATAGATAGATAAGTTCAAAATATAGATTTAGCCAAATATAGTTTACCATGATTTACCATAGTTTACCATGATTTACTATAGTATACCATGATTTACCATGTTCAAGTATGATTTACTGATTCAAGCATGATTTACCATAGTTTACCATGATTTACCATAGTTTACCATGATTTACCACGATTTACCATAGTTTACCATAATTTACTATAGTATACCATGATTTACCATGTTCAAGTATGATTTACTGATTCTAGCATGATTTGTCATAGATTACCATGATTTACCATGATTTACCACGATTTACCATAGTTTACCATGATTTACTATAGTATACAGCGATTTACCATGTTCAAGTATGATTTACTGATTCTAGCATGATTTAGCATAGTTTACCATGATTTACCACGATTTACCATAGTTTACCATGATTTACTATAGTATACCACGATTTACCATGTTCAAGTATAATTTACTGATTCTAGCATGATTTACCATAGTTTACCATGATTTACCACGATTTACCATAGTTTACCATGATTTACTATAGTATACCATGATTTACCATGTTCAAGTATGATTTATTGATTCTAGCATGATTTACCATAGTTTAGCATGATTTACCATGATTTACCATAGTTTACCATTATTTACTATAGTATACCATGATTTACCATGTTCAAGTATGATTTACTATGATTCTAGCATGATTTACCATAGTTTACCACGATTTACCATAGTTTACCATGATTTACCATAGTTTACCATGCTAGCATGATTATCATGTTGCTAGCATGATGCTAGAATTTTTTTTACCATGTTGCTAGCATGGTTTACCATGATTTACCATAGTTTACCATGATTTACCACGATTTACCATAGTTTACCATGATTTACTATAGTATACCATGATTTACCACGATTTACCATAGTTTACCATGATTTACTATAGTATACCATGATTTACCATGTTCAAGTATGATTTACTGATTCTAGCATGATTTAGCATAGTTTACCATGATTTACCACGATTTACCATAGTTTACCATGATTTACTATAGTATACCACAATTTACCATGTTCAAGTATAATTTACTGATTCTAGCATGATTTACCATAGTTTACCATGATTTACTACGATTTACCATAGTTTACCATGATTTACTATAGTATACCATGATTTACCATGTTCAAGTATGATTTACTGATTCTAGCATGATTTATCATAGTTTACCATGATTTACCATAGTTTACCATTATTTACCACGATTTACCATAGTTTACCATGATTTACTATAGTATACCATGATTTACCATGTTCAAGTATGATTTACTGATTCTAGCATGATTTATCATAGTTTACCATGATTTACCATAGTTTACCATGATTTACTATAGTATACCACGATTTACCATGTACAAGTATAATTTACTGATTCTAGCATGATTTACCATAGTTTACCATGATTTACCACGATTTACCATAGTTTACCATGATTTACTATAGTATACCATGATTTACCATGTTCAAGTATGATTTACTGATTCTAGCATGATTTACCATAGTTTACCACAATTTACCATAGTTTACTATGATTTACTATAGTATACCATGATTTACCATGTTCAAGTATGATTTACTGATTCTAGCATAGATAGATAGATAAGGTTTGAAGATAGATAGATAGATAGATAGATAGATAGATAGATAGATAGATAGATAAGGTTTGAAAATAGATAGATAGATAGATAGATAGATAGATAGATAGATAGATAGATAGAAAAGGTTTGAAGATAGATAGATAGATAGATAGATAGATAGATAGATAGATAGATAGATAGATAGAAAAGGTTTGAAGATAGATAGATAGATAGATAGATAGATAGATAGATAGATAGATAGATAGATAGATAGAAAAGGTTTGAAGATAGATAGATAGATAGATAGATAGATAGATAGATAGATAGATAGATAGATAGATAGATAGATAGATAGATAGAGTTTATTAGGTCATAGAATGGTAGTTTAATTGAGCCTAATGCTTCAGAGAGTTTAGATTTGAGTTTTTGGCTTGTACACTAATGGGCCACCGTAGTCTTGGCTCAATTTGAACAGCCTGCAATGTAAGTCAATGGGATTTTTATGGTTTTTAATATTAATTTTTAAGAAAACTGAAAGTCAAATCAGTCTGAAAAGATATAGCAACTCGAGTCAGAACAGTCTGAAGGTCTGACCCGAGTTTGGAGTTTGTAGAGTTAAAGCTCTAGGAGGAGTTAGAATTGAAAATTTTGGGTCAGAAGAATAAGAATAATAACTAGAAAAAAAAGTTTGTTGAGACAAACTTTAAGTTGGCTTGAGAAAGCCTGACCAGAGAGTTTGAAGAAGTTTAAAGAAGTTAGAAGTTTAAAGTAGCTTCAAGTTAGATTGATAGATTAGTTAGAAAGAAATAATAGTTGGGAAGAAAGAAAGAAAGAAAGAAAGAAAGAAAGAAAGAAAGAAAGAAAGAAAGAAAGAAAGAAAAAGACTAGTTAGAAAGAAAGAAAGGATAGACAGAAATAAAGAAAAAAGAGAAATAAGAAGGAATGGTAAGTAGAAAGAAAGAAAGATTAGTTAGAAAGAAAGAAAGAAAGAAAGAAAGATATAAAGATAGTTAGAAAGAAAGAAAGAAAGAAAGAAAGAAAGAAAGAAAGAAAGAAAAAAGAAAGACAGAAATAAATAAAAAAGAGATAAAGAAATAAGAAGGAAAGAGTAGGTAGAAAGAAAAATAAAGATTAGTTAGAAAGAAAAAATAAAGATTAGTTAGAAAGATTAGTTAGAAACAAAGAAAGATTAGTTAGAAACAAAGAAAGAAAGAAAAAGAAAGATTAGTTAGAAAGAAAGAAAGACAAAGAAAGAAAGAAAGAAAGAAAGAAAGAAAGAAAGAAAGAAAAAAAGAAAGATTAGTTTGAAAGAAAGAAAAAATAAAGATTATTAAGAAAGAAAGAAAAAAATAAAGATTAGTTAGAAAGAAAGAAAAAATAAAGATTATTAAGAAAGAAAAAGAAAGAAAGAAAGGAAAAAAGATTAGTTAGAAAGAAAGAAAAGAAAGAAAGATTAGTTAGAAAGAAAGAAAGGAAAGAAAGGAAAGAAAGAAAGAAAGAAAGAAAGAAAGAAAGAAAGAAAGAAAAGAAAGATTAGTTAGAAAGAAAGAAAAAGAAAAAAGAAAGACTAGTTAGAAAGAAAGAAAGGATAGACAGAAATAAAGAAAAAAGAGAAATAAGAAGGAATGGTAAGTAGAAAGAAAGAAAGATTAGTTAGAAAGAAAGATAGAAAGATAGTTAGAAACAAAGAAAGAAAGAAAGAAAGAAAGAAAGAAAGAAAAAGGAAAGACAGAAATAAATAAAAAAGAGATAAAGAAATAAGAAGGAAAGAGTAGGTAGAAAGAAAAATAAAGATTAGTTAGGAAGAAAAAATAAAGATTAGTTAGAAAGATTAGTTAGAAACAAAGAAAGATTAGTTAGAAACAAAGAAAGAAAGAAAAAGAAAGATTAGTTAGAAAGAAAGAAAGAAAGAAAGAAAGAAAGAAAGAGAAAGAAAGAAAGAAAGAAAAAAAGAAAGATTAGTTTGAAAGAAAGAAAAAATAAAGATTATTAAGAAAGAAAGAAAAAATAAAGATTATTAAGAAAGAAAAAGAAAGAAAGAAAGGAAAAAAGATTAGTTAGAAAGAAAGAAAAGAAAGAAAGATTAGTTAGAAAGAAAGAAAGAAAGAAAGAAAGAAAGAAAGAAAGAAAGAAAGAAAAGAAAGATTAGTTAGAAAGAAAGAAAAAGAAAAAAGAAAGATTAGTTAGAAAGAAAGAAAGAAAGAAAGAAAGAAAGAAAAGATTAGTTAGAAAGAAGATTAGTTAGAAAGAAAGAAAGAAAGAAAGAAGATTAGTTAGAAAGAAAGAAAGAAAGAAAGAAAGAAAGAAAGAAAGAAAGAAAGAAAGAAAAAATAAAGATTATTAAGAAAGAAAAAGAAAAAAAGAAAGGAAAAAAGATTAGTTAGAAAGAAAGAAAAGAAAGAAAGATTAGTTAGAAAGAAAGAAAGAAAGAAAGAAAAAGAAAAAAGAAAGATTAGTTAGAAAGAAAGAAAGAAAGAAAGAAAGAAAGAAAGAAGATTAATTAGTTAGAAAGAAAGAAAGAAAGAAAGAAAGAAAGAAAGAAAGATTAGAAAGAAAGAAAGAAAAAAAAGAAAGAAGATTAGTTAGAAAGAAAGAAAGAAAGAAAGAAAGAAAGAAAGAAAGAAAGAAAGAAAGAAAGAAAGAAAGAAAAAAGATTAATTAGTTAGAAAGAAAGAAAGAAAGAAAGAAAAAAGATTAATTAGTTAGAAAGAAAGAAAGAAAGAAAGAAAGAAAGAAAGAAAGAAAGAAAAGATTAGTTAGAAAGAAAGAAAGAAGATTAGTTAGAAAGAAAGAAAGAGAGAAAGAAAGAAGATTAGTTAGAAAGAAAGAAAGAAAGAAAGAAAGACAGAAAGAAAAAAGATTAATTAGTTAGAAAGAAAGAAAGAAAGAAAGAAAGAAAGAAAGAAAGAAAAAAGATTAATTAGTTAGAAAGAAAGAATAGTTAGAAAGAAAGAAAGAAAGAAAGAAAGAAAGAAAGAAAGAAAGAAAGAAAGAGAGAAAGATTGATTAGTTAGAAAGAAAGAGAGATTAGTTAGAAAGATAGATAGATTAGTTAGAAATAAAGAAAGATAGATTAGTTAGTTAGAAAGATAGATAGATTAGTTAGAAAGAAAGATAGATAAGTTAGTTAGAAAGATAGATATATTAGTTAGAAACGAAGAAAGATCGATAAGTTAGTTAGAAAGAAAGAAAGAAAGAAAGATAGATTATTTAGTTAGTTAGAAAGATAGATAGATTAGTAAGAAATAAATAAAGATAGATAAAATAGTTAGAAAGATAGATTAGTAAGAAACAAAGATAGATAAGTTAGTTAGAAAGATAGATAGATTAGTAAGAAATTAAGATAGATAAGTTAGTTAAAAAGATAGATAGATTAGTTAAATTGATTCGTTAGAAAGTATTAGTTAGAAAGAAAGATTAGTTAGAAAGAAAGAAAGAAAGAAAGAAAGATTAGAAAGAAAGAAAGAAGGATTAGTTAGAAAGAAAGAAAGATTAGTTAGAAAGAAAGAAAGATTAGTTAGAAAGAAAGAAAGAAAGAAAGAAAGAAAGAAAGAAAGAAAGAGGGAAAGACTGATTAGTTAGAAAGAAAGAGATAGATTAGTTTGAAAGATAGATAGATTAGTAAGAAAGAAAGAAAGATAGATTAGTTAGAAAGAAAGATAGATAAGTTAGTTAGAAAGATAGATAGATTAGTTAGAAAGAAAGAAAGAAAGAAAGAAAGAAAGAAAGAAAGAAAGAAAGAAAGAAAGAAAGAGATTACTTAGTTAGAAAGATAGATATATTAGTTAGAAAGAAAGATAGATAAGTTAGTTAGAAAGATAGATAGATTAGTAAGAAAGATAGATAGATAAGTTAGTTAAAAAGATAGATTAGTTAAGAAAGAAAGATACGTTAGTTAGAAAGATAGATAGATTAGTTAGAAAGATAGAAAGATTAGTTAAAAAGAAAGAAAGATGGATTAGTAATAAAGAAAGATGGATAAGTTAGTTAGAAAGATAGATAGATTAGTAAGAAAGAAAAATAGATATGTTAGTTAGAAAGATAGATAGATTAGTAAGAAAGAAAGAAAAAAGATAGATAAGTTAGTTAGAAAGATATATAGATTAGTTAGAAAGAAATATAAGTTAGTTAGAAAGATAGATTAGTTAGAATGAAAGAAAGATAGATAAGTTAGTTAGAAAGATAGAAAGATTAGTAAGAAGGAAAGAAAGAAAGAAAGATAGGTTAGTTAGAAAGATAGATTAGTTAGAAAGAAAGAAAGATAGATAAGTTAGTTAGAAAGATAGATAGATTAATAAGAAAGTAAGAAAGAAAGATCGATAAGTTAGTTAGAAAGATAGATAGATTAGTTAGAAAGAAAGACAGATTGATAAGTTAGATAGATAGATAGATAGATAGATAGATAGATAGATAGATAGAAAACGTTTGAAGATAGATAGATGGATAGATAAGGTTTGAAGATAGATAGATAGATAGATAGATAGATAGATAGATAGATAGATAGATAGATAGATAGATAGATAGATAGATAGATAGATAGGTAGATAGATAGATAGATATGGTTTGAAGATAGATAGATAGATAGATAGATAGATAGATAGATAGATAGATATGGTTTGAAGATAGATAGATAGATAGATAGATAGATAGATAGATAGATAGATAGATAGATAGATAGATATAGAATGGTAGTTTAATTGAGTCTAGGGCTTCAGAGAATTTAGATTTGAGATTTTGGCTTGTACACTAATGGGCTACCGTAGTCTTGGCTCAATTTGAGCAGTCTGCAATGAAAGTCTATGGGATTTTTATGATTTTGAATATTAATTTTTAAGAAAACCGTAAGTCAAACCAGTCTGAAAAGATATAGCACACCAAGTCAGAACAGTATGAAGGTCTGACCCGAGTTTGGAGTATGTAGCTTGAACGGTCTAGGAGGAGTTAGTGTCCCAAAATTTGTGGTCAGAAAAAGAAGTAAGAAGAAGAAGAACTAGAAAAAAAAGTTTGTTGAGACAAACTTTAAGTTGGCTTGAGAAAGACGGACCAGAGAGTTTAAAGAAGTTAAAAGTAGTTAGAAGTTTAAAGTAGTTAGAAATTTGAAGTAGTTTGAAGTTTAAAGTAGTTTAAATGTTGATTGATAAATTAGTTAGAAAGAAAGAATAGTTACAAAGAAAGAAAGAAAGAAAGAAAGAAAGAAAAATATTAGGTAGAAAGAAAGAATGAAAGAAAGAAAGATTAGGTAGAAAGAAAGATAAGTTAGAAAGAAAAAAAGAAAAGTAAGCAAGAAAGAAAAGAAAGATTAGTTAGAAAGAAAGAAAAAGAAAAAAGAAAGATTAGCTAGAAAGAAAGAAGAAAGATTGGCTAGAAAGAAAGAAAGAAAAAGATTTGTTAGAAAGGAAAGAAAGATTAGTTAGAAAGATTAGATAGAGAGATAAGTTAGAAAGAAAGATTAGTTAGAAAAAGAAAGAAAAGAAAGAAAGAAAGAAAGATTAGTTAGAAATAAATATAGATTGATTAGTTAGAAAGAAAGAAGAAATATTAGTTAGAAAGAAAGAATGAATGAATGGTGGATAAGTTAGAAAGAAAAAGAAAGATAGAAAGAAAAAAGAAAGAAAGAAAAAAAGAAAGACTAATTACAAAGAAAGATAGATTAGTGAGAGAGAAAGAATAAAGATTGATTAGAAAGAAAGAAAGAAAGAAAGAAAGAAAGAAAGAAAGAAAGAAAGAAAGAAAGATGGATTAGTTAGAAAGAAAGATAGAAAGAGATTAGTTAGAAAGAAATATAGATAGCTTAGTTAGAAAGAAAGAAAGATAGAGATTAGGTAGAAAGAAAGAAAGAAAGAAAGAAAGAAAGAAAGAAAGAAAGAAAGAAAGAAAGAAAGAAAGAAAGAAAGATTAGGTAGAAAGAAAGAAAGAAAGATTAGGTAGAAAGAAAGAAAGAAAGAAAGAAAGAAAGAAAGTAAGAAAGAAAAAGATTAGGTAGAAAGAAAGAAAGAAAGAAAGAAAGAAAGAAAGAAAGAAAGAAAGAAAGAAAGAAAGAAAGATTAGGTAGAAAGAAAGAAAGAAAGAAAGAAAGAAAGAAAGAAAGAAAGAAAGAAAGAAAGAAAGAAATAGATTAGGTAGAAAGAAAGAAAGAAAGAAAGAAAGAAAGAAAGAAAGATTAGGTAGAAAGAAAGAAAGAAATAAAGATTAGGTAGAAAGAAAGAATGAAAGAAAGAAAGATTAGGTAGAAAGAAAGATAAGTTAGAAAGAAAAAAAGAAAAGTAAGCAAGAAAGAAAAGAAAGATTAGTTAGAAAGAAAGAAAAAGAAAAAAGAAAGATTAGCTAGAAAGAAAGAAGAAAGATTGGCTAGAAAGAAAGAAAGAAAAAGATTTGTTAGAAAGGAAAGAAAGATTAGTTAGAAAGATTAGATAGAGAGATAAGTTAGAAAGAAAGATTAGTTAGAAAAAGAAAGAAAAGAAAGAAAGAAAGAAAGATTAGTTAGAAATAAATATAGATTGATTAGTTAGAAAGAAAGAAGAAATATTAGTTAGAAAGAAAGAATGAATGAATGGTGGATTAGTTAGAAAGAAAAAGAAAGATAGAAAGAAAAAAGAAAGAAAGAAAAAAGAAAGACTAATTACAAAGAAAGATAGATTAGTGAGAGAGAAAGAAAAAAGATTGATTAGAAAGAAAGAAAGAAAGAAAGAAAGAAAGAAAGAAAGAAAGAAAGAAAGAAAGAAAGATGGATTAGTTAGAAAGAAAGATAGAAAGAGATTAGTTAGAAAGAAATATAGATAGCTTAGTTAGAAAGAAAGAAAGATAGAGATTAGGTAGAAAGAAAGAAAGAAAGAAAGAAAGAAAGAAAGAAAGAAAGATTAGGTAGAAAGAAAGAAAGAAAGATTAGGTAGAAAGAAAGAAAGAAAGAAAGAAAGAAAGAAAGAAAGAAAGAAAGAAAGAAAGAAAGTAAGAAAGAAAAAGATTAGGTAGAAGAAGAAGAAGAAAGAAAGAAAGAAAGAAAGAAAGAAAGAAAGAAAGATTAGGTAGAAAGAAAGAAAGAAAGAAAGAAAGAAAGAAAGAAAGAAAGAAAGAAATAGATTAGGTAGAAAGAAAGAAAGAAAGAAAGAAAGAAAGAAAGAAAGAAAGAAAGAAAGATTAGGTAGAAAGAAAGAAAGAAAGAAAGATTAGGTAGAAAGAAAGAAAGAAAGAAAGAAAGAAAGAAAGAAAGAAAGAAAGAAAGATTAGGTAGAAAGAAAGAAAGAAATAAAGATTAGGTAGAAAGAAAGAAAGAAAGAAAAGAAAGAAAGAAAGAAAGAAAAGAAAGAAAGAAAGAAAAATATTAGGTAGAAAGAAAGAATGAAAGAATGAAAGAAAGAAAGAAAGAAAGAAAGAAAGAAAGAAAGAAAGAAAGAAAGAAAGAAAGATTAGGTAGAAAGAAAGAAAGATAAGTTAGAAAGAAAAAAAGAAAAGTAAGCAAGAAAGAAAAGAAAGATTAGTTAGAAAGAAAGAAAAAGAAAAAAGAAAGATTAGCTAGAAAGAAAGAAGAAAGATTGGCTAGAAAGAAAGAAAGAAAAAGATTTGTTAGAAAGGAAAGAAAGATTAGTTAGAAAGATTAGATAGAAAGATAAGTTAGAAAGAAAGATTAGTTAGAAAAAGAAAGAAAGAAAGAAAGATTAGTTAGAAATAAAGATAGATTGATTAGTTAGAAAGAAAGAAGAAATATTAGTTAGAAAGAAAGAATGAATGAATGGTGGATTAGTTAGAAAGAAAGAAAGAAAGAAAGATAGAAAGAAAAAAAGAAAGAAAAAAAGAAAGACTAATTAGTTAGAAAGAAAGATAGATTAGTGAGAGAGAAAGAAAAAAGATTGATTAGTTAGAAAGAAAGAAAGAAAGAAAGAAAGATGAATTAGTTAGAAAGAAAGATAGATAGATTAGTTAGAAAGAAAGAAAGATAGATTAGTTAGAATGAAAGAAAGAAAAATATATTAGTTAGAAAGAAAGATGAATTAGTTCGTTAAAAAGAAAGAAAGATGGATTATTTAGTTAAAAAGAAAGATAGATTAGTTAGTTAAAAAGATAGATAGATAGATAGATAGATAGATAGATAGATAGATAGATAGATAGATAGATAGATAGATAGATAGATAGATAGATAGATAGATCGATAGATAGATAGATAGATAGATAGATAGATAGATAAGTTAGTTAGAAAGATAGATAGATTAGTAAGAAAGATAGATAAGTTAGTTAGAGAGATAGATAGATTAGAAAGAAATATAGATAAGTTAGTTAAAAAGATAGATAGATTAGTAAGAAAGAAAGAAAGATAGATTTGTTAGTTAGAAAGATAGATTAGTAAGAAAGAAAGATAGATAAGTTAGTTAGAAAGATAGATAAGTTAGAAAGAAAGATAGATAAGTTAGTTAAAAAGATAGATAGATTAGTAAGAAAGAAAGAAAGATAGATTAGTTAGTTAGAAAGAAAGATAGATTAGTTAGTTAGAAAGAAAGATAGATTAGTTAGAAAGAAAGATAGATAGATAGATTAGTTAGTTAGAAAGAAAGATAGATTAGTTAGAAAGAAAGATAGATTAGTTAGAAAGAAAGATAGATAGATAGATAAGTTAGTTAGAAAGATAGATAGAAAGATAAGTTAGATAGATAGATAGATAGATAGATAGATAGATAGATAGATAGATAGATAGATAGATAGATAGATAGATAGATAGATTAGAAAGAAAGATAGATAAATTTGTTAAAAAGATAGATAGATTAGTAAGAAAGAAAGAAAGATAGATTTGTTAGTTAGAAAGAAAGATAGATTAGTAAGAAAGAAAGATAGATAAGTTAGTTAGAAAGATAGATAAGTTAGAAAGAAAGATAGATAAGTTAGTTAAAAAGATAGATAGATTAGTAAGAAAGAAAGAAAGATAGATTAGTTAGTTAGAAAGAAAGATAGATTAGTTAGTTAGAAAGAAAGATAGATTAGTTAGAAAGAAAGATAGATAGATAGATAAGTTAGTTAGAAAGATAGATAGAAAGATAAGTTAGCTAGAAAGATAGATAGATAGATAGATAGATAGATAGATAGATAGATAGATAGATAGATAGATAGATAGATAGAAGTTTATTAGGTCATTGAATGGTAGTTTAATTGAGTCTAGGGCTTCAGGGAGTTTAGATTTGAGTTTTTGGCTTGAACACTAATGGGCCACCGTAGTCTTGGCTCAATTTGAGCAGCCTGCCATGTAAGTCTATGGGATTTTTATGGTTTTTAATATTAATTTTCAAGAAAACTGAAAGTCAAATCAGTCTGAAAAGATATAGCACACCAAGTCAGAACAGTCTGAAAGTCTGACCCGAGTTTGGAGTTTGTAGAGTTAAAGATCTAGGAGGAGTTAGTGTCAGAAAATTTTGGGTCAGAAGAATAATAATAACTAGAAAAAAAAGTTTGTTGAGACAAACTTTAAGTTGGCTTGAGAAAGCCGGACCAGAGAGTTTGAAGAAATTAAAAGTAGTTAGAAGTTTAAAGTAGTTAGAAATTTGAAGTAGTTTGAAGTTTAAAGTAGTTTAAATTTTGATTGATAAATTAGTTAGAAAGAAAGAATAGTTAGAAAGAAGGAAAGATTAGTTAGAAAGAAAAAAGATTAGTTAGGAAGAAAGAAATATTAGAAAGAAAGAAAAAATATTAGTTAGGAAGAAAAAGAAAGATAGATTAGAAAGAAAGAAAGATAAGTTAAAAAGAAAGATTAGTTAGAAAGAAAAAAGATTAGTTAGGAAGAAAGAAAGATTAGAAAGAAAGAAAGAAAAAATATTAGTTAGGAAGAAAAAGAAAGATAGATTAGAAAGAAAGAAAGAAAGAAAGAAAGAAAGATTAGGTAGAAAGAAAGAAAGAAAGGTTAGGTAGAAAGAAAGAAAGAAAGAAAGAAAGAAAGAAAGAAAGAAAGAAAGAAAGTATGAAAAAAAAATAGGTAGAAAGAAAGAAAGAAAGAAAGAAAGAAAGAAAGAAAGAAAGAAAGAAAGAAAGAAAGATTAGGTAGAAAGAAAGAAAGATAAGTTAGAAAGAAAAAAAGAAAAGTAAGCAAGAAAGAAAAGAAAGATTAGTTAGAAAGAAAGAAAAAGAAAAAAGAAAGATTAGCTAGAAAGAAAGAAGAAAGATTGGCTAGAAAGAAAGAAAGAAAAAAGAAAGAAAGATTAGTTAGAAAGAAAGAAAAAAAAGATTTGTTAGAAAGGAAAGAAAGATTAGTTAGAAAGATTAGATAGAAAGATAAGTTAGAAAGAAAGATTAGTTAGAAAAAGAAAGAAAGAAAGAAAGAAAGATTAGTTAGAAAGAAAGATAGATTGATTAGTTAGAAAGAAAGAAGAAATATTAGTTAGAAAGAAAGAATGAATGAATGGTGGATTAGTTAGAAAGAAAGAAAGAAAGAAAGAAAGAAAGAAAGAAAGAAAGAAAGACTAATTAGTTAGAAAGAAAGATAGATTAGTGAGAGAGAAAGAAAAAAGATTGATTAGTTAGAAAGAAAGAAAGAAAGAAAGAAAGAAAGAAAGAAAGAAAGAAAGAAAGAAAGAAAGAAAGAAAGAAAGAAAGATGGATTAGTTAGAAAGATAGATTAGTTAGAAAGAAAGATAGATAGATTAGTTAGAAAGAAAGATAGATTAGTTAGAATGAAAGAAAGAAAAATATATTAGTTAGAAAGAAAGATGGATTAGTTTGTTAAAAAGAAAGAAAGATGGATTATTTAGTTAAAAAGAAAGATAGATTAGTTAGTTAAAAAGATAGATAGATAGATAGATAGATAGATAGATAAATAGAAAAGGTTTGAAGTTAGATAGATAGATAGATAGATAGATAGATAGATAGATAGATAGATAGATAGATAGATAGATAGATAGATAGATAGATAAGTTCAAAATATAGATTTAGCCAAATATAGTTTACCATGATTTACCATAGTTTACCATGATTTACTATAGTATACCATGATTTACCATGTTCAAGTATGATTTACTGATTCAAGCATGATTTACCATAGTTTACCATGATTTACCATAGTTTACCATGATTTACCACGATTTACCATAGTTTACCATAATTTACTATAGTATACCATGATTTACCATGTTCAAGTGTGATTTACTGATTCTAGCATGATTTGTCATAGATTACCATGATTTACCATAGTTTACCATGATTTACCATGATTTACCATAGTTTACCATGATTTACTATAGTATACAGCGATTTACCATGTTCAAGTATGATTTACTGATTCTAGCATGATTTAGCATAGTTTACCATGATTTACCACGATTTACTATAGTTTACCATGATTTACTATAGTATACCACGATTTACCATGTTCAAGTATAATTTACTGATTCTAGCATGATTTACCATAGTTTACCATGATTTACCACGATTTACCATAGTTTACCATGATTTACTATAGTATACCATGATTTACCATGTTCAAGTATGATTTATTGATTCTAGCATGATTTACCATAGTTTACCATGATTTACCACGATTTACTATAGTTTACCATGATTTACTATAGTATACCACGATTTGCCATGTTCAAGTATAATTTACTGATTCTAGCATGATTTACCATAGTTTAGCATGATTTACTATAGTTTACCATGATTTACCATAGTTTACCATTATTTGCTATAGTATACCATGATTTACCATGTTCAAGTATGATTTACTATGATTCTAGCATGATTTACCATAGTTTACCACGATTTACCATAGTTTACCATGATTTACCATAGTTTACCATGCTAGCATGATTATCATGTTGCTAGCATGATGCTAGAATTTTTTTTACCATGTTGCTAGCATGGTTTACCATGATTTACCATAGTTTACCATGATTTGCCACGATTTACCATAGTTTACCATGATTTACTATAGTATACCATGATTTACCACGATTTACCATAGTTTACCATGATTTACTATAGTATACCATGATTTACCATGTTCAAGTATGATTTAC
This sequence comes from Vimba vimba, assembly GCA_022828995.1. Classification (NCBI taxonomy): domain Eukaryota; kingdom Metazoa; phylum Chordata; class Actinopteri; order Cypriniformes; family Leuciscidae; genus Vimba; species Vimba vimba. The sequence goes on from CM040821.1 coordinate 41,573,277, forward strand.
TGATTCTAGCATGATTTAGCATAGTTTACCATGATTTACCACGATTTACCATAGTTTACTATGATTTACTATAGTATACCATGATTTACCATGTTCAAGTATGATTTACTGATTCTAGCATAGATAGATAGATAGATAGATAGATAGATAGATAAGGTTTGAAGATAGATAGATAGATAGATAGATAGATAGATAGATAGATAGATAGATAGATAGATAGATAGATAGATAGATAGTAGATAGATAGCTAGATAGCTAGATAGATAGATAGATAGCTAGATAGATAGATAGATAATGTTTGAAGATAGATAGATAGATAGATAGATAGATAGATAGATAGATAGATAGATAGATAGATAGATAGATAGATAGATAGATAAGGTTTGAAGATAGATAGATAGATAAGGTTTGAAGATAGATAGATAGATAGATAGATAGATAGATAGATAGATAGATAGATAGATAGATAGATAGAAAAGGCTTGAAGGAAGATAGATAGATGGATAGATAGATAGATAGATAGATAGATAGATAGATAGATAGATAGATAGATAGATAGATAGATAGATAGATAGATAGATAGAAAAGGTTTGAAGATAGATAGATATATAGATAGATAGATAGATAGTTAGATAGATAGATAGATAGAAAAGGTTTGAAGATAGATAGATAGATAGATAGATAGATAGATAGATAGATAGATAGATAGATAGATAGATAGATAAGGTTTGAAGATAGATAGATAGATAGATAGATAGATAGATAGATAGATAGATAGATAAGTTATTAGTTAGAAAGAACATAGATAGCTTAAAGCTTAATTGAGTATCAATGGCTTCTAGCAGTTTACATTAAACATAGTTCAAACAGACATGGACTTTTGGTCAATGAAAGTCTATGGGATTTTTATGATTTTTAATATTAATTTTTAAGAAAACCATAACTCAAATCAGTCTGAAAAGATATAGCACACCAAGTCAGAACAGTATGAAGGTCTGACCCGAGTTTGGAGTATGTAGCTTGAACGGTCTAGGAGGAGTTAGTGTCCCAAAATTTGCGGTCAGAAAAAGAAGAAGAAGAAGAAGAAGAAGAAGAATAAGTTTAAATAGGATTTCAGTAAGTTGGCTTTCTCAAGCCAACTTAATAACTAGAAAAAAAAGTTTGTTGAGACAAACTTTAAGTTGGCTTGAGAAAGCCGGACAATGGAGTTTGAAGAAGTTTAAAGTAGTTTGATGTTTAAAGTGGGTTAAAGTTTGATAGATAGATAGATAGATAGATAGATAGATAGATAGATAGATAGATAGATAGATAGATATATAAGTTCAAAATATAGATTTAGCCAAATATAGTTTACCATGATTTACCATAGTTTACCATGATTTACTATAGTATACCATGATTTACCATGTTCAAGTATGATTTACTGATTCAAGCATGATTTACCATAGTTTACCATGATTTACCATAGTTTACCATGATTTACCACGATTTACCATAGTTTACCATAATTTACTATAGTATACCATGATTTACCATGTTCAAGTATGCTTTACTGATTCTAGCATGATTTGTCATAGATTACCATGATTTAACATAGTTTACCATGATTTACCATGATTTACCATAGTTTACCATGATTTACTATAGTATACCACGATTTACCATGTTCAAGTATGATTTACTGATTCTAGCATGATTTAGCATAGTTTACCATGATTTACCATAGTTTACCATGATTTACTATAGTATACCATGATTTACCATGTTCAAGTATGATTTATTGATTCTAGCATGATTTACACTAGTTTACCATGATTTACCACGATTTACTATAGTTTACCATGATTTACTATAGTATACCACAATTTGCCATGTTCAAGTATAATTTACTGATTCTAGCATGATTTACCATAGTTTAGCATGATTTACCATAGTTTACCATGATTTACCATGATTTACCATAGTTTACCATTATTTACTATAGTATACCATGATTTACCATGTTCAAGTATGATTTACTATGATTCTAGCATGATTTACCATAGTTTACCATGATTTACCATAGTTTACCATGATTTACCATAGTTTACCATGCTAGCATGATTATCATGTTGCTAGCATGATGCTAGAAATTTTTTTACCATGTTGCTAGCATGGTTTACCATGATTTACCATAGTTTACCATGATTTACCATAGTTTACCATGATTTACTATAGTATACCATGATTTACCACGATTTACCATAGTTTACCATGATTTACTATAGTATACCATGATTTACCATGTTCAAGTATGATTTACTGATTCTAGCATGATTTAGCATAGTTTACCACGATTTACCACGATTTACCATAGTTTATCATGATTTACTATAGTATACCACAATTTACCATGTTCAAGTATAATTTACTGATTCTAGCATGATTTACCATAGTTTACCATGATTTACTACGATATACCATAGTTTACCATGATTTACTATAGTATACCACAATTTACCATGTTCAAGTATAATTTACTGATTCTAGCATGATTTACCATAGTTTACCATGATTTACTATGATATACCATAGTTTACCATGATTTACTATAGTATACCATGATTTACCATGTTCAAGTATGATTTACTGATTCTAGCATGATTTACCATAGTTTACCATGATTTACCATAGTTTACCATTATTTACCACGATTTACCATAGTTTACCATGATTTACTATAGTATTCCATGATTTACCATGTTCAAGTATGATTTACTGATTCTAGCATGATTTATCATAGTTTACCATGATTTTACCATAGTTTACCATGATTTACCACGATTTACCATAGTTTACCATGATTTACTATAGTATACCACGATTTACCATGTTCAAGTATGATTTACTGATTCTAGCATGATTTAGCATAGTTTACCATGATTTACCATGATTTACCATAGTTTACCATGATTTACTATAGTATACCACAATTTACCATGTTCAAGTATAATTTACTGATTCTAGCATGATTTACCATAGTTTACCATGATTTACCACGATTTACCAAAGTTTACCATGATTTACTATAGTATATCATGATTTACCATGTTCAAGTATAATTTACTGATTCTAGCATGATTTACCATAGTTTACCATGATTTACCACGATTTACCAAAGTTTACCATGATTTACTATAGTATATCATGATTTACCATGTTCAAGTATGATTTACTGATTCTAGCATGATTTAGCATAGTTTACCATGATTTACCATGATTTACCATAGTTTACCATGATTTACTATAGTATACTAGAATTTACCATGTTCAAGTATAATTTACTGATTCTAGCATGATTTAGCATAGTTTACCATGATTTACCACGATTTACCATAGTTTACCATGATTTACTATAGTATACTAGGATTTACCATGTTCAAGTATGATTTACTGATTCTAGCATGATTTATCATAGTTTACCATGATTTACCATAGTTTACCATGATTTACCACGATTTACCATAGTTTACCATGATTTACTATAGTATACCATGATTTACCATGTTCAAGTATGATTTACTGATTCTAGCATGATTTATCATAGATTACCACAATTTACCATAGTTTACCATGATTTACTATAGTATACCACAATTAACCATGTTCAAGTATAATTTACTGATTCTAGCATGATTTACCATAGTTTACCATGATTTACCACGATTTACCAAAGTTTACCATGATTTACTATAGTATATCATGATTTACCATGTTCAAGTATAATTTACTGATTCTAGCATGATTTACCATAGTTTACCATGATTTACCACGATTTACCAAAGTTTACCATGATTTACTATAGTATATCATGATTTACCATGTTCAAGTATGATTTACTGATTCTAGCATGATTTACCATAGTTTACCATGATTTACTATAGTATACCATGATTTACTATAGTTTACCATGATTTACCACGATTTACCATAGTTTACCATGATTTACTATAGTTTACCATGATTTACCACGATTTACCATGATTTACTATAGTATACCATGATTTACCATGTTCAAGTATGATTTACTGATTCTAGCATGATTTATCATAGATTACCATGATTTACCATAGTTTGCCATGATTTACCACGATTTACCACGATTTACCAAAGTTTACCATGATTTACTATAGTATACCACGATTTACCATGTTCAAGTATGATTTACTGATTCTAGCATGATTTATCATAGTTTACCATGATTTTACCATAGTTTACCATGATTTACCATGATTTACCATAGTTTACCATGATTTACTATAGTATACCACGATTTACCATGTTCAAGTATGATTTACTGATTCTAGCATGATTTAGCATAGTTTACCATGATTTACCATGATTTACCATAGTTTACCATGATTTACTATAGTATACCACAATTTACCATGTTCAAGTATAATTTACTGATTCTAGCATGATTTACCATAGTTTACCATGATTTACCACGATTTACCATAGTTTACCATGATTTACTATAGTATACCATGATTTACCATGTTCAAGTATGATTTACTGATTCTAGCATGATTTATCATAGTTTACCATGATTTTACCATAGTTTACCATGATTTACCATAGTTTACCATGATTTACCATAGTTTACCATGATTTACCACGATTTACCATAGTTTACCATGATTTACTATAGTATACCATGATTTACCATGTTCAAGTATGATTTACTGATTCTAGCATGATTTATCATAGTTTACCATGATTTTACCATGATTTTACCATAGTTTACCATGATTTACCATAGTTTACCATGATTTACTATAGTATACCACAATTTACCATGTTCAAGTATAATTTACTGATTCTAACATGATTTAGCATAGTTTACCATGATTTACCACGATTTACCATAGTTTACCATGATTTACTATAGTATACTATGATTTACCATGTTCAAGTATGATTTACTGATTCTAGCATGATTTATCATAGATTACCATGATTTACCATAGTTTACCATGATTTACCACGATTTACCACGATTTACCATAGTTTACCATGATTTACTATAGTATACCATGATTTACCATGTTCAAGTATGATTTACTGATTCTAGCATGATTTATCATAGATTACCATGATTTACCATAGTTTACCATGATTTACCACGATTTACCATAGTTTACCATGATTTACTATAGTATACCACGATTTACCATGTTCAAGTATGATTTACTGATTCTAGCATGATTTAGCATAGTTTACTATGATTTACCATGATTTACTATAGTTTACCATGATTTACTATAGTATACCACAATTTACCATGTTCAAGTATAATTTACTGATTCTAGCATGATTTACCATAGTTTACCATGATTTACCACGATTTACCAAAGTTTACCATGATTTACTATAGTATATCATGATTTACCATGTTCAAGTATGATTTACTGATTCTAGCATGATTTACCATAGTTTACCATGATTTACCATTATTTACCACGATTTACCATAGTTTACTATGATTTACTATAGTATACCATGATTTACCATGTTCAAGTATGATTTACTGATTCTAGCATAGATAGATAGATAAGGTTTGAAGATAGATAGATAGATAGATAGATAGATAGATAGATAGATAGATAGATAGATAGATAGATAGAGTTTGAAGATAGATAGATAGATAGATAGATAGATAGATAGATAGATAAGGTTTGAAGATAGATAGATAGATAGATAGATAGATAGATAGATAGATAGATAGATAGATAGATAATAGATAGATAGATAGATAGATAGATAGATAGATAGAAAATGTTTGAAGATAGATAGATAGATAGATAGATAGAAAAGGTTTGAAGATAGATAGATAGATAGATAGATAGATAGATAGATAGATAGATAGATAGATAGATTAGTTAAAAGATAGATAGATAGATAGATAGATAGATAGATAGATAGATTAGTTAAAAGATAGATAGATAGATAGATAGATAGATAGATAGATAGATAGATTAGTTAAAAGATAGATAGATAGATAGATAGATAGATAGATAGATAGATAGAAAAGGTTTGAAGATAGATAGATAGATAGATAGATAGATAGATAGATAGATAGATAGATAGATAGATTTAGAATGGTAGTTTAATTGAGTCTAGGGCTTCAGAGAGTTTAAATTTGAGTTTTTGGTTTGTGCAATGGGCCACCGTAGTCTTGGCTCATTTTGAGCAGTCTGCAATGAAAGTCAATGGGTTTTTTATGATTTTTAATATTAATTTTTAAGAAAACTGAAAGTCAAACCAGTCTGAAAAGATATAGCACACCAAGTCAGAACAGTCTGAAAGTCTAACCCTAGTTTGGAGTTTGTAGAGTTAAAGCTCTAGGAGGAGTTAGTGTCAGAAAATTTTGGGTCAGAAGAATAATAATAACTAGAATGTACATTTCCTGAAGAAAATGTGAAGTGGTGCTTGCAGTGGCAAAATTCGCCACTGGGCAGATGCTAACACAATTGACATGTTGTGATACCATTATTTACCACGATTTACCATGTTTCTAAGATGATTTATTACGATTTAACACATTCCAGCATGATTTACTATGATTAACATGTTGTTAGAATGATGCTAGCAGGATTAGCATGTTGGTTGGATGATGCTAGCATGATTAGCATGTTGCTACCATGCTTTTAACAAGATGCTAGCATGATTAGCATGTTTGCTAGCATGTTTTTAGCTAGATGCTAACATGATTAGCATGTTGCTAGCATGATTAGCATGTTGCTAGCATGATGCTAGCTTGATTAGCATGATGCTAGCATTATGCTAGCTTGATTAGCATGTTGTTAGCATGATGCTAGCTTGATTAGCATGTTGCTAGCATAATGCTAGCATTATTAGCATGTTGCTAGCATGATGCTAGCTTGATTAGCATGATGCTAACATTATGCTAGCTTGATTAGCATGTTGTTAGCATGATGCTAGCTTTATTAGCATGTTGGTAGCATAATGCTAGCATGATTAGCATGTTGTTAGCATGATGCTAGCTTGATTAGCATGTTGCTAGCATGATGCTAGCTTGATTAGCATGTTGCCATTATGTTTTTAGCAAGATGCTGTTGCCAGGTGGTTGCTAGGGTGTTCTGGGTGGTTGCTATGGTGTTGCTAGGCAGTTGCTAAGGTGTTCTGGGTGGTTGCTAGGCAGTTGCTAGGGTATTCTTGGTGGTTGCTAGGGCGTTGCTAGATGGTTGCTAGGGTGTTCTGGGTGGTTGCTATGGTGTTGCTAGGCAGTTGCTATGGTATTCTGGGTGGATACTAGGGCATTGCTATGCAGTTGCTAGGGTGTTCTGGGTGGTTGCTAGGTGTTCTGGGTGGTTGCTAGGCAGTTGCTAGGTGTTCTAGGTGGTTGCTAGGCAGTTGCTAGGGTGTTCTGGGTGCTTGCTAGAGTTTTTTGTGGTTACTAGAGCATTTCTAGACGTTGCTAGGGTGTTCAGGGTGGTTGCTAAGGTGTTTTTGTTAGTTGCTATGGTGTTACTAGGTGGTTGGTAGTTGTCAAATATGGTTACTATGGAGTTTTTATAGAGTTATTAAAATCTTTAATAACGAGTGCCTTCAGTACGGCCTGCGGCCTCGTGCCTATGGCCGAATAGGCACAAGCATGGAGCGATATCGCAAGGCCACGAGAGTAAAATTGCTTTAAAAAATATAAAAATAAAAAAAAATGTTTTTTTTTGGTTTAGGGTGGTTGCTAGGGAGCTCTTAGTGGTTGCTAGGGTGCTGAAACTGGTTGCTAGGGTGTGGCTATGAAGATTTTAGGCCATAACTTATTGGCTGCTTGATAATATAAATCCTCTGAGGGAGAGAGAGAGGGAGAGACGCAGGGGTGTCAGGCCCTTTGGAGTGGTGTGTGTGTGAAAACGTCGGTTGGGATTTGAATTTTTTTAGAATGCCCAATGTAAAGTCAATGGGGACTTTTTTGGCCGCTTTTTCGTCCGCTGTGCGAACATCGTACACCCGATCGCTTAGAAAAGTCATAGCACACCTCTCCTCAATGAGCCGGTCGATTTGACACTTCACTCAGGGGTCTGTGACAAACGATGCGGGGCGAGTTTCGCGCCAAACTTTGTCCAGAATAATAATAATAACTAGAATGTACATTTCCTGAAGAAAATGTGAAGTGGTGCTTGCAGTGGCAAAACTCGCCACTGGGCAGATGCTAACACAATTAACATGTTGTGATACCGTGATATACCACGTTTTAGCATTATTTACCACGATTTACCATGTTTCTAAGATGATTTACTACGATTTACCACATTCCAGCATGATTTACTATGATTAACATGTTGTTAGAATGATGCTAGCAGGATTAGCCTGTTGTTAGCATGATTAGCATGTTGGTTGGATGATGCTAGCATGATTAGCATGTTGCTAGCATGCTTTTAACAAGATGCTAACATGATTAGCATGTTGCTAGCATGCTTTTAACAAGATTCTAGCATGATTAGCATTTTGCTAGCATGTTTTTAGTTAGATGCTAACATGACTAGCATGTTGTTAACATTATGCTAACTTGATTAGCATGTTGCTAACATGATTAGCATGTTGCTAGCATGATGCTAGCTTGATTAGCATGTTGCTAGCATAATGCTAGCATGATTAGCATGTTGCTAGCATGATGTTAGCTTGATTAGCATGATGCTAGCATTATGCTAGCTTGATTAGCATGTTGTTAGCATGATGCTAGCTTTATTAGCATGTTGGTAGCATAATGCTAGCATGATTAGCATGTTGCTAGCATGATGTTAGCTTGATTAGCATGATGCTAGCATAATGCTAGCTTGATTAGCATGTTGTTAGCATGATGCTAGCTTTATTAGCATGTTGGTAGCATAATGCTAGCATGATTAGCATGTTGCTAGCATGATGCTAGTTTGATTAGCATGATGCTAGCTTGATTAGCATGTTGCTAGCATGATTCTAGCATTATTAGCATGTTGCTAGCATGATGCTAGCATGATGTTAGCTTGATTAACATGTTGCCAGCATGTTTTTAGCAAGATGCTGTTGCCAGGTGGTTGCTAGGGTGTTCTGGGTGGTTGCTATGGTGTTGCTAGGCAGTTGATAAGGTGTTCTGGGTGGTTGCTAGGCAGTTGCTAGGGTATTCTTGGTGGTTGCTAGGCAGTTGCTAGGGTATTCTTGGTGGTTGCTAGGGCGTTGCTAGGGTGTTCTGGGTGGTTGCTATGGTGTTGCTAGGCAGTTGCTATGGTATTCTGGGTGGATGCTAGGGCGTTGCTAGGCAGTTGCTAGGGTGTTCTACGTGGTTGCTAGGTGTTCTGGGTGGTTGCTAGGCAGTTGCTAGGTGTTCTAGGTGGTTGCTAGGCAGTTGCTAGGGTGTTCTGGGTGCTTGCTAGAGTTTTTTGTGGTTACTAGAGCATTTCTAGACGTTGCTAGTGTGTTCAGGGTCGTTGCTAAGGTGTTTTTGTTAGTTGCTATGGTGTTACTAGGTGGTTGGTAGTTGTCAAATATGGTTACTATGGAGTTTTTATAGAGTTCTTAAAATCTTTAATAACGAGTGCCTTCTGTACGGCACTCGGCCTGCGGCCTCGTGCCTATGGCCGAATAGGCACAAGCATGGAGCGATATCGCAAGGCCACGAGAGTAAAATTGCTTTAAAAAATATAAAAAAAATAAAAAAATGTTTTTTTTTGGTTTAGGGTGGTTGCTAGGGAGCTCTTAGTGGTTGCTAGGGTGCTGAAACTGGTTGCTAGGGTGTGGCTATGAAGATTTTAGGCCATAACTTATTGGCTGCTTGATAATATAAATCCTCTGAGGGAGAGAGAGAGGGAGAGACGCAGGGGTGTCAGGCCCTTTGGAGTGGTGTGTGTGTGAAAACGTCGGTTGGGATTTGAATTTTTTTAGAATGCCCAATGTAAAGTCAATGGGGACTTTTTTGGCCGCTTTTTCGTCCGCTGTGCGAACATCGTACACCCGATCGCTTAGAAAAGTCATAGCACACCTCTCCTCAATGAGCCGGTCGATTTGACACTTCACTCAGGGGTCTGTGACAAACGGTGCGGGGCGAGTTTCGCGCCAAACTTTGTCCAGAATAATAATAATAATAAGAATAATAAGTATGAGCAATAACAATAGTGATGCTTTCAAAAAAGCACCACTAATAATAATAATAATAAGAACTAGAATGTACATTTCCTGAAGAAAATGTGAAGTGGTGCTTGCAGTGGCAAAATTCGCCACTGGGCAGATGCTAACACAATTGACATGTTGTGATACCATTATTTACCACGATTTACCATGTTTCTAAGATGATTTATTACGATTTAACACATTCCAGCATTATTTACTATGATTAACATGTTGTTAGAATGATGCTAGCAGGATTAGCATGTTGTTAGCATGATTAGCATGTTGGTTGGATGATGCTAGCATGATTAGCATGTTGGTACCATGCTTTTAACAAGATGCTAGCATGATTAGCATGTTTGCTAGCATGTTTTTAGCTAGATGCTAACATGATTAGCATGTTGCTAGCATGATTAGCATGTTGCTAGCATGATGCTAGCTTGATTAGCATGATGCTAGCATTATGCTAGCTTGATTAGCATGTTGTTAGCATGATGCTAGCATGATGCTAGCTTGATTAGCATAATGCTAGCATTATTAGCATGTTGCTAGCATGATGCTAGCTTGATTAGCATGATGCTAACATTATGCTAGCTTGATTAGCATGTTGTTAGCATGATGCTAGCTTTATTAGCATGTTGGTAGCATAATGCTAGCATGATTAGCATGTTGTTAGCATGATGCTAGCTTGATTAGCATGTTGCTAGCATGATGCTAGCTTGATTAGCATGTTGCCATTATGTTTTAGCAAGATGCTGTTGCCAGGTGGTTGCTAGGGTGTTCTGGGTGGTTGCTATGGTGTTGCTAGGCAGTTGCTAGGGTATTCTTGGTGGTTGCTAGGCAGTTGCTAGGGTATTCTTGGTGGTTGCTAGGGCGTTGCTAGATGGTTGCTAGGGTGTTCTGGGTGGTTGCTATGGTGTTGCTAGGCAGTTGCTATGGTATTCTGGGTGGATACTAGGGCATTGCTAGGCAGTTGCTAGGGTGTTCTGGGTGGTTGCTAGGTGTTCTGGGTGGTTGCTAGGCAGTTGCTAGGTGTTCTAGGTGGTTGCTAGGCAGTTGCTAGGGTGTTCTGGGTGCTTGCTAGAGTTTTTTGTGGTTACTAGAGCATTTCTAGACGTTGCTAGGGTGTTCAGGGTGGTTGCTAAGGTGTTTTTGTTAGTTGCTATGGTGTTACTAGGTGGTTGGTAGTTGTCAAATATGGTTACTATCCTGCGGCCTCGTGCCTATGGCCGAATAGGCACAAGCATGGAGCGATATCGCAAGGCCACGAGAGTAAAATTGCTTTAAAAAATATAAAAAAAATAAAAAAATGTTTTTTTTTGGTTTAGGGTGGTTGCTAGGGAGCTCTTAGTGGTTGCTAGGGTGCTGAAACTGGTTGCTAGGGTGTGGCTATGAAGATTTTAGGCCATAACTTATTGGCTGCTTGATAATATAAATCCTCTGAGGGAGAGAGAGAGGGAGAGACGCAGGGGTGTCAGGCCCTTTGGAGTGGTGTGTGTGTGAAAACGTCGGTTGGGATTTGAATTTTTTTAGAATGCCCAATGTAAAGTCAATGGGGACTTTTTTGGCCGCTTTTTCGTCCGCTGTGCGAACATCGTACACCCGATCGCTTAGAAAAGTCATAGCACACCTCTCCTCAATGAGCCGGTCGATTTGACACTTCACTCAGGGGTCTGTGACAAACGGTGCGGGGCGAGTTTCGCGCCAAACTTTGTCCAGAATAATAAAAAGAAGAAGAATAATAACTAGAATGTACATTTCCTGAAGAAAATGTGAAGTGGTGCTTGCAGTGGCAAAATTCGCCACTGTGCAGATGCTAACACAATTACCATGTTGTGATACCATGAGATACCAAGTTTTAGCATTATTTACCACGATTTACCATGATTCTAAGATGATTTATTACGATTTACCACATTCCAGCATGATTTACTATGATTAACATGTTGTTAGAATGATGCTAGCATGATTAGCATGTTGCTAGCATGATTAGCATGTTGGTTGGATGATGCTAGCATGATTAGCATGTTGCTAGCATGCTTTTAACAAGATGCTAGCATGATTAGCATTTTGCTAACATGTTTTTAGCTAGATGCTAGCATGATTAGCATGTTGCTAGTATGATGCTAGCTTGATTAGCATGTTGCTAGCATAATGTTAGCATGATTAACATGTTGCTAGCTTGATTAGCATGTTGTTAGCATAATGCTAGCATGATTAGCATGTTGCTAGCATGATGCTAGCATGATTAGCATATTGCTAGCATGATGCTAACATGATTAGCATGTTGCTAGCATTATGCTAGCATGATTAGCATGTTGCTAGCATGTTTTTAGCAAGATGCTGTTGCCAGGTGGTTGCTAGGGTGTTGTGGGTGGTTGCTATGGTGTTGCTAGGCAGTTGCTAAGGTTGCTAGGCAGTTGCTAGGGTATTCTTGGTGGTTGCTAGGCAGTTGCTAGGGTATTCTTGGTGGTTGCTAGGGCGTTGCTAGATGGTTGCTAGGGTGTTCTGGGTGGTTGCTATGGTGTTGCTAGGCAGTTGCTATGGTATTCTGGGTGGATGCTAGGGCATTACTAGGCAGTTGCTAGGGTGTTCTGGGTGGTTGCTAGGCAGTTGTTAGGTGTTCTGGGTGGTTGCTAGGCAGTTGCTAGGTGTTCTGGGTGGTTGCTAGGCAGTTGCTAGGGTGTTCTGGGTGGTTGCTAGAGTTTTTTGGTGGTTACTAGAGCATTTCTAGACGTTGCTAGGGTGTTCAGGGTGGTTGCTAAGATATTTTTGTTAGTTGCTATGGTGTTACTAGGTGGTTGGTAGTTGTCAAATATGGTTACTGTGGAGTTTTTATAGAGTTCTTAAAATCTTTACTAACGAGTGCCTTCAGTACGGCACTCGGCCTGCGGCCTCGTGCCTATGGCCGAATAGGCACAAGCATGGAGCGATATCGCAAGGCCACGAGAGTAAAATTGCTTTAAAAAATAAAAAAAATAAAAAAAATGTTTTTTTTTGGTTTAGCGTGGTTGCTAGGGAGCTCTTAGTGGTTGCTAGGGTGCTGTAACTGGTTGCTAGGGTGTGGCTATGAAGATTTTAGGCCATTACTTATTGGCTGCTTGATAATATAAATCCTCTGAGGGAGAGAGAGAGGGAGAGACGCAGGGGTGTCAGGCCCTTTGGAGTGGTGTGTGTGTGAAAACGTCGGTTGGGATTCAAATATTTTTAGAACTCCCAATGTAAAGTCAATGGGACTTTTTTGGCCGCTTTTTCGTCCGCTGTGCGAACATCGTACACCCGATCGCTTAGAAAAGTCATACCACACCTCTCCTCAATGAGCCGGTCGATTTGACACCTCACTCAGGGGTCTGAGACAAACGGTGCGGGGCGAGTTACGCGCCAAACTTTGTCCAGAATAATAAGAATAATAATAATAATAAGTATGCAAGAGAACAATAGTGATGCTTTTAAAAAAGCACCACTAATAAGTATGAGCAATAACAATAGTGATGCTTTTAAAAAAGCACCACTAATAATAAGAACTAGAATGTACATTTCCTGAAGAAAATGTGAAGTGGTGCTTGCAGTGGCAAAATTCACCACTGGGCAGATGCTAACACAATTAACATGTTGTGATACCATGATATACCACATTTTAGCATTATTTACCACGATTTACCATGTTTCTAAGATGATTTATTACGATTTACTACATTCCAGCATGATTTACTATGATTAACATGCTGTTAGAATGATGCTAGCAGGATTAGCATGTTGTTAGCATGATTAGCATGTTGGTTGGATGATGCTAGCATGATTAGCATGTTGCTAGCATGCTTTTAACAAGATGCTAGCATGATTAGCATGTTGCTAGCATGCTTTTAACAAGATGCTAGCATGATTAGCATTTTGCTAGCATGTTTTTAGCTAGATACTAACATGATAAGCATGTTGTTAGCATTATGCTAGCTTGATTAGCATGTTGCTAGCATGATTAGCATGTTGCTAGCATGATGCTAGCTTGATTAGCATGTTGCTAGCATTATGCTAGCTTGATTAGCATGTTGTTAGCATGATGCTAGCTTTATTAGCATGTTGGTAGCATAATGCTAACATGATTAGCATGTTGCTAGCATGATGCTAGCTTGATTAGCATGTTGCTAGCATGATGCTAGCTTGATTAGCATGTTGCTAGCATGATGCTAGCTTGATTAGCATGTTGATAGCATGATACTAGCTTGATTAGCATGTTGCTAGTGGTGTTCTGGGTGGTTGCTATGGTGTTGCTAGGCAGTTGCTAAGGTGTTCTGGGTGGTTGCTAGGCAGTTGCTAGGGTATGCTTGGTGGTTGCTAGGCAGTTGCTAGGGTATTCTTGGTGGTTGCTAGGGCGTTGCTAGGTGGTTGCTAGGGTGTTCTGGGTGGTTGCTATGGTGTTGCTAGGCAGTTGCTATGGTATTCTGGGTGGATGCTAGGGCATTGCTAGGCAGTTGCTAGGGTGTTCTGGGTGGTTGCTAGGTGTTTTGGGTGGTTGCTAGGCAGTTGCTAGGTGTTCTAGGTGGTTGCTAGGCAGTTGCTAGGGTGTTCTGGGTGCTTGCTAGAGTTTTTTGTGGTTACTAGAGCATTTCTAGACGTTGCTATGGTGTTCAGGGTGGTTGCTAAGGTGTTTTTGTTAGTTGCTATGGTGTTACTAGGTGGTTGGTAGTTGTCAAAGATGGTTACTATGGAGTTTTTAGAGAGTTCTTAAAATCTTTAATAACGAGTGCCTTCTGTACGGCACTCGGCCTGCGGCCTCGTGCCTATGGCCGAATAGGCACAAGCATGGAGCGATATCGCAAGGCCACGAGAGTAAAATTGCTTTAAAAAATATAAAAAAAATAAAAAAATGGTTTTTTTTGGTTTAGGGTAGTTGCTAGGGAGCTCTTAGTGGTTGCTAGGGTGCTGAAACTGGTTGCTAGGGTGTGGCTATGAAGATTTTAGGCCATAACTTATTGGCTGCTTGATAATATAAATCCTCTGAGGGAGAGAGAGAGGGAGAGATGCAGGGGTGTCAGGCCCTTTGGAGTCTGTGTGTGTGAAAACGTCGGTTGGGATTCAAATATTTTTAGAACTCCCAATGTAAAGTCAATGGGGACTTTTTTGGCCGCTTTTTCGTCCGCTGTGCGAACATCGTACACCCGATCGCTTAGAAAAGTCATAGCACACCTCTCCTCAATGAGCCGGTCGATTTGACACTTCACTCAGGGGTCTGTGACAAACGGTGCGGGGCGAGTTTCGCGCCAAACTTTGTCCAGAATAATAATAATAATAACTAGAATGTACATTTCCTGAAGAAAATGTGAAGTGGTGCTTGCAGTGGCAAAATTCGCCACTGGGCAGATGCTAACACAATTGACATGTAGTGATACCATGATATACCACATTTTAGCATTATTTACCACGATTTACCATGTTTCTAAGATGATTTATTACGATTTAACATATTCCAGCATGATTTACTATGATTAACATGTTGTTAGAATGATGTTAGCAGGATTAGCATGTTGTTAGCATGATTAGCATGTTGGTTGGATGATGCTAGCATGATTAGCATGTTGCTAGCATGCTTTTAACAAGATGCTAGCATGATTAGCATGTTGCTAGCATGTTTTTAGCTAGATGCTAACATGATTAGCATGTTGCTAGCATGATTAGCATGGTGCTAGCATGATGCTAGCTTGATTAGCATGTTGCTAGCATAATGTTAGCATGATTCGCATGTTGCTAGCATGATGCTAGCTTGATTAGCATGATGCTAGCATTATGCTAGCTTGATTAGCATGCTGTTAGCATGATGCTAGCTTTATTAGCATGTTGGTAGCCTAATGCTAGCATGATTAGCATGTTGCTAGCATGATGCTAGCTTGATTAGCATTATGCTAGCTTGATTAGCATGTTGCTAGCATGATTAGCATGTTGCTAGCATGATGTTAGCTTGATTAGCATGTTGCTAGCATAATGCTAGCTTGATTAGCATGTTGCTAGCATGATGTTAGCTTGATTAGCATGTTGCTAGCATGATGCTAGCTTGATTATCATGTTGCTAGCATGATTAGCATGTTGCTAACATGATGTTAGCTTGATTAGCATGTTGCTAGCATGATGCTAGCTTGATTAGCATGTTGCCAGCATGTTTTTAGCAAGATGCTGTTGCCAGGTGGTTGCTAGGGTGTTCTGGGTGGTTGCTATGGTGTTGCTAGGCAGTTGCTAAGGTGTTCTGGGTGGTTGCTAGGCAGTTGCTAGGGTATTCTTGGTGGTTGCTAGGCAGTTGCTAGGGTATTCTTGGTGGTTGCTAGGGCGTTGCTAGGTGGTTGCTAGGGTGTTCTGGGTGGTTGCTATGGTGTTGCTAGGCAGTTGCTATGGTATTCTGGGTGGATACTAGGGCATTGCTAGGCAGTTGCTAGGGTGTTCTGGTTGGTTGCTAGGTGTTCTGGGTGGTTGCTAGGCAGTTGCTAGGTGTTCTAGGTGGTTGCTAGGCAGTTGCTAGGGTGTTCTGGGTGCTTGCTAGAGTTTTTTGTGGTTACTAGAGCATTTCTAGACGTTGCTAGGGTGTTCAGGGTGGTTGCTAAGGTGTTTTTGTTAGTTGCTATGGTGTTACTAGGTGGTTGGTAGTTGTCAAATATGGTTACTATGGAGTTTTTATAGAGTTCTTAAAATCTTTAATAACGAGTGCCTTCTGTACGGCACTCGGCCTGCGGCCTCGTGCCTATGGCCGAATAGGCACAAGCATGGAGCAATATCGCAAGGCCACGAGAGAAAAATTGCTTTAAAAAATATTTAAAAAATAAAAAAATGTTTTTTTTTGGTTTAGGGTGGTTGCTAGGGAGCTCTTAGTGGTTGCTAGGGTGCTGAAACTGGTTGCTAGGGTGTGGCTATGAAAATTTTGGGCCATAACTTATTGGCTGCTTGATAATATAAATCCTCTGAGGGAGAGAGAGAGGGAGAGATGCAGGGGTGTCAGGCCCTTTGGAGTGGTGTGTGTGAAAACGTCGGTTGGGATTCAAATATTTTTAGAACTCCCAATGTAAAGTCAATGGGACTTTTTTGGCCGCTTTTTCGTCCGCTGTGTGAACATCGTACACCCGATCGCTTAGAAAAGTCATAGCACACCTCTCCTCAATGAGCCGGTCGATTTGACACTTCACTCAGGGGTCTGTGACAAACGGTGCGGGGCGAGTTACGCGCCAAACTTTTGTCCAGAATAATAAAAAGAATAATAATAAGTATGAGCAATAACAATAGTGATGCTTTTAAAAAAGCACCACTAATAACTAGAATGTACATTTCCTGAAGAAAATGTGAAGTGGTGCTTGCAGTGGCAAAACTCGCCACTCGGTTGCTAGGGTGTTATACATGATTGCATACGAGCCAACAACCATGTCTGTACGATGTTCTGGTGCTGAGATATGGCTTATTCATGTTGTTCTGGGTGGTTGCTATGGTGTTCTGGGTGGTTGCTATGGTGTTGCTAGGCGGTTGCTAGGGTATTCTGGGTGGTTGCTAGGCGGTTGCTAGGGTGTTCTGGGTGGTTGCTATGGTGTTGCTAGGCGGTTGCTAGGGTATTCTGGGTGGTTGCTAGGGCGTTGCTAGGCGGTTGCTAGGGTGTTCTGGGTGGTTGCTATGGTGTTGCTAGGGTATTCTGGATGGTTGCTAGGGCGTTGCTAGGCAGTTGCTAGGGTATTCTGGGTGGTTGCTATGGTGTTGCTAGGCGGTTGCTAGGGTATTCTGGGTGGTTGCTATGGGGTTGCTAGGCAGTTGCTATGGTATTCTGGGTGGATGCTAGGGCGTTGCTAGGCAGTTGCTAGGGTGTTCTATGTGGTTGCTAGGTGTTCTGGGTGGTTACTAGAGCATTTCTAGACGTTGCTAGGGTGTTCAGGGTGGTTGCTAAGGTATTTTTGTTAGTTGCTATGGTGTTACTAGGTGGTTGGTAGTTGTCAAATATGGTTACTATGGAGTTTTTATAGAGTTCTTAAAATCTTTAATAACGAGTGCCTTCAGTACGGCACTCGGCCTGCGGCCTCGTGCCTATGGCCGAATAGGCACAAGCATGGAGCGATATCGCAAGGCCACGAGAGTAAAATTGCTTTAAAAAATATTAAAAAAATAAAAAAAAAATTTTTTTTGGTTTAGGGTGGTTGCTAGGGAGCTCTTAGTGATTGCTAGGGTGCTGAAACTGGTTGCTAGGGTGTGGCTATGAAGATTTTAGGCCATAACTTATTGGCTGCTTGATAATATAAATCCTCTGAGGGAGAGAGAGAGGGAGAGATGCAGGGGTGTCAGGCCCTTTGGAGTGGTGTGTGTGTGTAAACGTCGGTTGGGATTCAAATATTTTTAGAACTCCCAATGTAAAGTCAATGGGGACTTTTTTGGCCGCTTTTTCATCCGCTGTGCGAACATCGTACACCCGATCGCTTAGAAAAGTCATAGCACACCTCTCCTCAATGAGCCGGTCGATTTGACACTTCACTCAGGGGTCTGTGACAAACGGTGCGGGGCGAGTTTCGCGCCAAACTTTGTCCAGAATAATAATAAGAATAAGAATAATAACTAGAATGTACATTTCCTGAAGAAAATGTGAAGTGGTGCTTGCAGTGGCAAAATTCGCCACTGGGCAGATGCTAACACAATTACCATGTTGTGATACCATGATATACATGACAGCATGACACTTTAGCAGTATTTACCACGATTTACCATGATTCTAAGATGATTTACTACGATTTACCACATTCCAGCATGATTTACTATGATTAACATGTTGTTAGAATGATGCTAGCATGATTAGCATGTTGTTAGCATGATTAGCATGTTGGTTGGATGATGCTAGCATTATTAGCATTATGCTAGCATGTTTTTAGCTAGATGCTAACATGATTAGCATGTTACTAGCATTATGCTAGCTTGATTAGCATGTTGCTAGCATAATGCTAGCATGATTAGCATGTCTCTAGCATGATGCTAGCTTGATCAGCATGTTGCTAGCATAATGCTAACATGATTCGCATGTTGCTAGCATGATGCTAGCTTGATTAGCATGTTACTAGCATGATGCTAGCTTTATTAACATTTTGCTAGCATGATGCTAGCATGATTAGCATGTTGCTAGCATGATGCTAGCTTGATTAACATGTTGCTAGCATGATGCTAGCTTGATTAGCATGTTGCTAGCATGATGCTAGCTTGATTAGCATGTTGCTAGCATGATGCTAGCATGATTAGCATGTTGCCAGCATGATTAGCATGTTGCCAGCATGTTTTTAGCAAGATGCTGTTGCCAGGTGGTTGCTAGGGTGTTCTGGGTGGTTGCTATGGTGTTGCTAGGCAGTTGCTAAGGTGTTCTGGGTGGTTGCAAGGCAGTTGCTAGAGTATTCTTGGTGGTTGCTAGGCAGTTGCTAGGGTATTCTTGGTGGTTGCTAGGGCGTTGCTAGGTGGTTGCTAGGGTGTTCTGGGTGGTTGCTATGGTGTTGCTAGGCAGTTGCTATGGTATTCTGGGTGGATGCTAGGGCGTTGCTAGAGTGTTCTGGGTGGTTGCTAGGCAGTTGCTAGGTGTTCTGGGTGGTTGCTAGACAGTTGCTAGGGTGTTCTGGGTGGTTGCGAGTGCCTTATGTACGAATATGGCCAAATAGGCACAAGCATGGAGCAATTTCGCAAGGCCACGAGTGTAATATTGCTTTAATTTTTAAAAAAAAAGCAGTTGCTAGGGTGTTCTGGGTGGTTGCGAGTGCCTTCAGTACGGCACTCGGCCTGCGGCCTCGTGCCTATGGCCGAATAGGGTGTTCTGGGTGGTTCAGTACGGCACTCGGCCTGCGGCCTCGTGCCTATGGCCGAATAGGCACAAGCATGGAGCAATATCGCAAGGCCACGAGTGTAATATTGCGTTAAAAAATACAAAAAAATACAAAAAACATTTTTTTTTGGTTTAGGGTGGTTGCTAGGGAGCTCTTAGTGGTTGCTAGGGTGCTGAAACTGGTTGCTAGGGTGTGGCTATGAAGATTTAAGGAAATTACTTATTGGCTGCTTGATAATATAAATCCTCTGAGGGAGAGAGAGAGGGAGAGACGCAGGGCTGTCAGGCCCTTTGGAGTGGTGTGTGTGTGAAAACGTCGGTTGGGATTCAAATATTTTTAGAATGCCCAATGTAAAGTCAATGGGGACTTTTTTGGCCGCTTTTTCGTCCGCTGTGCGAACATCGTACACCCGATCGCTTAGAAAAGTCATAGCACACCTCTCCTCAATGAGCCGGTCGATTTGACACCTCACTCAGGGGTCTGAGACAAACGGTGCGGGGCGAGTTTCGCGCCAAACTTTTGTCCAGAATAAGAATAATAATAAAAAAAAGAATAATAAGTATGAGCAATAACAATAGTGATGCTTTCAAAAAAGCACCACTAATAATAAGAATAATAAGTATGAGCAATAACAATAGTGATGCCTTGCTTTCAGCAAGCACCACTAATAAGTATGAGCAATAACAATAGTGATGCTTTTAAAAAAGCACCACTAACTAGAATGTACATTTCCTGAAGAAAATGTGAAGTGGTGCTTGCAGTGGCAAAACTCGCCACTGGGCAGATGCTAACACAATTGACATGTTGTGATACCATGATATACCACATTTTGGCATTATTTACCACGATTTACCATGTTTCTAAGATGATGTACTACGATTTACCACATTCCAGCATGATTTACTATGATTAACATGTTGTTAGAATGATGCTAGCAGAATTAGAATGCTGTTAGCATGATTAGCATGTTAGTTGGATGATGCTAGCATGATTAGCATGTTGCTAGCATGCTTTTAACAAGATGCTAGCATGATTAGCATGTTGCTAGCATTCTTTTAACAAGATGCTAACATGATTAGCATTTTGCTAACATGTTTTTAGCTAGATGCTAACAGGATTAGCATGTTTTTAGCATTATGCTAGCTTGAATAACATGTTGTTAACATGATGCTAGCTTGATTAGCATGTTGCTAGCATGATGCTAGCTTGATTAGCATGTTGTTAGCATGATGCTAGCTTTATTAGCATGTTGGTAGCCTAATGCTAGCACGATTAGCATGTTGCTAGCATGATGGTAGCTTGATTAGCATTATGCTAGCTTGATTAGCATGTTGCTAGCATGATTAGCATGTTTTGCTAACATGATGCTAGCTTGATTGGCATTATGCTAGCTTGATTAGCATATTGCTAGCATGATTAGCATTTTGCTAGCATGATGCTAGCTTGATTAGCATGTTGTTAGCATAATGCTAGCATGATTAGCATGTTGCTAGCATGATGCTAGCTTGATTAGCATGATGCTAGCATTATGCTAGCTTGATTAGCATGTTGTTAGCATGATGTTAGCTTTATTAGCATGTTGGTAGCAACATGCTAGCATGATTAGCATGTTGCTAGCATGATGCTAGCTTGATTAGCATGTTGCTAGCATGATTAGCATGTTGCTAACATGATGCTAGCTTGATTAGCATGTTGCTAGCATGATGCTAGCTTGATTAGCATGTTGCCAGCATGTTTTTAGCAAGATGCTGTTGCCAGGTGGTTGCTAGGGTGTTCTGGGTGGTTGCTAGCATGATGCTAGCTTGATTAGCATGTTGCCAGCATGTTTTTAGCAAGATGCTGTTGCCAGGTGGTTGCTAGGGTGTTCTGGTTGGTTGCTAGGCAGTTGCTAGGGTATTCTTGGTGGTTGCTATGCAGTTGTTAGGGTATTCTTGGTGTTTGCTAGGGCAATGCTAGGTG
This sequence comes from Vimba vimba, assembly GCA_022828995.1. Taxonomy (NCBI): domain Eukaryota; kingdom Metazoa; phylum Chordata; class Actinopteri; order Cypriniformes; family Leuciscidae; genus Vimba; species Vimba vimba. The sequence goes on from CM040821.1 coordinate 41,595,185, forward strand.
GTTGCTAGGGTCTTCTGGGCAGTTGCTATGGTATTCTGGGTGGATGGTAGGGCATTGCTAGGCAGTTGCTAGGCTGTTCTGGGTGGTTGCTAGGCAGTTCTGGGTGGTTGCTAGGCAGTTGCTAGGTGTTCTGGGTGGTTGCTAGGCAGTTGCTAGGGTGTTCTGGGTGGTTGCTAGAGTTTTTTGGTGGTTACTAGAGCATTTCTAGACGTTGCTAGGGTGTTCAGGGTGGTTGCTAAGGTATTTTTGGTAGTTGCTATGGTGTTACTAGGTGGTTGGTATTTGTCAAATATGGTTACTATGGAGTTTTTAGAGAGTTCTTAAAATCTTTAATAACGAGTGCCTTCTGTACGGCACTCGGCCTGCGGCCTCGTGCCTATGGCCGAATAGGCACAAGCATGGAGCGATATCGCAAGGCCACGAGAGTAAAATTGCTTTAAAAAATATTAAAAAAATAAAAAAATGTTTTTTTTTGGTTTAGGGTGGTTGCTAGGGAGCTCTTAGTGATTGCTAGGGTGCTGAAACTGGTTGCTAGGGTGTGGCTATGAAGATTTTAGGCCATAACTTATTGGCTGCTTGATAATATAAATCCTCTGAGGGAGAGAGAGAGGGAGAGATGCAGGGGTGTCAGGCCCTTTGGAGTGGTGTGTGTGTGTAAACGTCGGTTGGGATTCAAATATTTTTAGAACTCCCAATGTAAAGTCAATGGGGACTTTTTTGGCCGCTTTTTCGTCCGCTGTGCGAACATCGTACACCCGATCGCTTAGAAAAGTCATAGCACACCTCTCCTCAATGAGCCGGTCGATTTGACACTTCACTCAGGGGTCTGTGACAAACGGTGCGGGGCGAGTTTCGCGCCAAACTTTGTCCAGAATAATAATAAGAATAAGAATAATAACTAGAATGTACATTTCCTGAAGAAAATGTGAAGTGGTGCTTGCAGTGGCAAAATTCGCCACTGGGCAGATGCTAACACAATTGACATGTTGTGATACCATGATATACCACATTTTAGCATTATTTACCACGATTTACCATGTTTCTAAGATGATTTATTACGATTTAACACATTCCAGCATGATTTACTATGATTAACATGTTGCTAGCATAATGCTAGCATGATTAGCATGTTGCTAGCATGATGCTAGCTTGATTAGCATGATGCTAACATTATGCTAGCTTGATTAGCATGTTGTTAGCATGATGCTAGCTTTATTAGCATGTTGGTAGCATAATGCTAGCATGATTAGCATGTTGCTAGCATGATGCTAGCTTGATTCGCATTATGCTAGCTTGATTAGCATGTTTGCTAGCATGATTAGCATGTTGCTAGCATGGTGCTAGCTTGATTAGCATTTTGCTAGCATAATGCTAGCATGATTAGCATGTTGCTAGCATGATGCTAGCTTGATTAGCATGATGCTAACATTATGCTAGCTTGATTAGCATGATGCTAACATTATGCTAGCTTGATTAGCATGTTGCTAGCATAATGCTAGCATGATTAGCATGTTGCTAGCATGATGCTAGCTTGATTAGCATGATGCTAACATTATGCTAGCATGATGCTAGCTTGATTAGCATGTTGCCAGCATGTTTTTAGCAAGATGCTGTTGCCAGGTGGTTGCTAGGGTGTTCTGGGTGGTTGCTATGGTGTTGCTAGGCAGTTGCTAAGGTGTTCTGGGTGGTTGCTAGGCAGTTGCTAGGGTATTCTTGGTGGTTGCTAGGCAGTTGCTAGGGTATTCTTGGTGGTTGCTAGGGCGTTGCTAGGTGGTTGCTAGGGTGTTCTGGGTGGTTGCTATGGTGTTGCTAGGCAGTTGCTATGGTATTCTGGGTGGATACTAGGGCATTGCTAGGCAGTTGCTAGGGTGTTCTGGGTGGTTGCTAGGTGTTCTGGGTGGTTGCTAGGCAGTTGCTAGGTGTTCTAGGTGGTTGCTAGGCAGTTGCTAGGGTGTTCTGGGTGCTTGCTAGAGTTTTTTGTGGTTACTAGAGCATTTCTAGACGTTGCTAGGGTGTTCAGGGTGGTTGCTAAGGTGTTTTTGTTAGTTGCTATGGTGTTACTAGGTGGTTGGTAGTTGTCAAATATGGTTACTATGGAGTTTTTATAGAGTTATTAAAATCTTTAATAACGAGTGCCTTCAGTACGGCACGAGGCCTGCGGCCTCGTGCCTATGGCCGAATAGGCACAAGCATGGAGCGATATCGCAAGGCCACGAGAGTAAAATTGCTTTAAAAAATATAAAAAAAAAAAAAAAATGTTTTTTTTTGGTTTAGGGTGGTTGCTAGGGAGCTCTTAGTGGTTGCTAGGGTGCTGAAACTGGTTGCTAGGGTGTGGCTATGAAGATTTTAGGCCATAACTTATTGGCTGCTTGATAATATAAATCCTCTGAGGGAGAGAGAGAGGGAGAGACGCAGGGGTGTCAGGCCCTTTGGAGTGGTGTGTGTGTGAAAACGTCGGTTGGGATTTGAATTTTTTTAGAATGCCCAATGTAAAGTCAATGGGGACTTTTTTGGCCGCTTTTTCGTCCGCTGTGCGAACATCGTACACCCGATCGCTTAGAAAAGTCATAGCACACCTCTCCTCAATGAGCCGGTCGATTTGACACTTCACTCAGGGGTCTGTGACAAACGATGCGGGGCGAGTTTCGCGCCAAACTTTGTCCAGAATAATAATAATAATAATAATAATAATAAGAATAATAAGTATGAGCAATAACAATAGTGATGCTTTCAAAAAAGCACCACTAACTAGAATGTACATTTCCTGAAGAAAATGTGAAGTGGTGCTTGCAGTGGCAAAACTCGCCACTCGGTTGCTAGGGTGTTATACATGATTGCATACGAGCCAACAACCATGTCTGTACGATGTTCTGGTGCTGAGATATGGCTTATTCATGTTGTTCAGGTGTTTGCTAGGGTGTTGCTAGGATGTTCTGTGTGGTTGCTAGGGTGTTCTGTGTGGTTGCTAGGGCTTTGCTAGGTGGTTGCTAGGGTGTTCTGTGAGGTTGCTATGGTGTTCTGGGCGGTTGATAGGTCGTTGCTAGGCAGTTGCTAGGGTATTCTGGGTGGTTGCTATGGTGTTGCTAGGCAGTTGCTAGGGTATTCTGGGTGGTTGCTATGGTGTTGCTAGGCAGTTGCTAGGGTATTCTGGGTGGTTGCTAGGCAGTTGCTAGGGTGTTCTGGGTGGTTCTTATGGTGTTGCTAGGCGGTTGCTAGGGTATTATGGGTGGTTGCTAGGCGGTTGCTAGGGTATTCTTGGTGGTTGCTATGGTGTTGCTAGGCGGTTGCTAGGGTATACTGGGTGGTTGCTAGGCGGTTGCTAGGGTATTCTTGGTGGTTTCTAGGGCGTTGCTAGGTGGTTGCTAGGCTGTTCTGGGTGGTTGCTATGGTGTTGCTAGGCGGTTGTTAGGGTATTCTGGGTGGTTGCTATGGTGTTGCTAGGGTATTCTGGGTGGTTGCTAGGCAGTTGCTAGGGTATTCTGGGTGGTTGCTAGGGCGTTGCTAGGCAGTTGCTAGGGTGTTCTGGGTGGTTGCTATGGTGTTGCTAGGTGTTCTGGGTAGTCGCTATGGTATTTTTGGTGGTTACTAGAGCATTTCTAGACGTTGCTAGGGTGTTCAGGATGGTTGCTAAGGTATTTTTGTTAGTTGCTATGGTGTTACTAGGTAGTTGGTAGTTGTCAAATATGGTTACTATGGAGTTTTTATAGAGTTCTTAAAATCTTTAATAACGAGTGCGTTCAGTACGGCACTCGGCCTGCGGCCTCGTGCCTATGGTCGAATAGGCACAAGCATGGAGCGATATCGCAAGGCCACGAGTGTAATATTGCTTTAAAAAATAAAAAAAATGTAAAAAAATGTTTTTTTTTGGTTTAGGGTGGTTGCTAGGGAGCTCTTAGTGGTTGCTAGGGTGCTGAAACTGGTTGCTAGGGTGTGGCTATGAAGATTTTAGGCCATTACTTATTGGCTGCTTGATAATATAAATCCTCTGAGGGAGAGAGAGAGGGAGAGACGCAGGGGTGTCAGGCCCTTTGGAGTCTGTGTGTGTGAAAACGTCGGTTGGGATTCAAATATTTTTAGAACTCCCAATGTAAAGTCAATGGGGATTTTTTGGCCGCTTTTTCGTCCGCTGTGCGAACATCGTACACCCGATCGCTTAGAAAAGTCATAGCACACCTCTCCTCAATGAGCTGGTCGATTTGACACCTCACTCAGGGGTCTGTGACAAACGGTGCGGGGCGAGTTACGCGCCAAACTTTGTGTGGAATAAGTATGAGCAATAACAATAGTGTTGCTTTGAAAAGCACCACTAATAATAAGTATGCAAGAGAACAATAGTGATGCCTTGCTTTCAGCAAGCACCACTAATAAGTATGAGCAATAACAATAGTGATGCTTTTAAAAAAGCACCACTAATAATAACTAGAATGTACATTTCCTGAAGAAAATGTGAAGTGGTGCTTGCAGTGGCAAAACTCACCACTCGGTTGCTAAAGTGCGTTTAGCTAGTTTTTAGCAAGATTATAACAAAATGATCATCATGCTAGCATTATAAGCATGTGACTAACATAATACTAGCATGTTGCTAGCATGATGCTAATATGATTAGCATGTTGCTAGCATCATGCTAGCATGTTTTTAGCAAAAGCTAACGTGAATGTAGCTAGCATGATTAGCATATTGTTAGCATGATGCTAGCATTTTTCAACAAGATGCTAACATGAATAGCATGTTTGCTAGCATGTTTGTATCAAGAAGCTAGCATGATTAGCATGTAGCTAGTATCATGCTAGCATTATTAGCATGTTGCTAGCATCATGCTAGCATTATTAGCATCATGCTAGCATCATCTTAGCATGATTAGCATGTAGCTAGCATGATGCTAGCTTGTTTTACCACGTTGCTAGCATGGTTTACCATGATTTACCATAGTTTACCATGATTTACCACAATTTACCATAGTTTACCACATTTACTATAGTATACCATGATTTACCATGTTCAAGTATGACTTACTATGATTCTAGCATGATTTGCCATAGTTTACCATGATTTACCACGATTTACTATAGTTTACCATGATTTACTATAGTATACCATGATTTACCATGTTCAAGTATGATTTACTGTTTCTAGCATGACTTACCATAGTTTACCATGATTTACCATAGTTTACCATGATTTACCACAATTTACTATAGTTTACCATGATTTACTATAGTATACCATGATTTACCATGTTGAAGTATGATTGACTGATTCTAGCATGATTTACCATAGTTTACCATGATTTACCATAGTTTACCCCGATTTACCACGATTTACTATAGTTTACCATGATTTACTATAGTATACCATGATTTACCATGTTCAAGTATGATTTACTGATTCTAGCATGATTTACCATAGTTTACCATGATTTACCATAGTTTACCATGATTTACCACGATTTACCATAGTTTACCATGATTTACTATAGTATACCATGATATACCATGTTCAAGTATGATTTACTGATTCTAGCATGATTTATCATAGTTTACCATGATTTACCATAGTTTACCATGATTTACTATAGTTTACCATGATTTACTATAGTATACCATGATTTACCATGTTCAAGTATGATTTACTATGATTCTAGCATGATTTACCATAGTTTACCATGATTTACCACGATTTACCATAATTTACTATGATTTACTATAGTATACCATGATTTACCATGTTTTAGTATGATTTACTATGATTCTAGGATGATTTACCATAGTTTACCATGATTTAGTCAAAAGAGCCAAGTCCCATCTCTATACTATGTTTTGATGCAGAGATATACGTTTTTCTAAACGGTTGCTAGGGTACTCTTTTTGGTTGTTATGGAGTTGCTTGACAGCTGCCAATGATGAAACTGCAAAGGCTTCTTGACACTTTGAATGATATAAACCAACTCCCATGCCTCTGTGACATTCAGAATGGAAGATATCCCTCTTTGGATTTTGGTTGCTAAGGTGCTCGACAATGGTTGCTATGGAGGGGCTAGGAAGTGTTGAGGTGATTCATGATTGGCCGTTTGCTGCCCCGAGTCAAATGAGACCACCCTCGTGTTTGTATGACAATTCAGTCTGGAGATATCCCTTTGATCTATTTCAATGGAAGTCTATGGGACTTGTTGCTAAGGTTCTCTAAATGGTTGCTAGGGCGTGGCTTGATAGCTTCACAATGATCCTGAGAGACTGATTGGTCATCTGAGTAAAATGAGCCCTCCCCCTTGTCTCTATGACACTGTGATCCAGAGCTACGTTCAATACAAAATCCCTATGCAATTTACCATAGTAGGAAAAGCATGTGTGTTTCACGGGACGTTCCTTCCCCATAGTAAGTCAATGGGGCAACTTTGGGCATCTCCTGCCCCCCAGGGGTGCAACTTTTACCCCATTGTGAGGTATGTTTTTACAGAGCCTGTCAGCCTCTTCAAATGTGGCAAATCACACGTTTCTGCGAAATCCTCGCTCAGAGCTACGTGAGGTCAAAGTTCGTCGCAATGTTAAGTCAATGGGACTTTTTTGGCCGCTTTTTCGCCCCTGGGGCAAACACCGCACCCCCGATCGCTTATAAAAGTCATAGCACACCTCTCCTCAATGAGCCGGTCGATTTGACACCTCACTCAGGGGTCTGGGACAAACGGTGCGGGGCGAGTTTCGCGCCAAACTTTGTCCAGAATAAAAATAAGAATAATAATAATAAGTATGCAAGAGAACACTAATGATGCCTTGCTTTCAGCAAGCACCATTAATAAGTATGAGCAATAACAATAGTGATGCTTTTAAAAAAGCACCACTAACTAGAATGTACATTTCCTGAAGAAAATGTGAAATGGTGCTTGCAGTGGCAAAACTCTCCACTCGGTTGCTAGGGTGTTGTACATGATTGCATACGAGCCAACAACCATGTCTGTACGATGTTGTGGAGCTGAAATATAGCTTCTATATGTTGCAATATGGTTTATATGTGGCTCTAAACGGTTGCTAGGGCGTTGCTAGGGTGTTCTGGGTGGTTGCTATGGTGTTGCTAGGTGGTTGCTAGGGTATACTGGGTGGTTGCTAGGCGGTTGCTAGGGTATTCTTGGTGGTTGCTATGGTGTTGCTAGGCGGTTGCTAGGGTATTCTGGGTGGTTGCTAGGCGGTTGCTAGGGTATTCTTGGTGGTTGCTAGGGTGTTGCTAGGTGTTTGCTAGGCTGTTCTGGGTGGTTGCTATGGTGTTGCTAGGGTATTCTGGGTGGTTGCTATGGTGTTGCTAGGCGGTTGCTATGGTGTTCTGGGTGGTTGCTATGGTGTTGTTAGCTGGTTGCTAGGGTATTCTGGGTGGTTGCTAGGGCGTTGCTAGGCGGTTGCTAGGGTATTCTGGGTGGTTGCTAGGGCGTTGCTAGGCAGTTGCTAGGGTATTCTGGGTGGTTGCTATGGTGTTGCTAGGTGGTTGCTAGGGTATTCTGGGTGGTTGCTAGGGCGTTGCTAGGGTATTCTTGGTGGTGGCTAGGGTGTTCTGGGTGGTTGCTATGGTGTTGCTAGGCAGTTGCTATGGTATTTTGGGTGGATGCTAGGGCGTTGCTAGGCAGTTGCTAGGGTGTTCTGGGTGGTTGCTAGGCAGTTGCTAGGTGTTCTGGGGGGTTGCTAGACAGTTGCTAGGGTGTTCTGGGTGGTTGCTACGGTATTTTTGGTGGTTACTAGAGCGTTTCTAGACGTTGCTAGGGTGTTCAGGATGGTTGCTAAGGTATTTTTTTTAGTTGCTATGGTGTTACTAGGTGGTTGGTAGTTGTCAAAGATGGTTGCTATGGAGTTTTTATAGAGTTATTAAAATCTTTAATAACGAGTGCCTTCAGTACGGCACTCGGCCTGCGGCCTCGTGCCTATGGCCGAATAGGCACAAGCATGGAGCAATATCGCAAGGCCACGAGTGTAAAATTGCGTTAAAAAATACAAAAAAATGTAAAAAACATTTTTTTTTGGTTTAGGGTGGTTGCTAGGGAGGTCTTAGTGGTTGCTAGGGTGCTGAAACTGTTTGCTAGGGTGTGGCTATGAAGATTTTAGGCCATTACTTATTGGCTGCTTGATAATATAAATCCTCTGAGGGAGAGAGAGAGGGAGAGACGCAGGGGTGTCAGGCCCTTTGGAGTCTGTGTGTGTGAAAACGTCGGTTGGGATTCAAATATTTTTAGAACTCCCAATGTAAAGTCAATGGGACTTTTTTGGCCGCTTTTTTGCCCGCTGTGCGAACATCGTACACCCGATCGCTTAGAAAAGTCATAGCACACCTCTCCTTAATGAGCCGGTCGATTTGATGCCTCACTCAGTGGTCTGAGACAAACGGTGCGGGGCGAGTTTCGCGCCAAACTTTGTCCAGAATAAAAATAAGAATAATAACTAGAATGTACATTTCCTGAAGAAAATGTGAAGTGGTGCTTGCAGTGGCAAAATTCGCCACTGGGCAGATGCTAACACAATTGACATGTTGTGATACCATGATATACCACATTTTAGTATTATTTACCACGATTTACCATGTTTCTAAGATGATTTATTACGATTTAACACATTCCAGCATGATTTACTATGATTAACATGTTGTTAGAATGATGCTAGCAGGATTAGCATGTTGTTAGCATGATTAGCATGTTGGTTGGATGATGCTAGCATGATTAGCATGTTGCTACCATGCTTTTAACAAGATGCTAGCATGATTAGCATGTTGCTAGCATGTTTTTAGCTAGATGCTAACATGATTAGCATGTTGCTAGCATGATTAGCATGTTGCTAGCATGATGCTAGCTTGATTAGCATGATGTTAACATTATGCTAGCTTGATTAGCATGTTGTTATCATGATGCTAGCTTTATTAGCATGTTGGTAGCCTAATGCTAGCATGATTAGCATGTTGCTAGCATGATGCTAGCTTGATTCGCATTATGCTAGCTTGATTAGCATGTTGCTAGCATGATTAGCATGTTGCTAGCATGGTGCTAGCTTGATTAGCATGTTGCTAGCATAATGCTAGCATGATTAGCATGTTGCTAGCTTGATTAGCATTATGCTAACATTATGCTAGCTTTATTAGCATGTTGCTAGCATGATGCTAGCTTGATTAGCATGATGCTAACATTATGCTAGCTTGATTAGCATGTTGTTAACATTATGCTAGCTTTATTAGCATGTTGCTAGCATGATGCTAGCTTGATTAGCATGTTGCCAGCATGTTTTTAGCAAGATGCTGTTGCCAGGTGGTTGCTAGGGTGTTCTGGGTGGTTGCTATGGTGTTGCTAGGCAGTTGCTAAGGTGTTCTGGGTGGTTGCTAGGCAGTTGCTAGGGTATTCTTGGTGGTTGCTAGGCAGTTGCTAGGGTATTCTTGGTGGTTGCTAGGGCGTTGCTAGGTGGTTGCTAGGGTGTTCTGGGTGGTTGCTATGGTGTTGCTAGGCAGTTGCTATGGTATTCTGGGTGGATACTAGGGCATTGCTAGGCAATTGCTAGGGTGTTCTGGGTGGTTGCTAGGTGTTCTGGGTGGTTGCTAGGCAGTTGCTAGGTGTTCTAGGTGGTTGCTAGGCAGTTGCTAGGGTGTTCTGGGTGCTTGCTAGAGTTTTTTGTGGTTACTAGAGCATTTCTAGACGTTGCTAGGGTGTTCAGGGTGGTTGCTAAGGTGTTTTTGTTAGTTGCTATGGTGTTACTAGGTGGTTGGTAGTTGTCAAATATGGTTACTATGGAGTTTTTAGAGAGTTCTTAAAATCTTTAATAACGAGTGCCTTCAGTACGGCACGAGGCCTGCGGCCTCGTGCCTATGGCCGAATAGGCACAAGCATGGAGCGATATCGCAAGGCCACGAGAGTAAAATTGCTTTAAAAAATATAAAAAAAATAAAAAAATGTTTTTTTTTGGTTTAGGGTAGTTGCTAGGGAGCTCTTAGTGGTTGCTAGGGTGCTGAAACTGGTTGCTAGGGTGTGGCTTTGAAGATTTTAGGCCAAAACTTATTGGCTGCTTGATAATATAAATCCTCTGAGGGAGAGAGAGAGGGAGAGACGCAGGGGTGTCAGGCCCTTTGGAGTGGTGTGTGTGTGAAAACGTCGGTTGGGATTCAAATATTTTTAGAATGCCCAATGTAAAGTCAATGGGGACTTTTTTGGCCGCTTTTTCGTCCGCTGTGCGAACATCGTACACCCGATCGCTTAGAAAAGTCATAGCACACCTCTCCTCAATGAGCCGGTCGATTTGACACTTCACTCAGGGGTCTGTGACAAACGGTGCGGGGCGAGTTTCGCGCCAAACTTTTGTGTGGAAGAATAATAAAAATTATAAAAAGAATAATAAGTATGAGCAATAACAATAGTGATGCTTTTAAAAAAGCACCACTAACTAGAATGTACATTTCCTGAAGAAAATGTGAAGTGGTGCTTGCAGTGGCAAAATTCACCACTGGGCAGATGCTAACACAATTAACATGTTGTGATACCATGATATACCACATTTTAGCATTATTTACCACGATTTACCATGTTTCTAAGATGATTTACTACGATTTACCACATTCCAGCATGATTTACTATGATTAACATGTTGTTAGAATGATACTAGCAGGATTAGCATGTTGTTAGCATGATTAGCATGTTGGTTGGATGATGCTAGCATGATTAGCATGTTGCTAGCATGCTTTTAACAAGATGCTAGCATGATTAGCATTTTGCTAGCATGTTTTTAGCTAGATGCTAACATGATTAGCATGTTTTTAGCATTATGCTAGCTTGATTAGCATGTTGTTAGCATGATTAGCATGTTGCTAGCATGATGCTAGCTTGATTAGCATGTTGCTAGCATTATGCTAGCTTGATTAGCATGTTGTTAACATAATGCTAGCATGATTAGCATGTTGCTAGCATGATGCTAGCATAATGCTAGCTTGATTAGCATGTTGTTAGCATGATGCTAGCTTTATTAGCATGTTGGTAGCATAATGCTAGCATGATTAACATGTTGTTAACATGATGCTAGCTTGATTAGCATGATGCTAGCATGATTCTAGCATGATTAGCATGTTGTTATCATGATGCTAGCTTGATTAGCATGTTTGCCAGCATGTTTTTAGCAAGATGCTGTTGTCAGGTGGTTGCTAGGGTGTTCTGGGTGGTTGCTATGGTGTTGCTAGGCAGTTGCTAAGGTGTTCTGGGTGGTTGCTAGGCAGTTGCTAGGGTATTCTTGGTGGTTGCTAGGCAGTTGCTAGGGTATTCTTGGTGGTTGCTAGGGCATTGCTAGGTGGTTGCTAGGGTGTTCTGGGTGGTTGCTATGGTGTTGCTAGGCAGTTGCTATGGTATTCTGGGTGGATGGAAGGGCATTTCTAGGCAGTTGCTAGGGTGTTCTGGGTGGTTGCTAGGTGTTCTGGGTGGTTGCTAGGCAGTTGCTAGGTGTTCTAGGTGGTTGCTAGGCAGTTGCTAGGGTGTTCTGGGTGCTTGCTAGAGTTTTTTGTGGTTACTAGAGCATTTCTAGACGTTGTTAGGGTGTACAGGGTGGTTGCTAAGGTATTTTTGGTAGTTGCTATGGTGTTACTAGGTGGTTGGTAGTTGTCAAATATGGTTACTATGGAGTTTTTATAGAGTTCTTAAAATCTTTAATAACGAGTGACTTCAGTACGGCACTCGGCCTGCGGCCTCGTGCCTATGGCCGAATAGGCACAAGCATGGAGCAATATCGCAAGGCCACGAGTGTAATATTGCGTTAAAAAATACAAAAAATGTAAAAAAAAAATATTTTTTGGTTTAGGGTAGTTGCTAGGGAGCTCTTAGTGGTTGCTAGGGTGCTGAAACTGGTTGCTAGGGTGTGGCTTTGAAGATTTTAGGCCATAACTTATTGGCTGCTTGATAATATAAATCCTCTGAGGGAGAGAGAGAGGGAGAGATGCAGGGGTGTCAGGCCCTTTGGAGTCTGTGTGTGTGAAAACGTCGGTTGGGATTCAAATATTTTTAGAACTCCCAATGTTAAGTCAATGGGACTTTTTTGGCCGCTTTTTCGTCCGCTGTGCGAACATCGTACACCCGATCGCTTAGAAAAGTCATAGCACACCTCTCCTCAATGAGCCGGTCGATTTGACACCTCACTCAGGGGTCTGTGACAAACGGTGCGGGGCGCATTACGCGCCAAACTTTTGTCCGGAATAATAATAAGAAAAAGAATAATAATAAGTATGAGCAATAACAATAGTGATGCTTTTAAAAAAGCACCACTAATAATAAGTATGCAAGAGAACACTAATGATGCCTTGCTTTCAGCAAGCACCATTAATAAGTATGAGCAATAACAATAGTGATGCTTTTAAAAAAGCACCACTAATAATAATAAGAATAATAATAAGAATAATAAGTATGAGCAATAACAATAGTGATGCTTTCAAAAAAGCACCACTAATAATAATAAGTATGCAAGAGAACACTAATGATGCCTTGCTTTCAGCAAGCACCATTAATAATAATAATAATAAGAATAATAAGTATGAGCAATAACAATAGTGATGCCTTGCTTTCAGCAAGCACCACTAATAATAAGTATGCAAGAGAACACTAATGATGCCTTGCTTTCAGCAAGCACCACTAATAAAAAAAAGAATAATAAGTATGAGCAATAACAATAGTGATGCCTTGCTTTCAGCAAGCACCACTAATAATAATAAGTATGCAAGAGAACAATAGTGATGCCTTGCTTTCAGCAAGCACCACTAATAAAAAAAAGAATAATAAGTATGAGCAATAACAATAGTGATGCTTTCAAAAAAGCACCACTAATAATAATAATAAGAATAATAAGTATGAGCAATAACAATAGTGATGCTTTCAAAAAAGCACCACTAATAATAAGTATGAGCAATAACAATAGTGATGCTTTCAAAAAAGCACCACTAATAATAAGTATGAGCAATAACAATAGTGATGCCTTGCTTTCAGCAAGCACCACTAATAATAAGTATGAGCAATAACAATAGTGATGCTTTTAAAAAAGCACCACTAATAATAATAATAATAAGTTTAAATAGGATTTCAGTAAGTTGGCTTTCTCAAGCCAACTTAATAAGTTTAAATAGGATTTCAGTAAGTTGGCTTTCTCAAGCCAACTTAATAATAAGTTTAAATAGGATTTCAGTAAGTTGGCTTTCTCAAGCCAACTTAATAAGTTTAAATACAATATCAGTAAGTTGGCTTTCTCAAGCCAACTTAATAAGTTTAAATACAATATCAGTAAGTTGGCTTTCTCAAGCCAACTTAATAATAATAATAAGTTTAAATAGGATTTCAGTAAGTTGGCTTTCTCAAGCCAACTTAATTAACATTTAAACAGAAAAGTAATATTATCCTCAAAGATGACAAAATGACACTATCAAAAAGGCAAGAACTATGGAGCAAATGGAAAGCAACATGATTTAGAGGTAAACTGAAGTGCCTCACACAGTCTTACAGCCTCTTGGTATATGTCTGTGCCGAAACAAGTGCTGCTCATCAATGGGTCAATATTCTCTCGAGGCACAGCCAGAAATGCATCCTGGAGAGAAGTGGGTGATCCCGGGATTTCAACACTCTGGGCATCATCTGGTTGTGGTTCTGGTCCATCCCAATCCACTGCCCAATAGGTGAAATCAGTCTAAAAAAACATTATGAAATTAACTTGTAGTGATTATTTTCAGCTTTTTAAGGTTATGCTGAAGAAAACAGTGTCAGGCTCCTCACTGGATCATTTGGCGTCTCTGTTGTTAGAAGCTGGCCTCCTGCCCACAACGCTTGCCCTCAGAGGAGAGAGGGTGTGGATCCCATGTTCTCCGGAGCAGGTCCAGGTGCATGTTGATCCGAGGCAGCATCACGTAATGTAGGCAGAGAACATGGATTTCATTTTGAATGTCCAGAGTGCCACTTTCTTCAAGGCACTGGAAGGCAGCATAATAATCTGAAGTGACTGCACACCAGATGTCTCGCCAAAGACGCTCAATCCTCTGGTTGTGTTCACTTCTGCCAGTGATAAAACTGCTCTTTTCTAGAAAGAAAGAAAACATCATACAATCATCATTACCCGACAGCAAGGTGTCACAAGGATGGAATCAACAAGACTTTAATGGAGTTTCTTTAACAGAGCATAACTCAGGAAGGTGGCTGAAACACGGTATTGTGGAGGTAAGTTGAGCCAGTAAGTGACATCAGTTATCTGACGTGCAATAGTAAATGGTCTAGTGTATCTGGGACTCAGCTTGCAGTGGGTTAGTCAGAGGTGAATGTCCCAGGTGTTATATTAGTGTCTGCTCTTCTGACATTCTCCTGGCTCTTGTTCTTACCAACAGAGGGACGTGACCTGAGTCCCAGACCTTTTTGCTCTTCTTGAACCAGTGGTCTACAGCTGGAACTTTAGAAAGCTCTCCTGACCAGGGAAACGGGCGGCTGGACACTGAGCATACAAGCAGTGAGTCTGTGTAATTAATAATACTGCTTCATTTGTAGTACTGCATTTGTCAACTTTGGCATTACTAACAGTCTTGCTGACTCATTCTTTTCATTCGGTTACAGCACAAAATATTCCCAAAATGCTGAATAAAATGAAATACATCATTAAATGATTTGGGCTTTTGTGAACCAACAACCAAGTAATATTACAAAAAGATAATTTTTTAGATAAAAATTGATTTAAAATAACATGTGTACTTATGACCTATCTTTGTAGTTCCCTGCTCCACGAAGAGGGTGTTCCAGCATAAACCGGGCAACCTCCACACTCTCTCCAGCCTTGTCTCTTCTTACCCTCACAGGTAAACCGACATTTTCAACAGCAGCAAGAAAGCAACTCAACACAGTTGTTGCCCGATTGTTGTCGTTGGCTCTCAGAAACATTATTTTGCGGCTGTACCCATCAATACCTCCATCAATAACAATTCGCCAACTGTACAAAACCAGACATAGAATATCTGCATTCTAGATTAATATGTAAGTTTGCAAGAACAGTTTTAGGGCCAAGTTTGTTAGGATTCATAAAAAGTTGCGGCACAAATAATACTACAAGAAAATATGTAAGAACAAACCATACAAATGAAGTCTCACTTGATCAGTTTGTGATTTCCATCAATGTGCCGTAGTGCCAATGGTGCTCCTACACCATCCGATCTCCTCTGCTCGACATTGAGCTGAACTCCTCGTAGAACTGTCCCCAGTGGATCCACTGCTTTAAGCATGGCTAGTAGCCGTGATCGTTGTCCTCTAGTGGTCAAGAAGGTGTGTAAAATAAATAAAACATATGTAATAAAAAAAAACATCTGTTGTAGAATACACTTAGAAGCATATCATTTTTCATTGGTATGAGAGATAAACATATAATTAAAAAAATATATTTGAAAAGCAATTGTTTCAGCAATTGATATTTATGAAAGCATGTGAGGATGTATCTGTATGTGGAGATAACATTGCTCATAAGCTCTTACCTAACACCACGAGCTTGCAAAAGCCCACTAGCCAGTCTGAAGCCAGAGTTTGGGAACCGTGAAGTAAACTCTTCTAGATGTTGTCTGAGGTCCTCATCAGAGATAACGCTGTATGCCTGTCTGACTGACAGACTGAACTCACAGAGTCTTCTCTTGACAGCTGATCGACTCACACTCAATAATCTGGCCATGTCTGGGACTGAAAACTGCAACTCGAGCAGAAACTCCAGCTGGTCGTAGGTGATTATTAAAGCTGGGCGTCCTCTGTCCCCGCTACATAAAGCTGGAACTCTAAATCGTGTGGTTGTATTGTTCATGTTTGCTTGTAGAAGATCACAAGCTCTGGATATTTGTTCAATAGTGGGTTGGATACACTCATGAGGCAGATCGATACACTCATGAGGCAGATCGATACACTCATGAGGCAGATCGATACACTCATGAGGCAGATCGATACGCTGCAGCAAAAATGCCATAATGTTTTCTGCCTGCTGGAGAACAGCTTCTGTCTGTTCAGACGGACCTTGATCAATGTTTTCACTGAGGAGGTTTAGGAACCCCCCCAAAACTTGCTTGATGTCGTCAGGAAGTCTATCAAAAAAGAGAGAAGTTTCAATTCACAAAAACACAACAATAAAGTACACAGAATTATGTTTAGATAGCCTTCAGGTTGACCTACTCCCACTATCAACATATCTTTCATTATGGTTGTCAAATGGTTTCGGTTTACTCATGCCTGACTAACAGTTCTGTGTATTTTAATGGTATCTTGAACATTCCTAATTATTTTGTATTTTTTTTGCACTTTTTCCGATACATTTTACAGGGAGAAAAATGATTATATTCAATTACAGTCCCCGTGAACCGGAAGCTGCAACTGACTTTACTTCAGTGTTGTGACGAATAGAGTGGTGGAGGTGTGACACATTTTTATAGGCCAAAACGATTTCCGGTTCCATCACCCCGGAGTCAATGAGTTTTTTTTAATGGGATTTTGGTCAAACGGCTGAAATAAGGTTATTTATAAGGTTGGAGGGGAGTGGTTAAAGGATATTCAACCCTTTAGCCTTCAAACTGACGTCATCAGAGAAGAAACACAATTCCAGAGCGAAAGTACATTTTCACACTTTGATTAAAGTCAATTTTTTCCTGTCTATTTATTTGCACTAATTAATTGTTCACCACAAGACTAGTAATGTGCGCTACTAACAAAGTAAATAGGATCAAATCAAAAACGTAGTGGGCGTGGTCAACCTCTCACTTCAGCCGAGAGGGACCAATAGAAAAAGGCCTTTCATCCTGGTGGGTCTAGATGTAACAGGTACAGAAAGTGTTCTGTTAAAACATATGTATTGGTTGTTATAATTCACACAAAATGGTTCATTTTCATATATCTGGTATGCCTGCCTGAATGAGCGTTTTTACCCTTTAATTGCTGTGATGTCATCATGAGCCTACATCATTTCCTGTTTTGTCTCCTCCTCTTCCTCTTGGCATTGTTAATGCACTGAAGAGGTGACTTATTTTTGGCTCCTGTTAATCTTAATTAATCTTTATTTTAACTGTTGCTTCTATGTCTATATCTTCACTGCAATGTATGTGTATTGTGTTATTTTACTAACCTGTGTGGTTATTTTTGTCATTTTGCCCCATTTAAGTTATATTTTTGTCTTTGGCCTATATGTGGAGATGAAAGCACATGGTGATTAAATGTACATCGCATTTGTTTTATACCCTACCATGTGCATCTTTAATTTAGGCGCGCACCCCGTGCCTTAATTAAACATCGAACGAACGTCAATCCGAACATCTTGTACTTCTGATTGGGTGACCCACGTGACGACCTGACGTGACGTCAGTTTCTTGAAATTAGCAGTTTTTTTAACCATGCAAGTATCCAAGCTGATGTGTAAAGACTATACATGGACATTAAAGGCAATACATATAGATATTGTGCACCTAAAACAACACTAACAATTGTTTTTCCTGAATCCTGTGCTTGTGAGGCTAGCCTATGTGTTTTATTTTCAAAGAGGAGACATACTGTAGCCTACATACAGACATTCAATAGTCTTAATTTGACTAATATATTCATTTTAACTAGTTTTTATTGTAAATTGTATTGCCTAATGTACAATGTTCGCACTTTTTTACAATATTTTTTACTTTTTTACTTTTTGCAATAATCTTTAATTTAAAAAACAGATCCAGGAGGTTTTCATAAAAAAACAAATATTAGATTTCTATCTTTGGAAATATATAAAATAATATATATAAATGGATACTTGCATGGTATCCAAGCTAAGCATATTTATGCTTAGGCCTACATTTATATATGAAACTGTTATGACCTGTGAATCTACAGTTTAAAATATTTGCAGATAATAAATGTTATGAATTTAAGACTTATTTATGCGTCTTTGTTGTTTGTGTTTGTTTGTAAATAATGTTCTGCTATGTTGAGAATAAGAGTTTCTGTGTTGGAGTTTTGAGGGTCACCTGTGGATTGTAGTGGATTGAATTGTAGAGCGCCTCCTAGTGCTCCAATGATAGGATATTCCAGAAACAAAAAAGCTACTACACTTTACTGTAATATGGAATATTGTTACTGAAAGTTTTATATAACATAATTAAATAATTAATTTACTTTTCCAACTAATGTTGCAAGTCCAAAAAAGGACATACTGTCATATTAATATGGGTCTCTTGCAGAAAAATCACATCTGCTGATAATGATTTAAGATGTCTAAATACTTTTTCTCTTTTTATAGCATGTCCAAGCCCCTTAACGTTCCAAGAGACCAATGTCACGTTTTCCCCCCCAATCAATGCCTTATCAGAAGGCCTAGGCATACACAAAGAAGAAAAAAATTAAATCTTAGAATGGGCATCCACCTTTGAAAACATAACATGACTAGCAGCATCCGAAGAATACATTGTAAAAGACTAAACAAAAATAAACAAGTCCGAGCCAGAAAGAACAACAACCCCCAACTTACCCCACCCGCCTTCGTGTCTACCCGAACCCGACACACAATTCCCAGTTCCATCCAGAAAGGAGCTGCCGGGCAGTTATCAAAAAACAACACCTCCCCAAGGCCTCAATTATGTGATCACAGACAGAATATTGCCGCAAAAAAATAAAAATAAAATAAAAATAAAAAAATAATAATAAAATAATAATAAAATAAACAAATGGGTAAATATCAATACATAAAATGAGTTAATTAAATTAAAAAATAAATTAGAAAGGAGGTACAGAATTATTTATTTATTTTTCATCTTTCATCAAAAAAAAAAAAAAAAAAAAAAAAAAAAGGCTGAAAGTACTACCCCCAAAACTGAAATTAAGCATTCATAAAACCGATAAGAGAACAAACCATATAACAGATTGGGCACGCAGCACAATCGTAATTGTTGTAGTTTAGTGCATTGTGCGCTCACAGCGACTCATCCGCTGTGGGAGCGACTCTACTAGCTGTCAGTCTCAAGTACGCAACAGCACAAGGAAATTGCAATCGACCATACTCGAGTCTACTCTCCGGAATTCTCACCACATTTTTCCACGAATCACGCTGCCTTCTCCGGATCATCAAAGACTGTTGGCGGCCTCTCTCCATGCAGGTGAATCTGCAGCCTAGCCGGGTACCGCAATGTAAACTTAATTCCTTTTTTGCGCAGGGCTTGCATTACGTCCCGAAAGGCATTCCGTTGCGACATCACCTCGGCGGTATAATCGGGAAAGATCAGCACCCTTTTACCCTTGTATTCTAATGGTTGCATTCTCCCACGACGCAGAATCAGCTCCTTCACTTGGAAATGATGGATGCGCGCCAAGATAGTACGCGGCTTCTCACCAGCTGCAGGCTTAGGCTGGAGAGAACGATGTGCTCGGTCCACTTTAACCGGGTGAGGGAAATGCTCTTCCCTGAGCAGTTGAGGAATCAGCCTGGAGACAAATTCGGTGGTTTTACCATCCTCTTCGTCCTCTTGTATCCCCACAATCTTAATATTGTGCCTTCGAGACCGAGCCTCAAGGTCTAGAACTTTAGCGCGGAGCTGATTGTTTTGCTTAGACAGCTCTGAATACTTGGCTTCCAACACGGTTATTCGCGCCTCAAAGTCAGTAATAGCCAACTCTTGGTTAGCCACCCGGGCCTGCAGCTCAGACTGCAATGTCACAAGTTTCTGAAAATTGAGCTCAAAAGCATCAAAACGGGCGTTTACTCCCCGCAAAATGGACTCGGACATCTCTTTGCAGATCTCCTTACACATAGCGTAAGCAGTGTCCGGTAATTTCTCAGCTTTGTCGGGCGAGCTGTTAGCTTTAGCAGTAGCTGCGGTGACTTGGTCATCAGCGCTCTTAACTTTAGAGGTACTCGGCTTCGGCATTATCGAGTCGCAACAGGAGTTTACTTGAGAGAAATATGTAGACACACTATAATAGCTCAAAACAAAATAAAACACGGCAAAATAATAACTTTATCGAGGCCTCAGAGAGGAGCCCTGAACAAACACGTCTATACCTCAAACATGCGCACTAGCGCCCCCCCGTGCTCACGTGTTGTTAACGCGTTCCTAGACTTTTATTTAACAGGTATATGTTGTGTGAAGACTCTTATTTTGATATCCGATGAGAATTCTTCTCCTTTTCTCTGGGTTTTTATTTATTTATTTATTTGTCTATTAAAAATCAAAAGTTATTCTTTTAGTGAGTATGTCATACTTTGCTGGATCACCTCCGCCGTATGTAGGCTACTAAAGTTTTTCTTTTTCTTTTTTAATAATCAAAATTATTCAAATAATGGGTACAATCCTACTGGCTAATAAGCTCGATAGCCTAACATTACCCATTTCATTGGCTGATTGGCTCTCGTCCTCGTCAACATCAACACCTGGCCTGTCATGTCGACACAGTGTCTGGCGAGGTATCTTTGCCTTACTTTTTCAGCAGCGCAGGTTTCGGAAGTAGTTTTTCCATTCATTTATCCCATAGGGATTTAAAAATAGTCTCCATTAACCCTCTGGGGACCAAGCTGTTTTTGGGGTCCTTGAGATGTATTGACATGCCTTGACATTTGTGCTTTTTTCAGTTATTTATAAACATGTTAATGGCAAAGGTGTAAATTCACTCTATATAGCACAAACAGGGCTACCATAATATGCGAGCAACGTGTATGTAGATGTTTGTATTTTTAAGAGAATAATGTTTATGCGTGGTTATTGGAAAAAATTAAAATGAAAGTTGCTGAATTAAGACAACAAAACACATATTAAATATGTGTCCACAAGACTTTTGACTAATGGATGTTGTCCCTTTGAGTTCTAGCTTCAAAATGATGTAAAAATAGTCTTGCTTTATCGTTCACAAAAAAAAAATACATTGATTTAAATGGTGTAAAACAGGTTTTGCTTGGAAAGCCAATATGCGAGGGGGAGGAGTAGTTTACACCTTAGATTATGAATGTCCCACCCACTCTGCATAATGAGCCATTCACTCAGGTGTGACACTGACTGAGCCACAATGCAAGGACAAAAGATGTATTTAGAAGAAGACTTATATTGACCATTTAAGATTTCGCTTACATCTCTCTTGTAAATATGTTTTGCTATTTTATTAAAAATGTTACAATTACAACAATAATTACAATTTCAACAATATTTCAAGTGTACTCTTTCTTTGTAAAAAAAAAGAAAAAAAAGAAAAAGATTATAGGCCTACATTTTATCATATGTATTCATTAGTTTGAATATAGCCAACATTGGAACATCTATAATCTTAGTCTATGAATTTATTTTTGACAAAAATAGTATTTTTTTTGCAGTTTAATACGTTGCTTATACAAATACATTTTATTTCAACATATTCCAGTTGATTTTTACTCATCTCAGTAGGCTATAGCAAAGCAGTTTATTCTTTCACACACAGACGCGCGATTCATATTTAGGCTAAACAGTCTTTACAAATATGTCCCCTTCATTCATCTCACAGAAAGGCGAGTCATATTATAGAAATGCGATTCATCTTTTTGCGGTTTACATAGGCCTACACTAACGTTATTCCATAACGTTATTCCACACGTGAGAAAAGAAAACAGCCTACCTCACTCCTCAGCGGGATCTGCTCCTCATATCAGGAGATATTGCTCCTTATCAGCACTGTTCTGAGGAATCTTTTCTCCATAAGGTAGGCTATAATGTCTCACTCGCGAGGAGTCGCGACGCGCTTTGTTTACAGCTGATGTGGGCATTTCACAGGTCTGAAATGGTTCTCAGAATTTGCGTTTGAATAGCACACGCTCTCCAGGGAGTGGTCACATTACTGTGAATTAGCTCCTAATGAGCTCGACAGGAGTCGCTCTCTTTTTATACAGATTACAGAAGCTGAGAATATTTGTTTTTTATATAAATGACTTCATTTAACAGATGCGATCTCAAGCTTTATGCCCGTGGGTCTGTTTGCCTGTTTGACTGAATTTTCGCGGAGTTATAGATCATTTTTGAACGCGTTTCAAATGGGAGTTTACTGACAGAGAGAAGGCAGAAATCGCATCATGTTAATTTTTCTTTATTTGTCAAAAAGCAAAACACTTTATTTTTATTGTGAGTATACAGAAAAAAAATAGAAGCTGAACAGGATCGATTGATGTATTACACGAAAATGAAAGATCAAAATTAACAGAGCATTTAGTGTTTATTTTCATTGCTAAAAAAAAAAACGAGCAAAACGCGCGGGCGCGTTTGTGGTCCCCAGAGGGTTAAAGTGTTAAACCAATCAGCTATGAGGTGAATCATAACATTATACACTTTATACACATTATACGCTTGTTTCGGGTCTCTGATTGGTGAAATGATCTAAATAGCATCATGGGAAATGTAATTTTTCACCACAAATTCTGCTGTTAAACTTTTTTTTCTTTTTTTTTTAAGTGTGACAAGACAAATGACAAGACAAAGGCAGCAGTTAAAAACATACAAATGAAAAGTTTAATGGATATCCTAAAAGAAAAGGAAAAAGTTGACGAAACACACAATGAGTATGTCCCCATGGCTGTGCACAAGGAACTGCAAGACAAGTACTACAACCTCAACAAAAGGAGGATATGAGTAATAAAGAAAAAGAGAAAAAAATGAAATGTTTAAAAGAAGAGAAAAGGGACACGAAAGCTGAACTGCAGCAACTAAGGCGGTTAAACCTTCATCTCCAAGAGGAGCTCAACAAAACCAAAAAAGTCAGTATTTTCAAACTGGTTGGCTATTCATTTAGCATAGATGGTCCTTAGAAAGAATTGGACACTTTTAAATGCAACTTATAGTCTATGATTTTACTATTTTTCTGCAACTAAACTAATAAAAGTGTCAATCTGATATTAGAGTAGCACAAACGGATCCACAGACCTGTTCTGCAGGACACACTCCTCTCCCACAGCAGCCAGTTCATGCTCCAGAAGCAGAGGACCAGTCGGCTGTAAGACACAGGGATGACAAGGTATTTCATAGACTGTAAAACATAAACTCTAAATATTCCTATCATTTTCATGCGAAGCAGGGGAGTCTTGAGAAGCCAGGTGTTCCCTGTATACTCTTACGAAATGTTTTATTCAGGTGTGGTATTGATATACTTCTTTTAAACTAGGGCTGCACGATTGATCACAATGAAACAGCGCGCGATTTAGCAAAGGCTGCGATCATTTTATGTGCAGCGAGTCAGTGCAGTTCGGTTCCTGTTGAAGAAACATTTCTGTTGTGTAAATTCTGGTTTCATATTGACTGAGCATTTAGCTACAACATAGTTACTTCAGGCATGAAAACTCCTCACCTTTCGGCGAAATTCGCCGTTTTAAAACCTAAAAGGGTCACCTACGTGATTTGTGCAGATCCGATGAGAAAATATTTATGGGGGGGGGGGATAGGGTCGAGGCCGAGGCCAGCATTTATCCCCTATAAAGTTACCATAAACTTCGCAGCTTTAAAAAACAATCATCATTCCTAATGCCGAAACATGACAGCCAATACGAGTCAGAGTAACGTTAGGGCAGAAATGTTTTCAAAGTCTTTTACACCGCGAGTCTGACAACTGGACACACACTGCCGAACAAAGAACCGCACGTCGGAAAGCAAGCCTGAGGTAAGTTAGCTTACAATGTTAACTGTCCTGTCAGATACAGACAGCGATGTTGCCAATGTCATTATTTTTAATTTTGACACAGAAGTGGGCGAGATGATATCGCGAGCGGGCGCGGGCGCCGTGAGCGCTGAGCGAGCAGGAACAGTGCAGTGTTATTCATTGCGCGGCTCGCGAGCCTCATGCGGCTCGCCAAGCTTTAATTTGTGTCTCGCATGGCGGTAAATAATACGGTGATATGATAATGCATTCACTAGAGATATTTCATAAAAACATTAATAACAAGTACATAACCCGTTAAAAACTTCTATTACAAATAATTTCGATTGGATTGAAAGGGGTGGTTTATAGAGAGAACGTGAAAAAACTTGATCGATTGAAAACCGAAACTGAAAGGACGACGTATGACGCGCGGAACGAGCTGTTCTCCTGATGAATAAAGTGTCATATAAATGAGTATCCTTTCATTCTATAATTCTCCTTTCACTCAGCATCTGTGAAGTGAAGCAGGACAACGGCTCACCAGTCCTTGTTTCAGATTATCACACAGACGACTGGTTTGGGGCATTTTTAATGCGTGATAAATAGTAGTAGTAAATAGTTTTTTTTCTCTGACACCCGATGAAACACGTAGATCAGCGGCCCATTGGTTCTTTTCTTGATTTCCACTGGGCTAGCCCAATCACATCTTTAATGTGAAGTATAGAAATTTAGGGCCCTATTTTAACGATCTGAAACGCAAGTGTCAAAGTGCAAAGCGCAAGTAACTTTGTGGGCGGGTCTTGGCGCTGTTGCTATTTTCCCGGCGGGATAAATGACTCTTGCGCCAGGCGCAAATCTAAAATGGGTTGGTCTGAAGAGCTTCATTATTCATAGGTGTGGTTTGGGCGTAACGTGAAATAAACCAATCAGAGCGTCATCTCACATTCCCTTTAAGAGCTGGAGCGCTTGTTCTAAAGCGGATTCCTATCATAACGGCGGATTTGCCAGGCGCGCGCCAGGAGCGGTTCACAGCCAAGGAGAGCAACGCTCTCGATGGAGAAACCAACCCAAATTAACTTCGATTAAAAAGGCGTATGAGAGTGATAATTTGGGTAAATGTGTAAGCTAGATGTATGCTTTTATAATAAATTGTCTGTCTATCTATCTATCTATCTATCTATCTATCTATCTATCTATCGTAATAATGTATGATTTGCAAAAATGAAAACTGCTGCTTCTGTGTAGATGAGAGAATCCAAGTGCGCGTTGTGCACACGCTACATTGATTATGGCCAAGCATGCGCCCTTAAAATAGCTTATGAATAACATGCGCAACGCGCCACTGACTTTAAACAATTTTTTCCTGGTTAGTGGCGCAATTGTTTTCTAAACCTGCAAAATAGCATGAAGGAACATTTGCGCCGGAACACGCCTCCTTTTTTGCGCTGAACCGCCCAGGGAGCGCAAGTTCATTCCCTAGTTTAGCGACGTGCTTCTGTGGAGGGAAAAGCGCGCTTTGCGCGGGTGCAAAATGGGAATGATACATGCGTCGGTGTACCAAGTCAATTGCGCTGGGTGCAAGATAGGGCCCATACTCTTTCAAGTATAGAAATTAGTACAAAACTATGAAAGTTTCCTCTTTTTCAGTGCATTTGTTTTACAATATATGGCTATTACTATCATGGGATTAATATTATAACAGTTATTGTAGCAGTAATGTAGACAGACACTGTAACTAAAGGAGTTTTGAAATTTTCTTTGTTTAATTTGCACCAGATTGATGAATTTAACATTAAAAATCACAAAATTTTCTTACGGGGGTGCATGCCAACGAACCCCCCTAGAGTGATAAAGGTCCACTCATCACAGTGATCCAAAAATCCTGTGACAAACACTGGTAATACTATGCCAATGCAGCTTACAGGGTTTGGGGGAAATTCATCACTGTGGAGTATAGTTAAATTCTATAAATAAGTGAGAATTTAATCTGTTCGTGTTAACTCTTACGCGTTACTCACTCATTACATTTTTTTTTTTGGGGGGGGGGGGGGGGGGGGGGGGGGAGATATATGCCGCATCCTTCTCACCTTTTTTACCCCTGACCTGTTTTCATGCCTGTTACTTACAGCTATATGACATTTTCTTAAATAGTTTATATTTTGCAAATATTGTACACTGGACCAAATTCTTAAAAAAATAAAAGCATTTTTCTTTATATAATATTTCTTCTTGCTTGACTTTATTTATATCATAGGAAACGTAAATGGGAGGAACAAGATGGCGGCGTGTGTGACAGGTGCGGCAGTTGCGCTTTTATTTTATGGATTGATTTTAAATGTATTAAAGCCCACTGATATTAACATATCAACAAACATTAAACAAACAACCCAAGCCACAACAAACTTCGGCTATGGGAAACAGTAACATTGGCAGTAACATTCATGTATCCACAACTGTACTGTCTGAAAGCCTATTTGTTCAGCGCTGAGTTTCCTACGTGCGTTTGAACGCTCCATCACGTGAACTGCGCCTGGACAGGAAATGCAGCGCGCTGCTCAGTCGTTCGTGTTTAAGGATGATGAGAGAAGATTCAGAGACCCTTTTCTTTACTTTTGTGTGCGTTTTATGAAAAGCAAGTAAGTTTCTACTACTGTTGCATGTTTGTACTGCGTTGTGATGAATATTGTGAAATTTATGTATGTTCACGCTAACTAGTTTTATTTGTTGAACTGCGTGACTAATTAGTGTAGTCATGATGCCAGATCGTGCCGTAATATGCAACATGTTTCCTGTATGCAATAATTAGCCCTCTATATGTCGATTTAGACCTTATTTGTGTTAGTTATTTAGAGATATGCTTCTGTGTTCGAGTGCAGTGCATTTACTGTTTATTTGGTGCTACCTGCATCGAGTGTTATAGTGATACAGTGTCATTCTGCATAGCCACTTAAAGGTGCAGTATTACAGATATTAAAGGGAATATAGTGACATATTTTGTTGCACTGTATTAACGTAAATTATTATTTTATGTACTGTACTGTTGTGAATGATGACAATGAGCATAGTATAGTATTCCTTTATTTGTTTATTAATCAGTTATTATTACCATTGCATTATTTCTTTTTCTTTCTCTCTGTTTAGACCACATACACTTGAACTTGTACATTGGCATCCTGACCTTGAAAATAAAGCTGATAAAGGATTCTCTGGCCGGAATCTTTCTGTAGTGCTCCCATCCTAAACGAACCACTAGTCCATACTTTACATGTACCATCCAACAAAGAAACACAAGCCTTCAACCAAGATTCAACAAAGCAATGTTTTGCTAATCACAATCTGCTTACTACTATCTGGAGATATTCATCCGTGTCCTGGCCCGCGAGGGGAAGCAAATACTACAAAACGCAACACAGCTGTTTCACAGGTACGCTCTCTTTTTTGGAACAAACCATCGATTGAACAGATTCAACAAACTAACCTTGATCGCCGTCTCTGCTCCATGAGTGCCGCTGGATGCGGGTTACCTGTTCGGGTTCCTGCGGCCTGTCTCGTGGGAGTGTCGGTTGATTCGCCGGGGGTCTACATGAGGGGAGCAGCCTTCGCACCGGCGGACCGGCAGCGAGACCAGCGATGTGTCGCGAAGGGGATTCCAGCGGAGACCGTGTCCAGCAGTTGCATCGCTGGATCACCAGGTGTCACATCTAAGTGTTCGCCGATTTCAACAAACAAAGGTGACAAACACTACAGTTTAAGAGGGAGTTACTCATATAAAAACTCCCTCTACAAACTATCAACTAATCCACACGCACCGACAGTGGAACTATCAACACATCCATCTAAGTCGTCACTCGAACAGACGGCGTGTACTGTAAAAAAGAAGGCCGTAAGACATGCAATAATTACACCCAGTCAAACAACATGCAGTGTACACTCAAAAATTTTAAATGTTGCAATCACTAAAAACAGGAAACTGAATATATTCCAGACTGTTAATCATTCAAGAATAATCTGGGACCCCAAATTAAAGCCAAGGGGTATTTTAGGAGGGCACTTAAATATAAGTTTTAAATCTAAAAGTGATCAAATCCATCAGCTTTTATTAGACTCTAATCTGGATTTCTTGTGTTTAACGGAGACCTGGCTTAATGAAAATTCACCTTCATCAGCTTTACATGTTCCTGGTTATAAGGTGCATAGAAAATATAGAGTGGGCTCAAAAGGAGGGGGAGTTTTAATCTTTGTAAAAGATCGCTTTCAGTGCCATGAGGTACAGTGGTCATGTAATGAATTGGAGTGTATTGGACTTAACATAACTTTATCTCCATCTATGTCCTTCTCACTTATTACACTATATCGCCCTCCATCTTCTAAGAATATATTTTATGAACATTTTGAAAATATGTTGAAGGAATGTAATTTTAATAAGGAGGTGATTATTATGGGAGACTTCAACATCAATTGGGAAGACAAAGCGTCAAGGAAAACATTAAAACAGATCACTGACGACTGTGATCTTACACAGTTGATAAATGGGCCTACCAGAGTAACAAATTCTACAAATTCTACAAGAACACAAATAGACCTAATATTTAGCAATAGGCCAAAGCGAATTGTTAAATCATTTAATATGCTGACTGGACTATCAGACCATAATATGATCTTAATAGCCAGGAAGCTAAATAACAAGTGTTTCACTCCATTTGTCCAAGAACAAGAATCTTTAAATATCCCCAAAAATATGCAGGGTCAGTTTATAAGTGCCATCCAGAGCATCAACAGGGATAACATACTTTTAGGAAGATCGTTGGAAGAAGACAGTCAAGGATTTACACAACAACTGCAGAGATCAATAGATGCATTTACACGCACACAACGGCATAGGAAAAAAAAGAACACCATTCCTTGGATAACCACAAATATTTTAAATTTAATGAAAAAACGGGATATGGCTTTAAAATCTGCCATTAAATCTAAAGCAAGCAGTGAGCGACATATTTTCACTATGTTACGGAATAGAGTAGTCAAAGAGATAAGGATAGCCAAAGCAAACTTCTTTTTGACCATAATTAAAAAAGCAGGAGGTAATACTAAAACTATTTGGTGCCAGTTAAGAAAATTAATGGGACATGATGTTAACAATGCCAAATCAATTGAACTTCTTGTCGGTGGAAAATTAAGAGATAAGCCAGCTGAAGTAGCTGATGCTCTCAATAATTATTTCATTGATTCAGTAGAAAATATCATCAAGTGTTTTTCTTCTGAATATAAGAACACTCCTTGTCAAGTCGAACAAACAGAGCCAGCTTTCAACATAGAATATATCATTGAGGCAGATGTTGTGAGAGTGATTAGATCTCTGAGGCCATCTCGAGCAAAAGATGTCATTGGAATGAACACGGTTATGATGAAAGAGCTCTCTGAATCATTAGTATACCCAATTACGAAAATTGTTAACCTTTTAATTGCTCAGGGATTGTTCCCAAATGTGTGGAAATTGGCTGCAGTCTTTCCTGTTTTTAAAGGAGGTTATCGTTTGTCCATCTGCAACTACAGACCTATTAGTATCCTGCCGGTGGTTTCCAAGGTGGCCGAAAAACTTGTCTTAGAACAAATGATAAATCATTTAAATACCAGTTCCTATTCTTTACATCCATATCAATTCGGCTTCCATATTAATCATTCAACAGAAACAGCCAATTGCTATTTCATTGACAAAGTCAAGTCACAGTTGGATCGAGGAGATGGTTTTGACACCATTAATCATGGAGTTCTTCTATCTAAGTTACAAACTTTTAATTTCGATACAGGCACCATTAAATGGGTAGAATCTTATTTAACACATCGGACTCAGTTCGTTAGAGTTAGGAATCATCAATCAGGTGTTATTGCCTTGTCTGTAGGTGTCCCACAGGGCTCTATTTTGGGTCCACTTTTATTTTCTTTGTATGTAAATTACTTGCCAAATATTTGTCCTAATGCCAACACCCAAATGTATGCAGATGACACGGTAATCTTTGTACATGCTAACAGTGCTGCACAAGCTGCTGATCTGCTATCAAACTCAATGCAAAAGATTACAGAATGGTTAAATCACAATTGCCTTCAACTGAATTTATCCAAAACTGTATGTATGTTTTTTAGTAAATCTAAAAGTAGCAGGGGAGAGACTACAAGTCGTCTCAGATTTTAAATACCTTGTAGTATACATAACAATCTTACTTTTAAATTACACATTAAGAAGGTTTGTAATCAAATTAAGTACAATCTGGCAAATTTTAGATATGTCCGTAGCTGCATGTCAAAAAGGGCTATGATGTTCATGCACTCAATGATTTTATCTCATATAACCTATTGTTTGACAACCTGGTCACACGCTAGCAACACTTCTCTCAAACCACTACTCTCCCTATATAAGAAAACTATTAAAGTACTTGAAAGGAAATCAATATATTATCATCACTGTCATGTTTTAAAAAATATATAGTCTATTGAATTTCGAAAACTTGATTATATATGCAGATCTCTGTCTTGTGTACAAAATTTTGCATGGACTGGCTCCTCCTGTATTGCACCAGTTTGTGAGAACAGCGCCAAATGCTCACAGATCTACAAGGAGTGTAGCAAGAGGTGACTGCATTATCCCGTTGAGGAAGAGTGCGCTTGGTCAAACAGCTTTCTCAGTCAGGGCTGCTCGTGAATGGAACCTCATTCCAATTCACATTAGGAATTTTAAAACGTATGCTTCTTTTCAACTTAGTTTAAAGAAGTGGCTAACAGGTAGTCAGGACTGTCAACATTACATTTGACATGAAATCTTGCTGCTACCCTGTCTTCTCTGTCCTGTCTGTTTGTTTGTTTGTTTGTACTTGTTGTGCTATGCCGATGAGGTTGGCTGGCTCATTGTGTATTAACATGTATGTAATATTTCAATCCTTTTGTTTAATTTTTTTCTTAGGTGTGACATCTTAAGATCTGTCCAGGGACAGCAGATGTAAAATAGCCTTTGGGCTAATTCTGGCACACTGTACATTTAATTATGTATTATTAGTGTGCATTGTCCCTATTAAATAAACCTGAAATAAAAATATACGTGACCCTAAAGTAATCCAAAAGTAACCAGATTACATTACTTTCATATTGTGGTACTTGGATTATGTTACTATTAAGTAATTTGTAACTGTAACACAATACATATTTAAAGTAACCCTGCCAAGCCTGCCTGCTACCTATTGGTGCCAAGTAATCAGTAAAACCAATATAATGGTCGACCTCTACTTTTAAATGAGCTAAAATGGTCTTATTCTGCATATTAATGTGTTTTTCAGGATCTAGGACATGGAGTCATGATACCCACAGAGAAATGGGACATCGTGAGTGTTCAGTTGTTTAATAGGTACAACGATAACCTTTCTTAGGGAGCAAGACGCAACAGCCATCCATAACTCTTGATAACTTTTTTTGCCTGAACACAAGTACCGTAACACACTCAATATATGTTCCACACATTTCATATGCATTCCAATGCTACCGTATAGAACCTAATACTACAGTGAGGAGAGTTGAGGATGACTCAAAGTTCTGTAAGTGCCTGGATGTTGTTATCTGGGGTCCCACAGTCCTCAAACACAGGAGCGTTACCGGCTTGACATGTAACGCTAAAATAACTGCTGAGGCAAAACCATCTCTGACTCCTGAAAAGATCTCAGCCATCAAAGGTAAAAATTGACAAATTTAGCTGTAATATAATTAAATCTCTACACAAGACACATTATTCATCTAATAAAATATACATAAAACAAGACATAACTCCAAAAGACATATACATAACTCCAAAATCACTTAAGGCTGAATTAGACAGCATCATTTCATACATCTAACAACATTCTATAAAATACTAGTTATCATTCAAATACAGACTTGATAAATGCCCAGGAAACAACTCTATCATATACCTGACGATTGAGGAAATACACCCATATGCCCATCATATTATATCCAAAAAATCAGTTTGATTGTCCGCTGAGGAAAGCGATATGTTCATCTTTGTCCTTCCCATGACAGACAGCGCTAAAACAACTTCCTTGTTCTGACTCAATCATAAAGACAGTCTTTGCCGCCATCTAATGGCGTAATAATGTAATTGTCATATAAAATGTGTCAGTATAAAAACTATAATTAATGGCCTAATTATTAACAGCTAAAAGTATGTAACCATACCAATACAAATTTGTAATGAAACCATTATCAGAACCAATACAAAACTGCAATGGAAACCATTAAATACAGTATGTAGCCTACAAATCATGACCAATACAAATTTGTAAGAAAACCATTATCAGAACCAATAAATCCTAATGGAATATGGCCCAAAACACACTACTTAATGGACACAACTTGGTAATGGTTTTAATGGTTAACGGCTGAATGTTTGTAATGGTTTTGTAGTGGAAACCATTAGCATTTCTGTAATGGTTTCAATTGTTTTTCCACTGTAATCACATGTATGATGCGAAAACAAAACCATCGAGCGAAATACCGGAGTAAACATGGCTGTGAACGTAAGTTCTGTACTGACCAAGTACAGGCTGAGTGACCACTGTCTGGCTGCAGAGAGAGGTGTGTGTGTGTGTGTGTGTGTGTGTGTGTGTGTGTGTGTGTGTGTGTGTGTGAGAGAGAGTGACCACTGTCTGGTTGTAGAGAGAGGTGTGTGTGTGTGTGTGTGTGTGTGTGTGTGAGAGAGAGTGACCACTGTCTGGTTGTAGAGAGAGGTGTGTGTGTGTGTGTGTGTGTGTGTGTGTGTGTGTGTGTGTGTGTGTGTGAGAGAGAGAGAGAGTGACCACTGTCTGGCTGTAGAGAGAGGTGTGTGTGTGTGTGTGTGAACAGAGACTGTGTTCACTGTGCTCTCAGAGAGAGGTGTGTGTGTGTGTGTGTGTGTGTGAGTGTGTGAACAGAGACTGTGTTCAGTGGTCAACACTGAGGTGTGTGTGTGTGTTGGTTTTGCTATACTTGTGAGGACCAAGTATTGAGACGCAACCTGCATTGTGAGGACATTTCTCTTTGTGAGGACCTTTTGGGTGGTCCTCACAAAAATAATGCTGTAATGGCTTCCTGAAGGCCTATTCAACATGCTGTGCAAGTTTCAACAAAGGTCCCCACATCAATAGTAAACATGGAAATTGGTGTTTTCTCTTGTGCTCGTGATCACCCCCTATAGTACACACTCGCATACTGCATCCACCAGCCTGGGAGGAGGAGCCCGAGGGAGAGGGATTTTTGTGATTGGATGGCTGGGGGATTTTTGTGATTAGTTGATTCAGTTTCTTGGCTAAGAGGGGGATATTTGGCTGTAGGGGTGCTCACAGAGGCTTGTGAACAGCTACATTTCAACCATGAAATCAATTCAAGTACAAAAATGTTAATTAACAATGCATAACATAAAATACATTTTGAATTTAAAATATAATAAATTGATCATTATTTAATTTCTAAAGTTTTAAGAAAATAATGAGACTTTCACTTCTGCAGTGAACATGCTTTGCATAAAACCTACATTTAAAGTATGAAAATAGATTTTAAATTCTATTCACAATTTATTGTATATATATATATATATATATTATATATACTGTATATATATATTCACATATAGCATAATTCACTTGGGACTGATTTGATGTAATCTTATTTTATTCATTTCTTTCAAATTTTTCACAAATTGTAGGCTACTAATACAATCCTTAAATACAAAATTGTACTGTACAAAACTGTACTTCCATAAACTGAACAAAACAAAAAAACTTCAATGTTTTCAGAAAAACTACAATGGTATTCAAAGCTACACCATCCCCTTTAATTAAGTGGAGAAAGCACCTTCCACATTAAAACTGAAGGTTCTGCCACTGCTGTAAAAGACACAGATACTGGCCACCTTCTACACAAATTAAAATGTCTTCCTCATACCTGCAGAGTAGTCTATATAAAATGCATACTTGAGTCCAAACAAAAGAGTGAGCCTTTGGGTAACGTCTTCAAGAGTTATTGAGATGGACACCGTCTGGAGGTGCAGGTGGGTAGTTCCAGGTATCAACCAGAGAGAAGTCCTCGTATGTGCTGGTGTCCTACAGATGAACAGCAGAGTGAGGATTTTCTGCACCGATCCATGATCACCAGCTCAGAAAGCACACCAAAGCCTGTTTATTCAGAAGAGCTGGCTTTACCCCGTCACATAATAGTAACCTCTACAATAGATTAAAAGATTAAAAACCTCTACAGTATTAACCTCTACAGTATTTTAAATAGCACTGTCTATGCCTGGAATGAAAAGTGCTCAAAACAACTTTATTCACACAGTACTGTGCAAAAGGTTTGGCAACTTGTTAAACAAGAGCTGCAACACTATACATATACTGTGGCAAGATAGCTGATTTTTTTTTTTTTTAATGATCCTGTTCAAAATGATCCTCTTTAATCTTATTTCTTATTTGCCAACCATTTTGAGGATCAATTAATATTCAAGTCATTTCTTAAGCATAAATGCCTATAGTAACTACTCTGTTTTTAGGGGTTGATGCTTTATGCAGTTTTGATATCATAAACAGATCTTTGAATCATTTATTCAGGTGTTTGCACTGTTTGGCACACAGACATTTGAAAATTGATCTTAGAAAAGTAAACTGGATATTTTTAGATAATTCCTGTTACCATACAGACTAAACAATTAATAATTTCATTAAGATTTTACTTCTAATCTGATTAGAGCTGCCAGAAAATATTATCCTCAACATTGAGTCATCTGAAAGTAATAACTTAGTCAGTAAATTGCTAGAAAACTCGACCTGTTTGTTTTCTCAGAAGAACAAAACATTTAATCATTGAAAAGGAAAAAATAGTGCTTGAACAGCTCTTGTCAAGTTACTGAATTTGACTTTCCTTGTGTGTATTGATCAGATCAGTGTAATGTCAGGTTAACTCTGAGTGAAGCTGGTTTGTAATGGAGAAACACAGTATGTGTCAGTCTAATTTACTTTATCTGATAGGTTTAGGTCTACTTCAGGCCAAACTGATTTTTCTTAGCATTTTAACTGACCTTTTAGGCTAATTTGTTAGAGCAATTAGCCAAAATATCCTGGATTAAACACATTCACTCAAGTTACAATATCTTTATGGATACTAGTAATTTGTAATGCATTCCAGTTTCATCAACTATGTACAATTCATAAATTCAAGTATACATTGCAATTTTAATTAATTGATGACTTTATTAGTGGTGATCTTGCTTAATGATAATTGTTTGTTTCACAGATAATAGAAGCAAAGAACAATAATGAGTCCAACGACATGACGGTGAGTAATTATTTACAGAATTTTCATTTTTGGGTGAACTTACCCTTTAATACAATGCACTCCATTGCACCAACAACTCAATAATAAACACAAAGTAGGATTGCATGACGTTGCACACATGTATGTAATGAAATCGATGTTAAATTGACATGCAAATAGTAAAGTCGAAGTTATAGACAAAGAAAATGTTATTCCTGCTGTGCTCTAGCTTATAGTTTAAATTTGAGATTTATTAGTACAAGTAATAAAGGGTCCCCAGGGACAGAGCAAAGGCATGTGCATAATTTACTTTTCCTATTACCTAAAATTGTCCTTACCACTTTTTGTTATTAATTGCATATGTGTAAAACCAACTGTATCCCATGTGCAAGAAAAAATAGAAAAATATGGATGTCAGTGACAGTTTATTACATAGTGGTTGTACTTACAGGCATCAGAGAGCGATCCAGTTAAAGGGGACATATCATGCTAAATCCACTTTTTTAGCCCTTCAATGCATTTTGTTGTATATTTGGAGTGTTTAAAAGTACATAAAAGTTGAAATTATTCTCTTCAGGTGCTTCGTTGATATCTTTATATTCTGTTTTAGTCATATTTTTCAACCTGTTCAGATTTTTCTGTTATCTATGACATTTTTTTAACTATTACGTCACAGTATTTGCAGCGGAACTGCCAAATAAGGACATTGACTTCCGGCCCAACACTTCGAGCAATCCGCCATTTTTATTTCTCGCTGCAATTTTGTAGTAAAAGATAATAAGATGCTAAAAGTTACGAGAGGGTAAGTTAAAATGTTCGGTTGTTGGATGTAGTAACCCACACGCTTCATTACACCGTCTAATGTAGATGAACTGCCGCGCTTGTGTCAGGGCGCATGTTTAACTGAAAGAACGAACAGAGAGAGAGACCCGGTCGCGCGCGCGCACTCTCTCTCTCTTCGGAGCCAGGCGAAAGTGTAAACAAGACACCGTCTCCAAACTAGACGCTGTCTTGCTCTCTCTCCCTCGCACATATTAATCAAAATAAATCGACACAGTGGTAAAAGGTCGGAAGACCAAAGTTTCATGTGTAAATACAGTACACACCATTGCGATACATCCATATGAAGACGTTGTTCTGCAGGTTCGTCGTCTTCATTTTCATCTCGCTCCGGCTCCGACTCTGGCATGTAACGCTGGCTGGACAAGTCTTCCGTTGTTGACATTTTGTTAATAACGTGTGAATAAAAAGTTTCTGTGCCGCTATAATCGTATCTCTGCTATCAAACTACAAAAATGGCCGAACGGGGTGGAGTTGAACCTCTGCAACCTGGAGAGGGGGCGGGGTATGAAGTGTCTCAGTTGTATTTAAAGAGACCGCACCAAAACGAGTTGCTCTCAGACACACATCAGAAAAGGGGTAGAAAAGGGGCCTGTGGAGCTATAATAATGAGGAATTCAGACCCAAGCATTGCAGTTCCGCTTTATATAGACTACAAATGTATGATTTATATGTTAAAAGGAACGATTTAAAAGCATGATATGTCTCCTTTAAACCGAGAAAGAGAGAGCAACATAGTACAGGCCGAACAGAGAGAGGAGAAGGAGATGACCAGGTAAGCGTTTCAACTGGGATTTCATTGAGCTGTAATGGTGTCTAATAGAGCCACAATATGGATGTCAGTTGCTATGTTTCCATCCAAAGTTACGAATTTAACTTATGCGCAAAATTGCACTATCACATAAAACATTTGCGAATAAAGCACCGTTTCCATCCAGTGAGTCGAAGAGAACCTAATCGTCACTTCCTGATAAACTGCCGCTAAAAAATCACTAAGAAACATAGGAGAAGCCACCATATATAATCATTTACATATATAATATATTATTTGTGTCTCAGTGCTTGCAGATGAAACGCAATAAACATGTTGTCTTGCTTTCAGAGGCAGATGCTGCTGTTTGGGAACGCAGTCATGTAAGACAGTTCTAGGAGGGAAATATACCGAGAATCTTTGACCACAGACTTCTGAATGACCAAAATAGCATTTCAGATGCTTTGCAACAAGATGTTTCCGCTGGTTAGTACAGTTATTCTGTTGCGTCGCGCAAAGTCACATGATTTTTTTTTATGTGCATCAAGAAATTTATACGGTAAATGCATTTCCATCGTAGTTTATGTGCATGTTTTAGTATCAGATAGAAAATTTATCCAACTCAAACGAGCGCATAAGTTTTTTATGCACATTTTTAGAATTTATGCGCATCTTGCCGTTTCCATTCAGCAGTTTTTGATGCGATATCCCAAAATGTGCATAAAAATAGGTGGATGGAAACATAGCTATTGAGAAATTCTCTTTTTATTTATCGAAACATCTCAAAGCATACCATTGTTCTAACAGAATAGTATCAAGTTAGGCTGGCCTTAAATCTATAGTATAGTCTTTCACAACATGACTGCAGAGAACATGATCTTGGAAATATCCAATGTAGATTTCATAGTCTCAAATTTTAGAGCACCCCTATTTAAAAAATTTTTTTTTTTTTTTTTTAAATCAGCCTATTATCATGATTTTTTTTAATGTAAAAACCAACACAAGTGGACCTCAGACAACAATATAAAACAATTAAAATAGTCAGTTCATGATCCCTTTTAAAACAACATTTAAGTCAACATGACATTTTTAGAGAGATAAAATTAACAATAAAACAAAGGAGTTTTGTTCATTATTTCATTGTAGGATCAATTGATGACTTGGGCGGCCTATCCATTAAAAGTAGTGGGTTGTGTGCTAGAGATCTGTAGTTCCTACAATTCTTCAGTATTGCAGAAAGATAAGACTGGAACTGGCCTGAAGTTTCCAACTGATTTGATTAGATGTTCCAAACTAATTAAAACAATTGCACATTGTTTGTTTTGACAGAGTCTCAGTAGCACTGATGAATCAGAGTCAGACGGGGATGATGGAAGTGAATACATACAGTACCTACACCACCCTCCTCGGACAGTGAAGACTGGAGCGATGAAGGTCCAGATTTTCCAAAAGACAGAGAAATTAAAGTAAACAAGATCAACACTAGTTTTGCTCAAGATGAGCTCGACGTTGACTCTGGTGATGATCTGGAACATGCAACAGATGAAGGAAATGATGAGAAAGAAGAGGGTATTACAAAAATAACAGTAAAGAAATGCCAGAAAGGAGATAGAAGGATATGGGACAAGAAACATTTCTGTATTTATTGTAAAAAAACCCAAAGTAAAATAGCACGCCATTTAGAGCGAAAGCACCACAAAGAAGAGGATGTTGCTAAGGCAAAAATCCAAGAAACGCCGTCTGTTGTTAGATCAGCTTTGATATAAAGGAGACTACAACCATAATGTTAACGTCTTGCAGACAGGAAAAGGTGAATTAGTGACTTATAGACAACCTTCTGAAGAAGCAAACCCTCATGAATACTTGCCCTGCAATTATTGTTACGTTTTTTTCAGAAAACGTGAGCTTTGGAAACATGAGTTTTCCTGTGTGCATAGACTGTCAGGCACTGTAATTTTATGCAGCTCCTCCATGTAGGGAAAAGGATCTGGCAGAACCTTTTCAAAAAGCAGTGTCATCAGTTCGTAGACGTAGCCTGGAATTTTTTTTGGCAATACTGTAAATTAAGTTCTATGCACTTTGTGTGTATTGTATTTAGTTTTTTTTTTTTTCTGTAAATTACTAATTAAAACATCTATTCAAACTTACAGTACGTTGGGTTGGATGTCACTGGTTTTGTGGTGTACAATCCTTTTTTAGCCTTGGGGAACAAAAGTCTGTACATTGGCTTTCCAGATGATGTAGTAGCCTTTGGATGGTTTGAATTTTCATTGAAATGCATGCCAGCCAAATACAACCTAAAACAACAGAAAAAAAACATGTAGTTACTAAAAAGTAGGAGTGACACAGTGTTATTATTTTTTCAAGAAAATATAAAATAATAAGAAATGACAAAGCATTCGAAATGTTATAACTGCTTTTCAAATTACTTTACAGCTTATGCTAGGCTTCCTGTATTACATACAATTATGAAATAATAGGACTTTATGGTTTATTAAATGTCAATACGATGCTTCTATACAACTTTACATTGCATACCTGCACAGCATTCCAATAAAAGGAAATACCACACTTTTGGGGGCAAAGCGTAAAATAACACTGTGAAAGGCCTCCAAGGATGAGGTCTGGAAGCGAGGGCTGAGCTTTGCTACATCTTTGAGGACTCTGTTGTTAGTCAGCACCTTTTCGACTCTGTAAAGTGGTTTTGAACCTGGAATAGTAGTATGTATGAATTTGTGTGAAGGATAATGGAAACAGTATTAGCACTGTGGGACACACAGATGAACAACAGTCAGCCACTTTGATTGGTAATGGTAATAATATGAAATATTATGCACTCATCAGGTTTGAAGTGTTTACTGCTGCCCTTAGACACTCGATCTGAATGTTCACATTGTGGGTATAATGGATCATCATGGATGTGAACATCCTGAATGTGACTAATGAGGGACTTCCACTTGGCTACCTTCTCTGGTCCTGAAGTAGAGGATGCTGCAGTCCAGTAGAGATGGTTTCTTATGCTGTGCTGCCACTTTTTCACTATTGAACAGTCCTTGTCTCTGGCAATTTGCTCTAACTTCTTTGACAACCCTAATCAATTGTAATACCAAAAAAAAACACTGTTTATGTAATGTAAAAAAAAAAAAATCCATTTATTAACATGAAATGTTTTTTTTTTCAGAATCTGAATCAGAATCAGAATCTAAGTACAGTTATAACCACAAGACAATAAAACTCAAACGTACCTTTCTCCAAATGCCAGACATCATAGTACTGTGTGACGTTTAGTTCTTTCAGAAACTTTTGTATCTGGGGATGTCGGTCTGTCACAATGCAGTCTAGCCTTACACCACATTCCTCCAGCCATTCCAGGCTTCGTTTTAACCCTTCTTTCTCCATGTGGTAGCAACCACCGACCTCATTACTCTGTGAAAAAATAGTTATCAGGGCAGTGAAAGTCAGTTATTTAATTCCTTTAAAACAGTAATCATATCCGACTACATCTTTGAAGTATAAAAGGTTTATTATAAATAGCAATTGTAATTTATAATACAATTATAATTTAAAATTGTTTAATTTGAAACGGGCAAGGCATACTCTGTTGCCACTTTTTTCTGGTAATTTTGTGTGCATTGACATGATGTGATCTATGCATTTTCTCACTTGCACTAGCTGGATGTCTATTATGAGGTTCTTTTGAAGATCCATTGTGGTGTAGCTCCCATACTTTGCTGAATGGCCTAAAATGTCACATTACAACTAATATTTTATAAAATAGTTTACACAGGAACAAATTATTAAGACTGCAGAAGAACTTGCATCACCAAGCATGACTCTTTACCTGGCGAATCAGCTCTCATATCGCCACCATTTGACCCTTCGCTAAGCCCCGCCCTCCTTAGTTACTGTTGCTACGCCTGTCAAGCTTTTGCGCCTGGCACGTCTATTACAGTATGTATGCACTGGTTTCAGACATTCCCAAGGAGATAATTAGTCATTTTTAGCGGACAGGTGAAAATTTGAGAGAACAAGACTGCAGTATGCATTCGAGGGCTATATCCACGACATAATATGCAAACGATTAGAGAATAATTTCATCAAAATTGAAGCTAAAGTCTATAACGTAATGTTAGGTCCCAGCGCAAGCAGCAGCCGCCTCATACGCTTACCATTCAAATGGGAAACACACAAATTGAGGAACAGCTTTGTGCATGCACAGCAGGGTAAGTGAAATGTGAAAATATTCTAATATTTATAAATCAAACAGCTTATCCATATGTATCGTGGAATAAACACAACCCAGCTGGCATTTTAACGTCGAGTCAGCGTTGAATCAACGTCAGGTGTCAGTGTTGGATAACCGTTGGATTTTGTTTAGATTTTGCGAATCTAATCAACGATGAACGTTTTTTTTTTCTACTGATATATTTCAACAAAATGTTTAAAAGTCATGGTTGTAAAAATAATGTTGATTTGACGCACAACTCAAATTTTATTTATATTTCTATGTTGAATCCATAGTTAGTTAACAACACCATTTCAGCCATTTGGTGTTCAACGTTGTTTTGACGTTGATTGAATGTTTTTTCATAAACTGACATTATTTCAACCACATTTAAACGTTTAAGGTCAGTCGAATGCCAGCTGGGAAGACATTAGCCTGACCACTTTGCAATGATAACATTCTCCCACTTATATTTGTAGTGCGCCAGGCTAACGTTACTGCTCACACGTCGTGGGTCACATAGTGACTACTGTTATGAACTGATTAAGTTTGCATACCAACCTTTTCCTTGGAGATCTCCGGCAAGCCCCCTGATGTTCCCTCCTTTTACTAACTACCTTTTACTTTTACTAGAACTAACACCGGGAGAGTCGCGATCGGATTGGGGTAACGTTACTAGTTTGGCCGTCGATTAACAAAATGCAGAAATATATTTTTAAGTACCGTTAAATTATGTCAGTGAGCCTCCGTCTTGCCTTTAATCACACTGCTTGATCCACGAGCTGGACAATAACTTTATTCTAGAGCTGCTATAAAGCCAAAACACTTTACTTTTAATTTCCTATTATCAATGTAAAGCTGCTTTAGAACAATCTACATTGTTAAAAGCGCTATATAAATGAAGATGACGCCCGGCATTTCTCCCCTTGGGTTTTAGGTTTCGGGAAGGGAACAAAATCCACCACCCCGTCCAAACTTTTAGTATACCGGGTATC
This sequence comes from Vimba vimba, assembly GCA_022828995.1. Taxonomy (NCBI): domain Eukaryota; kingdom Metazoa; phylum Chordata; class Actinopteri; order Cypriniformes; family Leuciscidae; genus Vimba; species Vimba vimba. The sequence continues at coordinate 41,636,896 of CM040821.1, forward strand.
AGATTTGCACAATCCATACGCACAACGCTTCGGCATGTTTCCCTCTCGCTCGAAAGCTTGCCAGACCTCCCGCGCCTAGTTACGGTTGCTAAGCCACGATTGGCCTGTGCCGGTTTTCGGGCGTGGCTTAGCGAAGGGTCAATTATCACCTTGTCCGCCTCACAGAGATCCTTCACTAAATCCACCAGTTCCTTCTTCCACTTATGTATTATTAGTGGTTCCAGGTACATGCTGGCATGCCTTCTGAAGGTTCTGTATTTGAACATCTTCAAATGGATTGACTCAAATACCTTCAAAAGAAAAAAAATAATTATGCATTATACGTTTAAACTATTTTAAACAGGAAAAAAAAATACACCCCACAAACCTTTTTCATCTGGAAGAATGAAGCTCCAGAGAAGTACAGGGAAGCAGACAGCCGGAGGTTACCAACGGTAACACAGGGTTGGCTCTTCCACTGTCTGAAGTACTCACAATGCGGGCAAAGTTGATCAATGGCCAAAAAAGTCCCATTGCTACGAGGCCGAATATTGCAGGCTCTTGAACATACTGGACAGGTCTCAAACAGTTCAAGTAGACAGTTTTCAAACACAATATATTTGGTGTCTTCATGAGAGGCTTTGGATGTGTACATGCTATCACAAGAGAAAATTAATAACAAAAAATTAATGTAAAGTATTTTTTTTTTCAACATAATCAGTTTTACGAGTCAGTAAAACATACAGTTCACATAAATGTATGCTAAACTTAACATGATAAAGACACAAACTTACGAATGCTTTGATGGTTCAGTCACACTGGTGACAGACTGAGCAGGGTCATATGTTACATCCTGAGTGTGACAGACTTCTTCAAAAGACACACTTTCTTCACCCTCCAATTCAAAGCGACTCCTTTTGGCAGGCCTTTCATCTTTTAAAGGTGTTGAAGTAAAAGGCTGTGAAGTAGTCCAGGGTATGGCGACATCACCACTTGAAAGATTTGAGGACTGCTCTGTTTGTGTTTCTATAACGTTAGAAAATACAATGTAAAGTTTTAATCTATCAATTGTAATTGCATTATTATAAAAATATGGACTATAAATACTTCCTTTTAGGCAATAAAGCTTTTAAGCTTCTTATAAGTAGAATTATGATGACACAAGTTAGGATTATATAAATAATACCTTTGCTACGACACTTGGGTCTCATGGTTCGAAACGACAGCAGTGTGCCCACAGATGTATGAGTGGGTCGGTCAGTTTGACAGCCAACATCTTTTGATATGGGGCCTGACCATGGCGGTCTCTGAAAACAATATGCAAGTAAACTAAGTAAAAACACTGTGATTATTCATAATGAATGAAATTGCGTTTTAAAAAGTAGTTTAAAGTTTTAAATACATTACTTACAATTTGCGTCGACGTTGCTGAGCCCAGAATAGTCGGCACGGCCTTATCTTTGAGCAACAGTTTTCTGGCAAAGCCAGCATCATATTGGGATTTGTTTTTTGTTTGTCATCCTTAAAATGTATAGAACAAACGCTTAAATTAACACTAGAGTGACTGGGACGTCCGCAAAAAATAAAGTGCATCCATTTTTCCCTGACGTCTGGATCTTTCGGCAGCGAATTCAAAGATGTTGTTTGTCCACAGCCAGGAACAGCACATCTGCGTGGCATCGTAATTTTCCTGTACACAGACCCACTCGCTGCACGTCGACTGAACACTTGAGACGCGCGGCGGGACAACGATACGAAATGAGTGTAGTTATCTTGCGCTTGAAGCGTAGTTGTCTACGCTGGAGGCGGTCATATGCAAACGACTGGTACGTCACTTCGTACCGTGACGTCACTTCATACCATGGATCCAGAACGAGCTGCATTTAGAGCTTGATTAAATAAATTATTCGTTTATAATGGGGAGGACGTCTTAAGCTATGAAACTTGCAGGACGTTTTAATGGTACAAAGACCTCTTATATACCAAAAGATCAAGGCAAATTTGGTTTCTCATGTCATGACCCCTTTAAGTACAAACAGGCGAGTTATGAAAAATTGAGAGTGAGGGATTTGTTCACTTCACACAAAAAGATCTTGGAATGAGATGGCTAACTATATAGCGTTTAGTCCACTGTCTATAATAGCCTAATTTAGAGATCACTTTTTTTTTTAACCGACTACCGACAACTTTGACCGGATATGGAGATATAAACATAATTGAAGCACTTACAGGATTTTCATTCAGGATTTCACTCTTTGTTAGGTTTCGTTTTGCCACGTTCAGCTACAGTGCGTGTCTGCCGGAGCACCACAACAACAATCTGTGACGCCGTATACGCTGATTTCACGCAGCCGCCATTTTGAAATCGAAAGTGAGGCTCCGGTGGGAAAAAACCCTGAAGTAAAGATAAACAACAATGCCTTTGGACTACCAACCTGAAGCTGCTGCCGCGATTTACACTATTGGATGTTAATATCCAATATAGGATATGTATATAGTTCATTCCTGCTTCCTTTTTTACTTTATGAATTATATAAAAAAAAAATATTTTATTTATAAATGAATTTCACTGTATATAGTCTAAAGTATGAAAGAAATGTATGTACAGTTTTAGAATTGACACAACATCATTAAACACAACAATACGCCATCGCATTCACGACTCACCTGTGATTAAAGGCCACACTTCCGGTTTTCTTCCCACCGGAGCCTCGCTTTCGATTTCAAAATAACGGCTGCGTGAAATCAGCGTATAGGAACTCACTCGGCTAATAGCTGCCCTGACTGCTGCCTCGCGCTAGGAAATAAATTAATTACCGTTATAAATATAAAACGCCACTAAAGACCTATCATTTTCACAATAATTTTTAATGTTAAAATATATTTGTCGGGGACCCCCCAAAATCCAAAAATAAATTCTTATGGGGGGTCCCTAATGACTTATGGAGGGTCCGGGACTCCCCCAGACCCCCCTCATTTCGAACCCTGGAATTCGGACACCACTACAAAATGGCCGACACCCTAAATAGCACACTATATAGTGGATAGGGAGCGATTTCAGACACAGCATATGGTACAAATTACTAACCCTAACATTTGCACTTGTTCATTCGTTATTAATGTTTATAGGCCTACATATATTTATGATTTTACTGATCGCTGAAAGGAAATGTGTTTGAATTTAGTGTTTGTCGCCGTCTAAATAGTTTTGTTAATTTAACTCTTCATTTCAGACCGTTTCTCAAAATGCATTAATATAAAACAATTATTATTATTATTATTTTATTTTTTTTGGTGCTGAAAACAAAAAACAAAAACAGAAAAGAAATCTAATCATAATAATAAATAAATGAATACATAAAATGCCACTATTACTATTAATGATACATAAAATATTGTTAATAGTAGTTGTAATAATAACTTCACAAGTAAACAATGTAAAAAGTAAAAAGAAAAGCTAATGGTGAATCTTGAATATAAGCACAATAAGACTTTTATTCACAATATTGTTTTCCTCACTTTTGTATTTTCAGATGCAGAGATCGAACACAATATTGTTGAAATTACACCTTAAAAATGTGGTTTATGATTGAAGACAGTGAAACTGTGTGTGGAAGAAGAACAGATTTAGAAGATAAAACTCATTAAATTCACATTTTTCACAATACAAATCATTTCACAGCAGCTTTACAGAAATTATAGTCCACATTACAATCTACAGTGATCTGATATCAGAGGAAACTAAGTTGTGCATTTCAGAAATTTACATATACAAATCACAGTTAGTGAAAAATGTATTAATTTAAACAATCTAATATTTTAAGGTAGAATACAATGATCTGATTGAAGTAATGAATACTTGTTTGTTAACAAATGATTATGACATTTAGCGTGTTGATTCACTTTTACAGTGTTTTGACCAACATTAATGAAGGACTGTGTGTGTGTGTGTGTGTGTGTGTGTGTGTGTGTGTGTGTGTGTGTGTGTGTGTGTGTGTGTGTGTGTGTGTGTGTGTGTGATGAACTGAACAGAAGCAGGAGTGTAAATAAATACACAGAACAATAATCAGAAACAGAGGAATAAAGATCAAGAGGAAACTCAAATATGAACAAAAACAGCAAAACTAAACACTGACAACAACTATAATAACATGATAAATGCTGTAAATCACATGACAACTACACAAACACACACGCACACACACACACACTCATTGATCAACAAACTGTGATATTGATTCATTCTCTTGAACATGTGTCTTAATCGACCTCGACTTTAACTTTCTGTTCCTGTATTTCTTTCATTGTTGCTTCTAACTTTAACATCTTTGTCTTCTGACATCATCTTTAAATGTCTCTGTTTTATGGTTTATTTATTGAATTTTCACAGCAACAGAGACAAACAATCAGAAAAGTAAAATAATAAACAATCACACATCAAAAATAAAACAAAGATAATAATAAAAAGATGAAGATCAGTCCAGAACCCCCACTAACAGGTTTAGTACAGTACACAATATATTACAGCAGAATCATGTTTAATAATACACACATAACCCAAAGCAGAGGAATCATGTTCTGAACAGATCCGAGACGTTGAGATAAAACATCTCTGAATGTCTTAAACTGAGTTTAGAGTTGAAAGTCTAGTTTTGCTCGTATCATCCAGACATGTTTCAGTGAGTCTCATATTTCCTCTCTCTTCTCTGTGTATCATTGTCTGTTTCTCTTTATACCATGGTCTGGGTGAATACTCGATTCTGATTGGCTGCAGGGTGTCCATTAAAAAGTGATAGAGGACACCTAGTAAATAAACCGTCAGGCGTAACCAGGGAAACCAAGTTATTGTTTGTAAAAACTTCAGATTTCGATTGTAAAACTAATTAAAATATAAACTAATGTTTTAAAAATGTGTTATTTGGCAAGTGACCATGGTATAAGCGGGTTAATGCCCGACGAGGTGTCCATTGTCAGGTATTAATGGACTTCGGTGGAGGCAACCGTCCTCTATTAATACCTGACAATGGACACCTCGTCGGGCATTAACCCTTACTTATATGGCTGACAGAAGTTCACCTGTGTTATTAATGCAGACCAGCGGGGATGATGGACAAACTGCCGTCTGACTGATTTCATTAGCGAGGACAGTAGGCTACAGTAGTCACGGTACTTCTGACTCCTGAAGGTAAACGGCCTGGGGTGGATGTGGAAAGTTGAAATATTGTATTGAGTTAACCTAATCCTATGGATTCGATGATCACACGGATCACATTTATTATCTTAAAATACTCCGTTCTTCATGGTCACTCAGAAAAGAGGAAGACATCATTCAGCCATGCAAATAATAAAATGCTCAAGTAATGCTGAACAATAAATCTTAATAAACTTGAAATCGCCCTGGTTTAGTGATTATGAAAGTGATGTGATTTGTGGATTACTGATAAGCGCGAGTCTGGAGAAACAGGCGTTTATTTATTCATTCTCAGTGCTGAGAAGCATAGCCTTCATGTGTTACGTTATTGGTTTAATAATAACTGAAGTACCTAATTATGTTACATATTTATTTTGTATGAAAACTAGCGTGATTAAAAAGTACCGTTGTAAAGTGCTGCGCGAGCTCTCTCACAAACACGGTCGCGCACGCACACAGAGATAATGAAAATTGACGGGCTAAGTTTAAATTTTGTTCTTGCTTGTTTTTTTTTCTGTCAAAATGCCAGAATGCATTTTGTATTATCCATCCGTGTTTTAAAAATTCGTTAAATTACGGATGTTTTACTGTTAACACAGCCCTCATATGTCGGATTCGTCTAACTTACCGGTATTCTTGATATTATTTTTAGAATAAGTGATTCGTTATGCTATTATTGGACTCCTGTCTATTCATCGTCAACTGTTTTCTATAAATATGTTTGTATTGGCTAACATTTATTCAGCTAATGCGTGTCCTGTTTAAAATGTGCAATGTTCAAATAGGAGGTTATAAGGTTTATAAGGGTTTTTTTTATTTTATTTTATTTTTTATACAGTTTTCTAGGGGTTTCTTAATTTTAGACTAGTTGACCAGCACACATTTTATGCAATGCGATATAATGCATGTGGGTTCTCATTTATCAACACAGTTTCACCGATCCATCATAAACAGTAAACCCAGGATAGAGTGTGTGTGTGAATGTGGTCTGGACTGTGTGTATGAGTCTCAGTGTGTCAGAGATGCTGTAGAAGGACAGAGTTCCTGCACTGTAATCCACACACACTCCTATTCTACACACTCCTGTTCTCCTGCTGATGATGGGCTTTACAGGGACTTCAGTCCATATGTCATTGTGCCAGAATGAGTAACTGGAGGAAGTGCAGAGCAAACTCCAGGACTGATCATTAAATCCAAACCCACACTCTTCACCCATTCCCTTCCTGCTGATGCTCTTATATGACACTGATATACACACACTCCCACTCCACTCAATCTCCCAGTAACAGCGTCCACACACACTCTCACTACACAACACCTGAGGCACATCATCAAATCTGTCTGGATGATCAGGATACGGCTGAAGCTCTAGGAGAGTGTTAGTAATCACTCTGTTCCTCTCAGACAGACGGAGGCCTTTATGAACTGTGTTCGGATCCAGAGTGAACTGATGAGAATCTGATGGAGAAAAAACACACATCAGTGAATTACAGAAACTTTCTATCTTGAGTGTTCATTTCAGATCTGACTAGTTCATTTAGGATTGTAAGCAACCGATGATAATAAAGCACTAAAGAAATATCATTCTGTAACAGCTTTTGTCCTGAATGAGGTTCTGACTGAAATCGCCATGGTTACCAAACAGAAAAGAGAGGATTCTTAAAGGTGCTGTGTGTGTGAGTGTGAGTGTGAGTGTGTGTGTGTCTGTAGGCGCGTTTCCATTACAGATTTGCGCAATTTGCGATTTTTTCTAAATATCGATAAAAAACTATTGCGAAATGACGGCGTTTCCATTAACTGGAGTTATGAGACTAAAACGTCATTTTTTCCTCTCGCGATAAGTCATTCCAAAAATCATGGCAACGGACATTGGTAGATTTATATATATCACAGCCACCGCACTAGACATTATTATTATGAATGGAAGGAAACGTAGGCGTGTTATCCAAGCATTAATGGCAAGGAAATTATATATGAGGAGTTTCTGGGTGTTTCTCACTCATTTCTGCTCCGAGGTCTTGATTGTGGCACCTCTATGAGGTTTAGAATCCAGTATTTCTGTAATTCTTTCGTCTTTTATGAATTTAATAAAGAACTCTGTCTCGTATTCTGTCCAAACACACCGCATCATCCACGTCAGGTGACTGTAAATGCGCAATAACTGTTTCCATTGCAGTTTTGCGAAATATTCCTTTCTCTCGGTTACTAACGTAACCTCGGTTTTCTCTAGAGAGGGAACGAGTGTTGCATAAGTTTAGCTTACGCTACGGAAAAACTCATTTTCTCGAGAATACTGAAGCAAAAAATTATCCTTAATTTTTAATAATGTAAAACGCATTTATTGCAGCAGGCAGACATAGGCGAGACAGTTTGCTCTGCGGCAACTGCTGCAACCTATCAGTGCGTCTTGGCATGACTCCAGCGCCAATGGGAATCCTTCCCACGCGGTCATCATGGCCCGTCAAAAGGGGTGTGGCTTCAGCTTATATAACCCCCCCGCCCAAGTTGTGCAAGTGATTTCAGCCGACTGAAAGCAAAACCAAAGTACAGCACAAGCACGGCAGGCTACGCAACACTTATACCCTCTCTAGAGAGAACCGAGGTTACGTTAGTAACCGAGTGTCGTTCTCTTACGAGAGTACTCTCGTGTTGCGTAAGTTTAGTTTACGCTACGGGAACCCAATGTAAAGTGCGGTGCGTGCTAAATTTTCAACACTTATGTCCCAAGGGCAGTAGCCCGGGGCTCATGAATAAGTGTAGCAATCGCAGTGGCATAACAGGGCGGGACGACTCGTGTTATGAGATAGGTGCATACACATGTATACACAGTTAAGGCAGTATTGCCACCTTAACTGCATAAGCCCACAGGACTTTGCAGTATATCAACAGTCTAGTCAAACACCGTTGGGTAGACAATGTTAATATAGCATCATCAGACTGATAGCAGTCTGGCCTGTAAGGCAGGTACTTCCAGGTTATAAAACCTGACAAATGTAGACATTGAGGCCCAGCCTGCTGCCATACATATGTCATAAAGTGAGACCCCACTTGTCCATGCCCATGACGAGGCCATACCTCTAGTCGAGTGAGCCCTGACCCCCAAAGGGCAGTTCAGGCTCATGAGTAAGCTGACGCGATAGCGTCTACTATCCATCTGGACAGGGTCTGTTTCAAGACGGCTAGCCCTTTGACGCGCCGCCAAACAAAACGAAATGCTGCTCTGTTTGCCTGAAAGTGGCAGAGCGCTCCACATAAATCCTTAAAGCCCTAACTGGGCAAAGGAAATTAACCCCTGCCTCGCTGTCAGATGCAGGAAGAGCCGAGAGGGAAATAACTTGCTGTCTGAAAGAAGTCGCAAGCACTTTAGGGACATAACCATGCCTTGGTTTGAAGATGACTTTAGAGCAGGGATGGGCAACTTCGGTCCTGGAGGGCCACTGTCCTACATAGTTTAGCTCCAACCCTGAAAAAAATCTGTAATCTGCCTGTAACTTTCTAGTAATACTGAGGACCTCAATTAGCTTGTTCAGGTGTGTTTGAATAGGGTTGAAGCTAAATTCTGTAGGACATTGGCCCTCCAGGACCGAAGTTGCCCATCCCTGCTTTAGAGTCATTAGGCCCAAATTCCAGGCATGTAGCGCTCACAGAGATCGCGTGCAAGTCGCCCACTCGCTTTACTGAGGCTAGTGCCAACAGAAAAGCAGTTTTAAGTGACAAGTACTTTAACTCCACCACGTGAAGTGGTTCGAAAGGTCCACCTTTCATGGCCTCTAGGACCGTGGAAAGGTCCCACGCTTGAACTGAGAGTGGTCGAGGAGGATTCAGCCTCCTAGCACCCCTGAGAAAACGGATTATGAGGTCGTTCTTTCCCAGCGACTGACCATTTACAGGTTTCGTAAACGCAGTTATGGCCGCCACAGACACTTTGAGTGTGGACGGGGTTCTCCTGCTGTCCAACAGCTCTTGTAGGAAAGAAAGTACCACCGTTACCTCAGCATCTAGCGGGTTTAAATCATGAGCTGGACACCATTCAGCGAACACTGACCATTTGGACGCATAGAGCCGTCTAGTGGACGGAGCTCTAGCCGCCGTGATTGTGTTCAGCACTGGTGAAATGGTAATAATTGATTGCCCACACATGTAGGGCCCACAGCTCTGGGTGAGGATGCCAAATCGCGTCCTGGGCCTGAGACAACAGGTCCCTCCTCAACGGAATCGGCCATGGAGCTATGTTCCCTAGTTCCATCAGTTCTGGGAACCAAACTTGATTCTCCCATAGCGGAGCTATAAGGAGTATCAAGCATTTGCTCTCCCTGATTCGCTTGATTACCTGATGTAACAGGGCAACCGGAGGAAATGCGTAGAAAGGGTGCCTGGGCCAGTCTAGGGCCAGCGCATCCCTTTCTTTTGTGAAGAATATCGGGCAGTGAGCGTTGGTTTGTGACTGCTCTCAGCGAGCACAGATTGTGCTGGCCCCATACGAGGAGGCATCTCGCTATTGCAAGAAGGCTCCGGGACCTGAGGCCGCCCTGACGATTTATGTAAGACACCACAGACATGTTGTCCATTCTGATCAGAACGTGGCGGTTCCTCAGTGTGGGGAGAAAGAACCGCTCCTCAAGTCCGTCACGCCCTCCGCCAGCCTCAGAAGGGCCAGCCTCGTCCAGAGAGCAGAGAAGGTTGGCCGGATAAATCTGCAAAACCGCCATGGTATACAGAGCGGATACGGCCTGACAGGCGGCGGCGTAGACGCGACCAATCAGCTTCGAAGTAGTACGCAGGCTTTAGTAGGCAGACTCGACTTGGACCGCCATCCCGCAGAGGGCGGACACAAGTGCGTCGCTACAGCTTCCTCGACGGGAGGAACGGAGAGATATCCACTGTCTTTCGCGCCATCAACCGCGGAGAGCGTCGAAGAGACAGAGGTTCTCAGCCTGGCCAAAAACGGGGCTCCCCACGACTTGGAGAGCTCCTCGTGCAGCTCGGGGAGGAAGGGAGCAGGCCTCGAAACAGGTGCAGAGCGGCGTCCTTGAAGAAAACAGCCATCCAACCTGTTAGGCGCGGGCTCCTTGGGCAAAGACCAGTCAAGGCCGAGGTCCTCCACGGTCTTTGTGAGGAGGAGGAGAAGCTCAGCATTGACGGAAGCCCTCATGCTGGATTCCTGAGTCGACGGGGCAGGGTCATGGATGGATCCTGACCAGTCCTTGCTCCCAGACGCCAGAATCGAGCAGCTGAGCTGAGACGGTAGAGGAATGAGACGGGGGACTCAGAGAAAGAGGCTCGCGGGGAATCTGCCGGCGAGTGCTCTTTCACAGAGACTTCTGGTGGCCTTTGTGAGCGGCGCTTTTTACAGCGCAGCCCAACAAGAGGCGTAGAAACAGCGGACTTCACGGTGAACAAACCGTGTAATGACTCGAGCTCATCCCACCGAGGTGATGTTCAACGGCGTTGCTTCTGTCTCTCGGAGATCCAGCGAAGTACTTCGCTGAAAGGAGGCAAAATCACTTGTGCAACTTGGGCGGGGGGGTTATATAGGCTGAAGCCACACCCTTTTGGTGGGCCATGACGACAGCAAGGGAAGGCTTCCCATTGGCGCTGAAGTCATGCCAAGACGTACTGATAGGTTGCAGCAGTTGCCGCAGAGCAGCCAATAGGCGCGCAAGCTGTCTCGTCTAGCTAATCTTATGCAACACGAGAGTACTCTCGTGAGTGAATCCCCTCATGCGAGCGGAAAAACTTTTTTGCGATAAATGGGAGTTTTTGCGAAATTGACGTGTTTCCATTGGGCGTATTTCCAATTCGCAATTTCAATTTACGCAATTTGAAGGGTAATGGAAACACGGCTACTGTCTGTCTAACAGAGGGTGTTTTTGTCTGAGAGAGTGTGTGTGTGTGTGTGTGTGTGTGTGTGTGTGTGTGTGTCCATATGTGCGTGGAAGTGTCTGTGTGTGTGTGTATGCGTGTGAGAGATTGTGAGTGTGCATGTGTAAGTTTGTGTTTGTTTGAGCGTGTGTGCATGTGTGTGTGTGTATGTGTGTGTGTGTGTGAGAGAGAGAGTGAGTGAGTGTGTATGTGTGTGTGTGAGTGTTTGTGTGAGAGTGACTGAGTGAGAGTGTGTGTTTGTGCGTGCGAGTGTGCATGCAAGTGTGTGTTTGTGAGAGACTGAGTGCGTGCGAGTTTCCGTCTGTGTGAGTGTGTGTGAGTATGTGTGCGAATGTGTAAGAGTGTGAGTGTCTGCACGTGAGTGTGTGTGTATATTTGAGTTTGAGTGTTTATGTGAGTGTGTATGTGAGAGTGTGTGTGTGTGTGTGTGTGTGTGTGTGTGTGTGTGTGAGTGTATGTGTAAAAGTGTGTTTGTGTGTATGTAAGAGTGTTTGTGAGTGAGTGTGTGTGTGTGTGTGTGTGTGTGTGAGTGTGTGTGTGTTTTCACGGGAGCACAACATGCATGTTAAAGCACTTAAAGAGGAAACAAGAGGAGCCGGTGAGAGCTGCATGTTCTCCAGCTGGAGCTAAATAACTAGCAGTAAATCTCTCCATTAGAGAATGCAAAACAACTAATAATAGTAATAATATTAAAAATAAAATATCATTGCATTTGATTGGTTTGTCCAGTGTTTGTTTGTTCCTGAAAGCATCATCCATCTTCAGAACCTCATGTTCCTGATTGACATCTGCCATATCTCCCTCTGTGATGAACAGTTCTGTGTAAACAGCTTTTGAGATCTGCTTCATTTTCCTCTTTGCCCTCAAATATACATTCTGCTTTCTTCTGCATGTTGGCTTTGTGTTTTTCAAAAAACTTCTGAAAATTCTCTGTTTTAAAAATAATGTAAGCTAATTAAATTACAGGAAAAAAGAGTTTTATTTTTAGGCCACACTTTTTATCAGGTGCCTTTACATGTACTAATATTTAATACAAGCCTATGGATTTACTGTGTGACTAGACATTGTTCTGGATGATTCCCACATTTCTGCTGATGAGCTGAGTTATGGGGTTTGGTTAAGGGTTAGGCTTATAGGGGTCAGAGTTAGCTTCTGGGTCAAGGGTTGGGCTACAGTTAGGGCTAAAGTTAACTGTAACTACAAATGTTAATTAAATGCATGTACTTTAAATGTAATTGGACTACGGAGGCTGTTGAATGCTTGATTCTGATTGGCTGACAAACTTTCTAAGGTGTGCAATTATTTTCCAGGAAATGCACAGCTAAAGTAGTTCCAGGCAGGCCCAGACACACACACACACACACACACACACACACACACACACACACACACAAACACTCACACACACACATACACACTCACTCACTCTCTCTCTCACACACACACACACACACATGCACACACGCTCAAACAAACACAAACTTACACATGCACACTCACAATCTCTCACACGCATACACACACACACAGACACTTCCACGCACATATGGACACACACACACACACACACACAGCAATGCTCCACAACTTTAGCAAAAATAGTTTTGCAACTGAAAAGAGAAAATGAGTAAATTTATACAAAGGAAAGAGACAATAGACACAATTACACAGAAGAATAAAGTGACAAGTACCTAAAGCATTTCTGAACAGTATGGCTACACACTAAACTTCCTTAAGAATAGGATTCACAACTACTGAGCATTATTTCATATATGATTGTTAATAAGCAGTGTGTCTCAGAAAGCAGTTATTGAGTCTTTTCAAACATTACAATTTATTATATTTTCACTATATGAATTGTATTATAGTCATTATTTTATATATATATATATATATACTATATTACCATGTCCTGCAGTGTTTAAGCTGTAGTTGAAGGTCACTGGGGCTGTGATGGTGTTATCAGTGAGTACAGGAGCATGTACAGTTGCTGCTGTTTCAGCTTTCACATCAACACTGACTCCAGTGTGAGCATTGCTGCTCATCTGGCCTGGAATAGAGATAGAGAGATTAATTACATTGCTTAATCACAACTTTAACATTTCCAGTGCGTACACATCAACACTGCTAGTAGTGATTATGATATAGCATGTGTAAAAATTAATTATGTCCCCCACACATGACCCAAACACGCCGTGCCCTCCTACGACCTTGTACCTTTGACCCTGGGATCCTCTGGGACCATTTATGGCCTTTTTATGACCGGTGGATATTAGGAAAACCTCTGTTGATTTATGTCCCATGGTATGCTCTAGGCCAGGGTGTAATATATCCGTTTGATCAATTTAGAAGATTTAGACTATTGAATCACACACACACTAATAATTGTAATTATGCATAATTTATTGTTATTACTATAGTAACTACATGTAACGTGTAACAAGGACACTGTAAAATAAAGGACTACCGAAATTTCTTTTAAAAATTAAGAGACTACATGAGTAAGAAGAGAAGGAAGAGAAGAAGCGAGACAAATGAGAGAAAAGAAAAGATAAGCTAACAAAAAAGACAAAATGAGAAGAAATTAAACAAGAAAGAATGAAATGAGAAAAGATTAAATGAGAAGAAAATATATGAGACAAGAAGAGATGAAATGAGAAGAGAAGAGAGTGAATGTGAGGAGTGGAAGGCATCATGTAAAAGAGAGTGTCACACACACACACACACACACACATATATTTCATAAGATTTCACACTAACTAAAGTTGAAAAACATTGTTCTTTTAAAAGTGTATAAATTAAATGAATATATCTCTCGATATAAAAATAAATATCTTGCTAAGTTTAGAGAAGCAATTGAAACAGTTATTTATGGCTATTATGAATAAACAAAACATCTTGCATGTTCAGTAAGATAAAGAACTTAGCATTGTAAATGTGTTCAGTGATGTGGTTTACAAAATGCAGTAAGTTTAAAGCTGAAAATCTACTGAGTGTTTCTTAGAGAGATAGAGAGACAGAGACACAGGTGTGAGATCACCGCACAGAACACACTCCCATGGGGAAACACTGCGCTCCACACATCAGTTTTCTAATGACACACACTCTGCATTCTTTGGATGCCCTGCGGTTGTAAACTGCTTCAATATATTTGCAGAAAGCAAATTTGCAAATGGAGTGACATCTCGCAACACACACACACACACACACACACACACACACACACACACACACACACACACAGGTTCTATAAAAGGAGCTTATCTCTATTTTAAATTAAATGATTATAAATAAAATATAGAACTCAGTGAATAATAACAAATATTACAAAACTGATTTAAACAGTTTTAGTAATACAAATAATTTGGTTAAAAATAAATAAATACATGAAAACACCTTACATTTTCAGAGGGCTGAAGAAGTAGTTCTTTATGCAATGATAAAAATAAAAAAACAATCCAAATAGTGCAAGTTGTCATAAACAAGACACTCCCAGATCCTCCAGTGATAAACCACAGTGTGAACTGAAGCGTCAGGTGCTCACAGAGACGGAGGAGTTACAGACCAGACGAGCCTCGAGACACAATGACACAGTAAAGCTAGTCTGCGCTCCAGAGGTTTATTCACACTAAATTAATTTAAAAGCATAAAGTTTAAATTAGATCTTTTTACAATTAAAAGACTGTTTAAATCAAATCTTTAAAGTTTTATCAAAATGCATTTTCTGTTTATCTTCTAGAAGACTTCTGTATGAGATAAAGGATTTTGCTTAAATTTTGATTTTGATTGGATTGGGGGGGATGTAAAAAAAAAATCTTGTATCACATTAAGTGTATTGTGATTGTCAAAACATTTTAATAACTAAACAGAATTTTATTAGGTTAAAGGAACACTCCACCGTTTTTTTAAATAGGGCTTATTCACCATCTTTCCTACATTTAGATAGGTGGGCAAATGCATTTCTGTCAGGACCACTATCGTCAAATACGATTGACAATCAGCATACAGTTTGGATTGGCGGTATGATTCTGTTCTGGGCAAGAACTGTAGCCTAGCATGGATAAGAGCAGGAGAGCAGCATGTCACGATACCACACACAGGAAACAAAGATAGATCCAAGAGTAGTTTATTGGGTAATCCATAAGTCATAAACCAGTCCAGGCAGGGGTCAAAATCCATATAAGCAGTCCATAACGAGAAGCAAAACAAGAACAGGCAAGAAACAGACTTTCAAAGTGGTGTGACGAATAACAAGGACTAAACAGAACAAAACAAAACAAAACAAAAACACTAAACAGGCAGGGTATTTGTACACACAGAAACTAACAATCATGATGGGGAACAGCTGGGTGCAATGAACAGTGATGAGTGCAGACAAGGATTGTGGGGAATGCAGTTCCTAATGTGAATGACACTGTGGGGAAGAGGACCTCTAGTGGACACCCAGGGAAACACAAACCAGTCACTGTGACATAACCCCCCCTCTACGGAGCGGCTACCAGACGCTCCAAGACCCATAAAAAACAAACAAAACAAGAGTCCAGGAGGGAGGTGGAACGGTGGAGGATCAGGGGGAGGGATGGGGGGCCAGGTCCATGAAGGGGAACAGGAATAGGGGGTGACGGCTTAGCCGGCGGCCAGGGCGAAGCAGATAGTCCATCGGGTGGCCAGGGTGAAGCAGACGACCCATCAGGCAGCCAGGGCGGAGCAGACAATTCATCAGGCATCCAGGATGGAGCGGATAGTCCCTTGGGCGGCCACGGCGGAGACCTCCCCTCAGGTGATCAGGGCGGAGAAGATAGTCCATCGGGCGGCCAGGGTGGAAATGACCCTTAAGGCAGCCAGAGCGGAGCAGACAGTCCATCTGGCGGCCAGAGCGCAACAGACAGTCCATCTGGTGGCCAGAGCGGAACAGACAGTCCATCTGGTGGCCAGGGCGGAGCGGACAGTACATTCGGCGGCCAGGATGGAGACGACCCTTCGGGCGGCCATGGCGAAGATGACCCTTCGGGCAGCCACGCCGGAGACGACCCCTCGGGTGGCCACGGAACAGGAACAGGCACCGGCTCAGGAACAGATACCGGCCCAGGAACAGGCACTGGCTCAGGAACAGGAACGAACACCTGCTCAGGAACAGGAACGAACACCGGCTCAGCAACAGGAATGGACACCGACTCAGGCACAGGAACAGACACCAGTTCAGAAACAGACACAGGCTCGGCGGTGGCCATCCTGTCTGGAAACACTGGCTCGGCGGCGGCCATCTTCTCTGGAGACACCGGCTCGGCGGCAGCCATCTTGTCCGGAGACACAGGCTCAGCGGCGGACATCTTGTCCGGAGACACTGGCTCGGCAGACGTGACCTGAACAGTCTCTGGATCGGCAGACGTCCTGTGTCTCCTCCACGCATGCAGTACCACCACTGCATAAAAGAGAAAGACAGCCCTCTTGGCCGTGGCAGGACTGATGGTGGGCAGCTCTGAGACGATCTCAGGGATGACAGCGGGCTGCACGGGGACGACCTTCGGGACGACAGCGGGCTGCACGAGGATGACCTTCGGGACGACAGCGGGCTGCACGAGGACAGCCTCCGGGACGACAGCGGGCTGCACAGGGACGGCCTCCGGGTCTTTGGGGAGGCTGGAGCTCTTCCTCCTCCTCCACCGTTTCTGATGGTGATGTGCAGGCTCTGGGCTGGACGAGAACCGCGGCGAACAGAGCTCTGGGCTGGGCGGAAATCAGCGGCGGATGGAGCTCAGGACTGGACATCACCAGCCCAGGTTCGAAGAGGGGCCAGAGTGGAGAATGGTGTCGGGATTCCTCTCGACCGCCTCCTCCACTGCGGCCTCCACGGGTCCCGCTAAATTTGACCAACCAGGTCCCCTCAAAAAATGGTATTTTCTCCCGCTCGGTGGCTGGGGAAGAGACATTAAAAAACATACCGCTGGATCTTGTGCAGACGGAGTCCTTCTGTCACGATACCACACACAGGAAACAAAGATAGATCCAAAAGCAGTTTATTGGGTAATCCATAAATCATAAACCAGTCCAGGCAGGGGTCAAAATCAATATAAGCAGTCCATAACGAGAAACAAAACAAGAACAGGCAAGAAACAGACTTCCAAAGTGGTGTGATGATTAACAAGGACTCCGTAACAAAACACTACAAAGGCAGGGTATTTATACACACAGAAACTAACAATCATGATGGGGAACAGCTGGGTGCAATGAACAGTGATGAGTGCAGACAAGGATTGTGGGGAATGCAGTTCCTAATGTGAATGACACCATGGGGAAGAGGACCTCTAGTGCAGTGGTTCCCAAACCTGTCCTGGAGGCACCCCAACACTGCACGTTTTCATTGTCTCCCTAATCAAACACACCTGATTCAACTCATCAGCTCATTAACCCATATGATAATGAGCTGATGAGATGAATCAGGTGTGTTTGATTAGGGAGACAACGAAAACGTGCAGTGCTGGGGTGCCTCCAGGACAGGTTTGGGAACCACTGCTCTAGTGGACACCCAGGGAAACACAAACCAGACACTGTGACACAGCAATAACCCCCCTCAGGGTAAACAGAACAGAACCAACATGAATGTATTGCAAATGTCATTAATTCAAGATTTTAAAGTACAACATAATTTGAGAATTTATTCTGATTCAAAGAGTGCTCAGGAGGCCAAATCCTGACTGATGAGAGGAGGAGCTGGGGAGGGAGGAGGGTAATCAGCTCCTGAGAAACGTGATAGCTGCTGATAATACTGAAGGAGCTTATATATGTAAACTGTGATAGGCGTTGTGTTCCTATAGGTAGACGGTTATGTGACATAATTGTTCTCCAGTTGTTTTACCTCTTTCTGCTGTTGAAAAACACTGATTGGTCGATATTATGTATGAGGAATATACATTTCGGTAAGTTGTCCTGTATCTTTCAACATTGTTCATTTGTGTTTATTTACTATTAGCTAGTAGAGATGATCGGTTCGCGTGCCGCTAGGGATCTGTCATGTCACAAACGCCAAAACGGTATTTCAAGTCAAGTTTTTCCACAGACCACCGATGTGGAATATTTGTTTTTATTAACCCCCTGAGGTCGGCTATCGCGCCGGCGCGATAGGCTTGTTTTTTTCCTTATGAGTGGAAAAAAAAATCGAAATACTAATATTAATTTTTATCTTATATGCTTGTGTTATACATCAATCGATCCTGTTTAGTGTGTATTTTTTTTTTGTATACTCATAATAAAAACAAAGTGTTGTGCTTTTCGCCAAATAAAGAAAAATAAACATGATGCGAGTTCTGCCTACTCTCTGCAGTGAAGTCAATTCTGAAACACGTCCGAAAATGAACTGTAACTCAGCGAATACTCAGTCAAACAGGCATACAGACACACAGGCATGAAGCTTGAATTCTCTTCTTTTAAATGAAGTAATTTTTATAAAAAACAAACATTCACAGTTTATGTAATATGTATGTAAAGAGAGAGATGTCAGTTGTTCTCATCTCAGCTAATTAAGTTTTAATGTGACTCCGCCCACGGAGAGCGCGCGCTATACAAACGCAAATGTGAGGCGATCCATACAAACCTGTGAAACGCCCCCATCAGCTGGATAAGGCCGGTGTCACACTGGATGCGTGGCGTAAGCGTCTTAGCTGCGTGGCGTGTCCGTTTTTATTTCGGCTCCCACGTTAACAGTTTAGAGTTTGCACACTGCCTGCGTGAGACGCGCGTCTCAGGCGCGGCACGAGCCACGTGGAAAACGCGTGCATGCTAGAAATAGAACCGACGCCTATTTTTAACACGACATGCAAGCGTCTTGGAAGCGTTTCCATGCAAAATTGAATAGGAAAATCTGTTTATATGACACGAATACATATTAATAAATGTCATTTTGATGCTTAAAAGTGTCTAGGTTTTGACATAAATGCAAATATAAATGTAATTTTACAAAATATTATCGATTTTCAAATACTGCTGTATTGAATGAACAGCTTTTAGCAAACTCTATTGCTATACTGAGATGAGGAATATATACTGTATGTGTTTTGTCAAAAATAAAGTCATCAACTAACTAATGAATCATTTACTTTGAAATACGTATAATAAAATGTATACTTTAGTTTTGAAAGACGTTGACTAGTTTTGAATAGATTATAAAGTTTTTACTGTACAATAGACTGCCACATCAAATAAGCTTTTGTTTGCCAATTTTGCTCATATGTTAAATATAGTATGTTTTGTCAAAAATAAAGTCATCAAATAATACGTTTTGTATACTTTAGTTTTTACAAAGAAAGATTACACTTGAATTGTTGTTGTAATTGTAACCTTTTTAAGTTAGCTATAGGTGACACACCTGAATGAATGGCTCATTAAGTATGCAGGGGCATTGTCTCATCAGGTGTGAACTACTAAATATGCATGATCGTTTACGCCCCATCCGCATATTGGCTTTCCAAACTAAAAGTGTTTCACAAAACTTAAATCAATGTATCGTTTTATGTGAATGATTAGGCAGGATGATTTTCACATCATTTTGAAGAAAAAACTCTAGGCGACGACATCCATTAGTCAAAAGTCTTATTCACACATATTTAGTATGTGTTTTGTGGCCTTATTTCAGAAACTTTCATTTTTAGTTTTTTCAATAACCATGCATAAACATTATTCTCTCAAAAATGAAAACATGTACATACATGTGGCTCACATATTATGGTAGTCCTGTTTGTGCTATATAGAGTGAATTTACACCTTTGCCATTAATATGTTTATAAGCAACTGAAAAAAGCACAAATGTCAGGGCATGTCAGAACATCTTATGGGCCCCAAAAACACCTCAGACCCCAGAGGGTTAAGACTTTAAATAATTAATTCAATTTTATTTAAAATATATATATATATATTTTTTTTTTTTGTAATAATATTTTTATTATTAAAACATCTAATTTAAACTTTTAACTATAAATAACTTTTAAGATTGTACTTTGAAATAAATTCAACACTAACAAAACATTCACAGTGTCTTATCCTGATCACTGAACACACACTCCGCTCTGACTCAGAGACAGTCAAACACTGGTGTGAGAGAGAAACTCATCAGGAAACACTCTGAGATCTTTTCTTTTTAACTTACTGCATTTTTGCAATCCCCATTCATACGTTGTATGGACATCGATGTGTTAGGAGCTACTGCTTCAACTCTCTGAAAATGTAAGATGATTTTATTTATTTTCTGGTTATCTAAAACTAAAATAATTGGTCCACTGTGTTTCAGTAAATTTAGAAAAGATGTTTATTTATATATTGAGCGATATAAACATTTCATTTATATTGTTTTAAAGAACAGAATGTTTTTCTGTCATAAATCATTTTGACACAAGCTGAATAACATCATAATAACTACTAACATGAACTGTTGACGAAACGCGCTCATGCCAACTAGAGACGGACACTTTTCAAAGTTTGTGATTGTAGCGCCTCTTAGCGGTAAAAGGCAGCAAATACACACCCGCAATTTTACGGCAATGTACTAGTTGCTTCCAGAAGTTTTAATTAAGGTTTTTAGACCATTGTAAACCATTTAACCATTTTTTAAAATCAGACACTGTTCTATTAAATGTACTTGTATAACATCTGTTGCTGTTCTGGGCACTGAAATTGTTGCTTGCTTTTATACTTTTTTGTTTCCATGTACAGGAAGTACACATATATCTCTTATGAATGAGCTCCAACAGCGACAGATGTCTTCATGTTGCCTGTCACCAACATTACAGTCACAGTGAATTAAACATTACCTTGCTTGTGTTGCTTGTGTTTGTTCTCCAGCAGCTCAGCCAGAAGATTCTGGTTCATCTTCCTCAGGATCTTCACTGTGATCTTCACAGCTTCTTCTGGTCCAAAACACTCCACCATCTTATCCACAGTTTTCAACCTATCTGCTTTCTCCATTTCAGACTTTGTTATACACTTATGATCCTTCTTTAAGTGCCACTGAAAATTCTTCTGTTCAGCTGCTCTCAGGTCCTTCAGTGAGTTCAGAAGCAGATCTTCAACAGGACGCCATCGTCCTTCGCAGATTCACAGCTGCAGGGTAAAAAGAAAAAGATCTGAAGTAGTTTCACTCCTAACATTTGGACATAAGCACTCAAATGTTATTTGGGTTATGAAATGAAGCTGTGATTGGGTTCGCTGATCGATTGCTCCTGTCTGCCTCGTTGCTTCTGCTGCTGTTGCGTTGGTGTGCATCTGTAAGCTTCGTATATCTTTCTGTTTTGAATCATTATTTACTATCATTCCTTGTTATTTATACTGCTAAATATAGCTTACTCAACATCACACATTAACCTGACATCACTAGCTTCAATATAAATCGTTATTGCTAGCACAACAAGCTAGTAATTCACTAGTCTGTTAGCGTGCCATCCGTGCGCTCTTTATTTATTTTTATTTTTTTCTTGCGTGCGGTCGTGCCTTTTACGAGTTCATCAAACAACTTAGGTGATCACTTAGGATCAGTCAACAAACACAGTAAGTCATGTCATCTTCTCTTATTGTTACTTGCACCTCATGCAACATGTTTAGCATATCCTTCTGTAACCCGTTGTATCACTCTAGTGTTCTAAGGGGCTGTTTACACCTGGCCACTTCTTGCGTTTCTGTGATCGGATAGCTATCCGATTGTGAAAATACCAGGTGTAAATGCCCTCCGAAATGCATTCGAGACGGATTTGAATCCGATCGCTCAAACCACTTCAGGAGGAGGTCTGGGCCACACTCCAGACGAAACTGGAGAAGTGTAAACGCATCTGGTTGTTGAAACCACATATGTAAATTTTTATTTTAATCACATGAAATTTCAAATCTTTCGCTTTTCTTTCTTCAA
Organism: Vimba vimba; assembly: GCA_022828995.1. Lineage (NCBI taxonomy): Eukaryota > Metazoa > Chordata > Actinopteri > Cypriniformes > Leuciscidae > Vimba > Vimba vimba. The sequence goes on from CM040821.1 coordinate 41,658,837, forward strand.
CTGCATATTAACTCATTAACTTGATTTACAAAGAAAATTCTGGGAGAATATACCCACTTAATCAACATTAAACAGAGCAATGTCTGACATTATTGTATGACTCAAACACTAAATGAAACGTCCTGGTTGCGTATGCAACACACTGTTCCCTGAAGGAGGAAACGGAGGACGTAGTCGACATCGACTGAATGGGATCACGCTAGGGAGCCTATCTTCTTCGTGCATGCTTGAACGAGCCAATGCGCGCAATGGCGATGTGAATTTGCATCACGCGCTCCGCCCCGCGAGGCGGGTATAAATACATAAGCGGATGCAAACACCATCTGTTTTTCGCAGGGGGGCACTGTTTCAAATTTTCTTGAACCTTCCCCGAGCGCCGCCATTGATTAGCGGACCCCCACCTGCTGTTAGCATCCCATTGACTCCCATTCATTTTGGCGTCACTTTGACAGTGAATAACTTTACATCTGAGGCGTTTAAAGACTCCATTTCTCCATTATTTATTTCTAAAGAAACACAAAAATGTATAAAAGTCTCCATTACCTTGTATCTTACGTTATGGCCCGTAGAAGCAGTTTTTGTAAAAGTAGGCTAACGATTGCGCCATACCCATGCGACTCTCTGTCGCACAGTAGAGAGATTACCGTATGGACAGGAGGAGAAGCTCGCAGGCAATCGGGGGGACGTGGAGGCAAAATGACAAAATAATTAATCAGAATACTTAGCAAAAGTTTCTCCTGCTCCTGCTCATGGACAGCTCCTACTCACACTCTCCGTCTCTGCAAGTTTCGGAAGGGAATGATTCAGATTTCTCTCAGCACAGATACTAGAAGACAGACGGGTCGCTCACGTCACATCTACGTCATCAAGCTCAGTTTGAGTTTGCGCAGTACGCTCGACCCCCAGGAAGTAAGTGCTTCTAACTGACTTCACTTGTCTCCATTGAATCCAATGGGGTCGCTGTGTCCAGTTTATATACAGTCTATGGTTTTTCGCTGAGGAGCCGAGCATAACTCGGAGTCAGCGGTGGTCCAACTATAGTGGCAAAGGGACTACGTCTCCTTCAGGGAACGGTGGGTTTAAAGAAATACGGACAGTGCTTAGTTCAAGGAGTTCAGTAAAGTTATTCACAGATCCGAACTTCCCAGATCAATAAATCATGAGCTAAACGTTGTTAAAACTCAAATGACACCTATTTTCAATCCATAGATGACGAGCTACAACCTCATTTTCCTCAAAACGAGTCTTATAATATAAGGGTCAATGACGTGGCGTGTCAATTCTGGTGTCCAAAGCATATTCATAATATTAAAAATGTATACATTTTTAAATGCACTTCATAAGTGACTCAACTTCCCCCTCTTTAATTACTCATGTGAGAATTTATTATAAATAATTAATCTTTAAGGAACTATTGAGCTCAAAAGTCCTAAAATGTCATTCCGGGTAACTGTCCCGGCTTAAAATCTGAATACAAAAATACAACAAAAATGTAAAAAATATAAATAAAAGTATTTAAAATCTACTTGGGCATAATTGTAATGATGTTTTCAACAATACCTACAAATATAGTGGTAATACTAAGCTTATTTAAATTTTTATGACAGAAAGACTTTTGTCTCCAAATTGTGATTTCGCTAATGTCAGTCCTGGATAACAGACATCAATGACCATTTTATACCATAATGCATTTTGGTATGTCATGTGACATAATATTGTATCAAAAAGAAGACCCTGAAGGAGCACCAGAACATGTGCAAAGGTCAGGAAGCGTCTCTTAAAATGTTGATATTTTGACCTTTTCAGTCACTGGTGCACTTTGTAGCAATATCATGTGTCCTTTTGGATAGCACCGATAAAACATTCATAATGTTTTTATATTAAAAAACTATCTATTTGATCTAAAAGATTACCTTAAGCGATGATAGCTAAATTGTAGATTTCCATAGGTGGTTAAGTTAGTGCCTGATTATAAAGAAAAATATTTGTTTTGTCATTCCCGGATAACAACATATCATTCTTGGATAACAAAAAAACTCTGTTAGCCAGGACATGTCATCCGTTATCCAGAATGACATATGCATAAAAATCTAGTTTTTAATTAACATTTGTAAATTTTAGGCATGGTTATTATAGTTATATTATTAAAATTAACATTATTTACATAATTGTATGTTTTTTGCCATATTTTTGCTGTCATTCAACTTGATTTCATATGATTCAATGAGTCACATGGGTCTTTATCATTGAATTGAATTTTGTAATGTTAATGGTCAAATCATGAAAAATGTAATCAAATTTATTAATTATCAACATTTTATTAAAGCTTTAGTATAGCTTCTGGTGTTTTAAGGTCAATTCTGTCCTGTATAATAAAGAGAGGCAGAGACGGTTCAGAGCCAGGATAAATGCAGATGCAGAAGCTAGGGCTGAGTATCTTGGACAAAAGAGAGCAAGGTATTATAGTGTTGACTCAGTGGAGTGATAATGTATCAGTAACAAGCAAACTTGAAATATTAATTGAAATAGGTTCACACTCCTATAAACATTCCTATAATCTAAACGCGTAATATGCATGTACACGCCATCAGCGTTCTCACAGGTTCGCATTTTTAAAGTTTGCGCAGAGAGAACTAAAGGGTTTTCTGTTAGAACGGTGTCGTGTTAGCGGCCCTTAAGTTAATAACTTATGATCGTTGCAACGGAAGTGAATCAATCAAAACTAACTTTAGCTGGACAATAACTTTATTCTAGAGCTGCTGTAAAGCCAAAACAATCTCTGTTACTTTAATTTCCTATTATCACTGTAAAGCTGCTTTGGAACAATCTACATTGTTAAAGCGCTGTATAAATGAAGATGACTTGACTTGACTCATTTGCAATAAGCCTCAGGGCCCTGTCTTGCACCCAGTGCAATTGACTTTGTACACCGACGCATGTATCATTCCTATTTCTCACCCGCGCACAGCGGACTTTTCCCTCCACAGACGCACGTCGGTAAATTAGGGAATGAACTTGCACTCCCGGGGGCGGTTCAGCGAAGAGAGGAGGCGTGCTCCGGCGCAAACGTTCCCTGGTGCTATTTTGCAGTTTCAGAAAACAATTCCGCCACAGACCAGGAGAAACCTCGTCTAAAGTCAGTGGCGCGTTATTCAGATGCTATTTTAAGGGCGCATGCTTGGCCATAATGTAGCGTGTGCACAACACACACACTCTGATTCTCTCATCTACACACAGATGCTAGTTTTGCAAACCATACATTATTACAAGCAAAAATATTCCACATGAGGGAAATCATTGTTGTGTTCATAGATGTGAAAAAATAGGCATAAATCTAGCTTACACATTTACCCAAATTATGATACGCCTGTTTAAGCGAAGCTAATCTGGTTGTGTTTCTCCATCCCCAATGTCACTTCTCTGTGTTTTACGGCCCTGACGAGAACGCCGATCTCCTCGGCTGTGAACCGCTCCTGGCGCGCGTCTGGCAAATCCGCCATTATAATAGCAATCCGCCATGGAACAAGCGCGCCTGCTCTTAAAGGGAATGTGAGATGTCGCTCTGATTGGTTTATTTCACGTTACGCCCAAACCACACCTATGAATAATGAAGCTACTTCAGACCAACACATTTTAGATTTGCGTCGGGATCCGCAAGATCCGCCCACAAAGTTACTACGCGTTTGATACTTGCGTTTCAGATCGTTAAAATAGGGCCCTAAATGTTTTAGCTGTATAATGTGTTGGACTATACCCTTGGCCATTGTTTATTTAACATTATAATTTTACAGATTTACTATAATTTAACAGATTTTTAAATCATTAAAAATTTGTCAGTGTCTCTTACTTGGTTTCAAGTTTGAGTGTTGGAAAGAAAAATGATACTGAGGATGGTTTTTATGGTAATCCTGAAAAATATTGCAGAATGTCCTTCCGGCTAACAGTATGTCATTCTGGCTAACAATGACACGGGCAATTATTTTAACCCATATTTGTGTGTTAGATTACACAACTCAGTTTTTTGTTGAGTTAATGATAAAACAAGTTTTATTTACTTTATTGGAAAACATTTTTAAACATTTTCCAGGTTTTTTTTTTATTTGGTTCTGAATTTTGAGTTATCAGCAGCCAAAAATGAGCCCATGTCTATATGAAAGCCCAAATTGATTATATTAATTGTGATTAAAATGTAGTTTTCCAAGCACTAATTGTTTGTTGAGCTCCAAATATGGAGATCAGTACATTTGTATATGCCAACAATGGTAGAAATATAGTTAATTTAAAAATTCATTACGTTACTCAGGAATGACATTTTCATGGGGAAAAAGATCTGATTCACCAAAAAAAATGATTAATTACATTCTTGAAATGTGTAAATATCATTGCATTACATACACAACACTCTAATAAGTATAGAAAGTCTTACAATTTAAATTTTTTACCAATTTTATTTTTCTTCACATTTTAAATCTTTATCCATCATTCACCCATAAATCGATTTCCATGAGACCGTCTGCAAAGTGCAAAACCCAAAAAGCGCTACTACAAATATTAGTCATTAACTTCAATGTTACACACTGTAGTGTCACCAAATTCAGTTTACACATCAGTGGTTTGTGGCAAGACGTGTGGCAAGATCTATTTCCATTTTTTGAGATGTCCTTCAACTTTTTCTAAAACATTGTCCCAATTTTTACACACAAAAGTATCATCTCCAAGATAAACACCAAGATATTTAACATACCCTTGTTCCAAATTAACCCGGCAGGTAAAACAAGTTTTCTACTTAACTCATCACTGATTGTTACAGCTTCACTTTTCCCCCAGTTAATTTTAGCAGAGGATAATACACCAAAAACTACAAGGGTTTCAATATCTTCTTGTTTTTTGCCAATGACAACGACTAGGGGTGTGACGGTTAACCGTGAGACCAACGGTTATAGCCTAGTTGAACACCGTCATTAGAATTCTATAACCGCCAAAACCCTGTTATTAAAATATTTTTTACATAAAAAAATAATCATAGAGAATGTTTAAATACTAATTAAAAACAACTGTTAACAGTCTGTGTTATTAATGGTCTACGTCGTTTCCAACTGTAGGCTATTTGATTCTTTGCCAAGTACCTCCTGGACATGGTTTTGAAGTTTTGTTTTGTAGATTGTCAGGCATGATTTTTACCACTTCATTAAGTTTTGCTTTGTAGAAAGCCTTTTTTTAAAGCGAATTTCATTTTGTACAAATTGTATCTTAATTTTAATAAATGTTTCATCAAACAATTGCATGCATTTAATAAATAAAAAGCATATAGCAGACAATATAATAACCGTGACATGGAGGCGCCAACGTGCTGCGTTCACTTGCATTGCATTGTTAAAAGCCTTTAAAGCGAATTTTGTTTTGTACAAATTCTATCTTAATTTTAGTTAATGTTTCATCAACCAATTGCATGCAGAGGCGCCGGTGCGCCGCGTTCACTTGCATTGCATTGTGAACTAGAGCGCATCTATGGTTATGTTACGAACCGTCATATTTGAATCACGTCATAACCGTCATCACCCCTAACAACAACATCATCGGCATAAGCAGATAATTTAAAAACTCCAGGAAGGTTTACACCGAAAAGAGATTGTCTTAATTTGCGCAGAAGAGGCTCTATGGCCAAGGAGTACAGCATACCAGATAATGAACATCCTTGTCTGACCCCCCATGAACTTTAAGAGGAGCACTTAAACCACCGTTGATCTTTAAAATACTCTCAATGTCACTATACAAGACTCGGATCATGTTTATAAGGCCAGAGTTGAACCCAAACTCATCTAGGCCATCCTTAAAAATAGTTTGGTTTGCCGTAACAGCCAAAAAAAAAAGGATCGGTAGGTCGGACTATTTTTTTTTCAAGATTCAATGTAAAAAAAAATTAAAAAAGTACAATTTTGGTCATGGTGATTACGTAGGTATGAATTTAAACAAATTTGCTTATCGGGACTTCACTGACAGAATTTCGTGCCAAGTTAAAGAGGTGTGGAGAAAAAAAAGAGAGATTTTGATGAAAATAAAAAAAATGAATACAAAAAATACATTTATATTTATATATTAAATAACAATTAGAAAACCTGTATAAACTGAACACCAAAGAATAATATTAACTATTGAGCGGTGGTGACGCGTTCGTGTGTAAGGGTGGCGCTGCCAATAACGCACCTAAAAGCTGTCACAAAGAACTGGGAAAAGTGATTATGATTATTAATATGTCAAATATATCAAGGAGACATTTCAATTGTTTATTAATAAACAAGTGTTTTCTGTGTCAAAGATGAAGTTGACGATGATGACTCCGGCACAACACAGCAGTGAACGCGCTGGAGAGAAATGCACATTTCATACGGATTAGCCTACATAAGCAGAGAGCAGTCTGTTTTCTTTCGTTTTGAATTGTTTTGTTTAAAAGTACACATTTCATGCTTTCTATATATATATCTCTCAGGTCTGTGAGGCAAGTAGCTTAGGCCTATATGCTGAGTTTCGGTTCATTTAAGAGACAATCTCCAGTTCACGTGCCGGCAACTCCGTGTCCTGATTATATTGCCTGCTATATTTTTATTTATTAAATATATATATCTTATTTATTAAATCCAGGCAATTGGTTGATAAAACATTGATTAAAATAAAGATACAATTAATACTAAACGAAATTCACTTTAAAGAAAGGATTTCTACAAAAACAAACTTAATGCAGTGGTCAAAATCATGTCTGTCCACTCCATTTGTCTCCCAATATTTTCGGGATCATCTTATTCATGCTTTTCACTTTTCATATAATCAACATAAAATTAAAAAAATATATATTATTTTATTTAAACATGAATATGAAACTAAATCGTTTTTTAATGACTGGGCAACGCATAGGCTAGGCCTATTAGCCTACACTACAGGCTACAGAGAAATTTAATGTCGGACCGTCTTGCCGTGAGCATGTGGGGGGAGAGATATGATTTTCGATCAATCATCGAATATTATTTTGCTTGATATTCCAATCCTTAATATTTGGTGTTTTAAATGCCTGTTTGAGATCTCTGTGAAAGTTTTAAAGCAGTTTTGTAGTGCCGCTTTCAGAGCGGTCATTACATTGTTTGTTCCTCATAAATGCGAACACGAAAAATAAAATAAAATGAATATATTATGTTCTGTGGAGAGTCAACCCTTCTTCATCCGGTGGGTATATTACTTTTGGTTTGCCAGTGTAATTAATAGAATTACTAAAACATATTTTACCACCTAAAATTTAAAGATTTTTTGTGTCAAGTCCGGACCGTAACGCAAGTGTTCCCTCTTCTTATATTAAATATAAAACGCATGTGTATACTGATATTTTTCTAACGTCTGGACTCCTTTATTAAGGGAATATGGATGTATAAACAGACGTTTCAATATATTAGTATTAAATGCATTTTCTGATGAAGTTTTTTCTGATGAATGCATTTTTCTCCCTGAGTGTCGCGATTTCGGTTTCATTTCGCATATAGGTCTAGCCTACAGCCCTTACAATCATAGATGACGCCACGGGTTTTTATTGAAAAGAAAGAGCCTAGCCTACGTTTGTATGTAGGAGTATGGGCAATTTATATTGACAATACTTACTAAAATATAATTAATATTTTATTGCATTTGTATTAGTTGTTTGAAGAGTAAAAAAAAAATCGGTAGGTCTTAACGCAAGTTTACAACCGGCAATTCGGTCGGACTTAAAGGGAAAATAATTATTTGGGTCGGTCCTAAATTGACAGGGTCGGTCGGGTTACGGCAAACAAGAATATTTTTAAGGATGGCCCTAACGTTTGCCACAAATACTGGTGTTTGACTCTGTCAAAGGCCTTTTCTTGATCAATTGAAATTAGGTAAATTTCACAACCCAATGCACTGGAGAGGTCCAAAACACCACAAATTAAAATGATATTGTCAGATATCAACCTATTGGGTATACAATAAGTCTGGTCAACAATAATATGTTCAATAACTTTTTTCAGTCTCATTGCCAACACCTTTGACAAAAGTTTGTAGTCAGTGCAGAGCAGAGCCACCGGCCACCAGTTCTTGATCTCTTGTAAATCCCCTTTTCTGGGAAGAAGAGTGAGGATTGCTCTCCTGCAGCTCAATGGTAAATGTCCTTTACTTAAACTGTCTCTGAGAACAAGCAACAAATCTTAGACAATCACTGGCCAGAAAACTTTATAAAAGTCCACAGGAAGGCCATCAATGCCTGGAGCTTTACCGCTTTCTAGACTCTCATAATTTTGACCACATTAAGTTTTGTTTTGAATAAAGCCTTTCTTTAAAGTGAATTTCATTTTGTATAAATTGTATCTTAATTTCATGGACCAATTGCCTGGATTTAATAAATAAGAAGCAAATATATGACGCACAGATGCCAATGTCACATGTCACTCTGCTTATTGGCACATCCGGTCTTCATTGGCATGTGCCAGTGGATAGTGGCATGTATCATTGACATTATCGCGACACACTGACACGACACCTGACTGACACAGAGTCGCAGAACATGTCACTGTATGTTGTGAACATGTGACACCTCCAGTAGTGACTGACAGATGTATCGAGACACAAAAAAATCCTAAATAAATAGCCTAATTTTGGTATATTTTATATATCAGTTAAATGCATTAAAGTCAGTAATAATTTTTCAAACGTGTTATTTGTGTCACGTCTGTTTTTGATTGGCATGTGCCACTGAATGTTTTGTAACACCAGTGCTAACTTATGTTGTTTATCTCGCAAAGTCACAAACTGCCCAACATAAGTCCAAGTATATTAATGCTGAGTAGTATGAAAAAGCCTCCAAACATCACAAGACAATTCTTACTGGCTCCATGTGTTTCTTAGTGGTTTCTGTCTAGAGTTGCATTCTCAGTGCAGTTAAAATCACCACCTAGGAACAGGTATCCATCATCACTACAGTTACTTATTACAGTTTAGAGAGTTTAAAAAGACCACCCTCTCTGTGCCTACAGTTGGAACATAAACATTGATCAAAGTCATTTTTACACTTTCAAATACAGCTTGTATTTTTAACTAGCGACCTTCAATGATTTCTTCAGTAACACAAGAAATGGGTAAAAATCTTATGACTGAGAACAACTTCCCCATCCCAAACTTTCTTCCATGCAGTTTCATTTTCAACGGTGCTATGTGTTTCTTGTAAAACAAATTACATTTAATTTCTTAACTTTAAACAAACTGATAAGGGAAACTCTCTTTGCATCCTCTCTGGCACCATTGATGTTTAAAGAACCCAGCTTTATGTCACACATAGTGTTAATTTGCATTTTAACAAAACAGAGGTTAACAAAACAAAAGACACTTAACCATCATAAGCTATTTAACTTTTATCATACATTATTTAGACTAAAAATGTCTTGGTCTGTAAAGGTCAGTTGGTTTTGTCAACGGTTTGTCATATGGTTTGTTGGTTTTCTTATGAATTACAATATTATTGATATCAAAACCATACAATTACGAAAAAGTGATTTTTTTTCTCTTTTTTTGCCAAAGATACCACAGACGTTTTGTACATAAGCAATAATGTGTATACGTATTTACAAATATAAATACACACACATTTGTATTTTCATGAATAGTTTAACTGAATCAAGGAACAACTTTAAATCTGGGAAAAACTCATCAACTTGAATTGATCTCAAGCCTTTGGTTCTTTGTAAAAAGGACTGAATTTTGGTGAAAGAGTAAGCACTCTCCACATCCATCTGTGTCTCCACTAACATCACTTTCAGACTCTTCGTGTTCATCAACCCATCATCTGACTGAGAAGAACAGCTCATGGGACTCGTCTTTGACACTTTTGTAACTTGTTCAGTGTTTGATTTATTTTCTGGATTTTTTAAATTTGGAAACGTCAGTGTCCAACAAAACCTCTTCCCCATTAAACAACACTGACTCAGCTACTCTAATCACGGTTTGACCAGTTGACCACTGCGTTAACAGCCCGCGTCTCACCTGCTCTCTCTGGGCACGGGGGAATCACATGCCCTACAGTCCCACACCCAAAGCATTTCATCGTCTCTGATGTTACATGCACAGTGTAGTCAAAGTCATCAACCTTAACAAACTCAAAGACAATAAGTCACCCAGGAATGATGGTTTAATTAGTGAATTTTATAAATATTTTAAAAAAGAATTATCTCCTTTTTTGTTAGCTGTATTTAGAGAAGCTATACAACAAGTATATTTACCCAATTCACTGAGACAAGGTTTGATAACTTTATTACCAAAGCCCAATAAGGATATATTATTTTTAGAAAATTGGTGTCTGATGACGCTAATCAATAATTCAATTTTTTTTGCACGAATATTTGCAGAAAGATCGAAGAACTGTTTTGATCCCATAATCGATGAACGTCAATCAGGATTTATGAAAGGTCAACACATTTGCAATAATATTAGGCTCATTTTGGATTTAATTGACTATTATTTATTACAGACAATACTTTTCTTTTATTTATTGATTTTTTTAAAAGCATTTATGACTATTAATCATACCTTTATGTTGGAGACCTTAGATCATTTTCTTTTTGGAGTATACTTTAAAAAAGCTATTCAAAAACTGTACAATGACTGTAACAGCTCAGTCAAGTTATCATATGGAACGTCATCCAGGTTTGAAATAGAGGAATACGACAAGGTTGTCCCATTTCACTGTTTCTTTTCTTACTTGTAACACAAACCATGGCCATACATATTAAAATAGATACATTTCGTAGTATTAGACTTTTGGAGAAAGAGTTAAAATGCTCTCAGTTAGCGGACGACACGGCCATTTTTGTAAAACACTAAACTGAAATTAAAAAAGCTATTGAGTGCCTTAATATTTTCTCTTCTGTATCTGGTTTATGTTTAAACATTAAAAAATGTGTTATTCCCTTTGAAAACATAATCATAATAACATACAGTACTTGGTATTTCAGCAAAGGAGATAGTAGATTATTTAGGTATTAAGATCTGTAAAGATCAAAAAGAGAGAAATCATTTGAATTTTACACCAATTATTAGGAAAATTAAACAAAAATTAAACTCATGGTTTGATGAGAGATCTTTCATTAAAAGTAAGAATATTATAATCCAAAACTGAAGGATTGTCACGCTTTATACAGCTCTTGCATTAGACGTTCCACAATCAATTATAAAAGAGGTGGATACTAATTTGTTCAATTTCATTTGGAAGAACAGACCACATTATTAAAAAAACTAAAAACTGTTTTATGCTATCCAGTTGAAGATGGTGGTCTAAATGTACTTGACTTTAATAAAGTTACTGCTAATTGCGTATTTGAGAACAAGTGGATAAAGAACTAGGCTACTTGAACTCTAAAGACAAAATTTGGAATATCATCCCTGAGTTCATTTTTGATAAACTGGGGGGTTTAGAATTTTTTTGAGGTGTAATTTTGATGTAAATCAAAATCAGAAAAAATCATTCAGTCGAACTGACGGATTATTTGTAGCGCAAATTTATGAGTTGTTTCAGTCTTTGTGAGTGGATCTTTCCCAAACCGGAAGTGTCTCTCTGATCTAACACGCAGTCGACTCTTTAGGAAAAAGCGTGGATATAATCTCATCTAATGACGACACACAAACATCACAACATAATATGAGTTATTATAATAAGGACATCGCTGAACTTACCATTTATGATGGAACTGGTTTGGTTTACGTTAGTCTAAAAATGGCGTCTTATCTGAAGATGAACGCAAGCTTTCAGTTTCGATTTCTTCTTCTTCTTCTTCTCTTGTTTATTGACGGTTGGGAAACCAGCTTTAGGCGCATTAGCGCCACCACAACTCGAGTGGACGAGAGCGGAACTGCGAGTTTATCCCTCACAACTCGGACTCTATTTCTCATAATTCTCAGAACCAAAGGTAAGATTTGTCAGATAAAAGTCGCAATTACATTTTTTAAATAGCTAGTTAGTTTCAGTCACGCTTCTGTGGATGAACTGCAGGTCTTCTAAATTGTTTGATGAAAAAGAATGTCAGTAACCAGACAGTTTATGGTCTCATTGACTTCCATAGTATATATTTTTTCCTACTATGGAAGTCAATGAGACCAGAAACTGTCTGGTTACTGATATTCTTCTAAATATCTTCCTTTCTGTTCAGCAGAAGAAAGAAATTCATACAGGTTTGAAACAACATGAGGGTGAGTATATGATGACAGAATTTTCATTTTAAAGTGGTGTATCCCTTTAATGACATATCACTTTTTGCTTATTAATAGTTTTCTAATGAATGTATTTCTAATGTATGTATTTCTAATCCTAAAGTAATTCTAATTTTAGTTTCTTGTAAAGTTTCTAATGAATGTTCTATAGTTTTGTTAAACATTTACTTACCAGAATTGATTCATTAAACAGCCTTTTGTTGACACAGCTTTTACATTATTAAAAAGATAATTAAAAATAAAAATTGTATACACGTATATTTATGAACTCTTTAAACCCCCTCTTCTACAACTGGTGATGAGATGGGCAGTTACAGGTTACAACTAAGGAAAGTTTGGAGTTCTGCATTGTTTTACACCCCTAGCTCAAAGCATGATATCATTAAGAGGAGACCACACATAGAAGCATATTTAAAGTAATATTTATTATACATAACAGCAGTGATTCTTAACAAATAATGTTTTTCAAATAAAAAATTTAGTGCATATCAATCAAAGGCAACTCTAAATGCAAAAAAGTGGTAGAGAACCCTGTTCAAACTACCATGTAAAAATAAAAATAATCTCCCTTCTCCCTGATGGTTTTAGCCACCTTGCCGTCTCTGTAGATGCGCTGTATGAGAATATCCTCCTCTGCAAACACTACAAAATCACACCACTCCATCCCTGTAAGTATAGGAGCTGGCCTTGCACCTGCCAGTAGTAGTTGTGAGTCTGCTTCAATTTCAATGTGCCACTCTGCATTTTCAAGTAGCTACAGTCCACATAGCTCTTTGCGTTGGGACATTTAATTTCCAGCAGTCCGAAGGGTGGGCTCTCAGTTGGGTCAAACACCAGACCGCCAGGAGATGACCCTAACCAGGGGGCGTCTGGGTGGATGATGAACCCACAAGGCCAGTCATTTGTGTTTTTTACTCTGCAGTTCTCCTGGATGGCAACCGGTTCCAGTGCCAGTCCCCTCTTCATTGCAGCTGTTTGAGCCATTCCCTTTTTAATTCTTTGTGCCAAGTTTTCAGCAGAACTCTGACCTCTGACATGGCATATTTCCCTGAATCGGTAAGAAGTTATTCTTGGCCTCCTGACACGGTGCCACTCCACAGTGTTGCTCTGCTCCCTGGTGGCAACCTCTATTTTCCTTGCCATGTCTACTGTAATGACAAGTGACTGTAGATGGAGGTGTTGTTGGTGACTACAGACAAACTGGCAGCTGGTAGGCTCCAGCCTATAGCCATCTACAGGTAGAGGTGGTGGTGGAGGGGCATCTGGGTGGCGTACTATAACCCGGCTCACTGGTAATGGATGCTGGTAGGATATGGGACTACCTTCCTGGACTTTTCCCAAAGCGAAGTCAACCAGTGAGACGTCCGCATTTATCACCATGGTGGTGATGAGTGGAGCAATGTCTGGCAAGAAGTCTCCGTACACCTCGTCAACTTTGAGGACATCTGGATCTGGCAGCTCCCCTCGCACTGCCTTGTAACGTGTACTCCTTTGAATAATTTAATTTCACAATTAGGACTTTAAGAGCAATTTTACACTCAAAGAACAATCACAAAGTTATACCGTATAGTAGGCTGTACAATTGCATAGGACAATAGATATTACCTAACACCGTCAGCAATCGTGAACTGCTTCGGCTTAGTGGAAATGAACTCCATGTCGCTCACTCTGCCTGGTTTCACACCCTATTAAGTACACAGAAGAATTATCAAATTAATTTAAATTGTTGTTGATGCAATATACTAGATCAGCTCTTCACACATGAAAAACTACTATAGTAAAGTACTTGAATTAATTTGTTGTGGTAATATAACAACTATAGTAATATAAACAATTTACTTTACCCACAGTTTAGTTTTCTACAACTATAGGGTATATTATACTACAATACACTGCAGTTTACTGTAGTAAAAACTAAAGTATAATACAGTATTTTTTAGTTTATTCATTATTTATTCACAATTCACTATAGTTAACATTACAGTATGCTGTAGCATTCATTAACAAAGTGTTGTAAAAACTAAAATATATACAGTAAAATACAATTTGCTACAGTAAATACTATAGTATTTTTTCATGTGGTTGTGAACGCATACTTACCATGGTTCTTGGCTTGTGCCAGCGCTGTTCTGTTTCAGTGCAGCTGAGGATGGGGGGTACGGCAGCCAGGTTCAGTGTGGAGTAGTGCGCGGTCTGAACAGCAGGGCAACATTGTGGTTCCAGCTACACAGGAACACTCTGCCACTGAAATGTCCACCGGTTAGCAGTCCTCAAAGACAATCTACACATTAAAACAAATGCATGTCAGTCATTTCACATTTAGGACACTACTTCAGAACACAGAAAATGAGAAAGCTGAGAGCAGGCTGATCAGGTAAGCAGTAGGTATGGGAATAGGCTCAATCATGTCAGGTTATCAATGGCATCATATACAATTCTGTAATCTAAGGACATCCAAATAGATAAGCCTTTATCACTATTCTCAATTTACTCACTTTCATATAGTGTTATTAAAGGTGCATTATGCAGCTTTGCCGACTTCTTCGCTGTTTTCTCGCTTTTTGCTCGCGGGTTTCTCTATAGAGCTCCCCCTACAGCTTCGGAATAGATATTTGACAACACTGTCGTCAAAACTCGTTGGCTCGTCCCATCTTCTCCCGCTGGTCATGTGCATTTGTTTTCAAAGAACCCGGCGAACGCACGGAGCCATGTCCACTGAGGTATGTATAATACACAGAAGGTTAGCATATAAATGTTTAGATAGTATATGTGTGCAGTGCCATAAAGCAGTTTGTTACATCGCAAGACCTGATATCACGCAATACTTCCTGATGCTGCGGCCGGCGGCTCGCTGGCCCAAAGTTGCAAGGATGGTTTTTCGTCTCACAGGCGCTCGAGGGGTGCGAGAAGACCACCATTCAACCCGAAAACAGTCATATAACCATTCCAATGACTCCGAAGCTGTTCGGTTAAGGTAAAAAAGTTACTTAGTTCACTTTTAAAACAGTGAACATTGAACATACTGTAAAGAACCGCAGCCGTCAAAACCAGTTTCTGTGGTTTCCATGAAAGCTAGGTGTAGGTTTAGGTCATTAATTTATAATTTTTCAACACAGGGTTGCAAAACGAAAAGAAAGATTTAACTCAGCCCTTTCACGTCAGCTAGCTAGACTTATCTGAATCCTAGCGGAAGCAATACAATAATTTTTAAATCAATAAACTCCTTTTTAAATCAATATTTTGTTAAGAGTTAAGAGTTTTATTTACTCAGCCTTCTTCCTTTAAATATCACAATCCAGAGACTTTAATTGGAGAGTATAGATTTTCTGTAGCCATCAAAAATACATCTGTTTGTCATAATCGATCTTCTCACTAAAGCTGATCGTCTGTGAATCAACGCCTGGCCGACAGAAGAGCGGAAGTGTTGAACATTTACATGTTTACTTTCCACCTCTGTATATTTCAGATTGTAAAGAGTCTGTAAATTAATCTAAACTAAAAGCAGAATCCCTAGAGCTCGATATCATTATAATCCTGAAGATTAATTCCTGAAGACTTACCGTGATGTGATATTTGTGCCAGTGTAAAATATGTGTTGGCTCTCTGTCACCCTGTTTGAGTTTGCATTCTGTGCGCTGTCTACGCTTCCTCTTCCTATTTATGGTTTTCCTTACGCAACTTTGACACAAGCAGAAAACTGGCTAACTCATGTATTGACACATGTATCCTCTGTCCAGCTGTATTAAACTGAGAAACAACTGAGCAGCAATCTGGCCTCTGTGTCTCTTATTTGGTTCTCCAAGTGCACTGTCAGGCTTCATGAGATTTGGAGGGCATTGCAGAAGACTGTAGATCAGGGGTCGGCAAGTAACTTTGGCTGCGGGCCAATTTTTTTTTTAGCCAGTAGATGGCGGGCCAGCTACACGGAGTAGCCCTATGGATACAAATTAAATACTCTTAATGAATACTCTTAACGTCTACATTGCATATATCAATGAAATCATTTTAAACAGATCAAGTACTATTGTGTTAACATATTACAGCCATTTTAATAAAGGTGTGAATAGCAATCATGCCTAATTTTCTTACAGTCCGACTTTTGAACTTCATTCCTTTTTTATTATTATTATTTATTCGGGACACACACATACACACCTATGGTTTAAGGAGGTCTGTGCGGGACTGTTTTTTTTTTTTCGTCCCGCTCCCACAAGGTTCTATTCAGCAACCGCTTAAAATACACTCTGTGTTCACCCGCTTTATATCCCGACCTGACGGGTCCGCAAAATTTAGATCTCGTTTCCAGAATCTCACATTCAAATGTCTCTAATGGAAAGAGAGAGATTAAGTAGCCTATAACAATTATAAATGCTATACAAAAATTCTGCTATTAAAATATCAAACCTACCATCTTGTCTGCTTCGTGTATGCAAACCTGACAGTAGGTTACTGTCAGCAGAGAAAAAAATGTCACAGAAAAAATTAATGAAATATAAATAACATAAATTAAATAGGACAAAGCCTATCACTCAAATTTCTAAGCAACATAAACGAAAACCATATTGCCCTACTGACAAATGAAGTATATAGGCTATTTTCTGCCAAACTATTTCAAACATCCTTGCAAAAAAAGAAAGTTGTTGACTGACAATGGTTTCAGTACCAAACAGCTCCTCAGAGCTAGGTGTACAGGTGGTCAGAATGAAGTGCGGATACGCTGTCAAAAGATGTCGGGAGTGGGCTATTGTCAGTCAGACCGCCCGCTCCGTCCAAAGTACACCAGAGTTCTGACCGCTACCGTCTTTATACTTTAAAATGTAATCCCGCGCCGCATGATTCTTTATGGGCGTTTCACACAGTATGCGGCGGTGAAATCGTCGCGCGACTACGGCTTTTCTCAAGTAGTGGAAGAGTTTTGTGTAGCATTTAGTGCAAATATTTTTTAGCAGGTAATACATATTATTTATCAGTGTGTTATACCCGAATAAATAGTAAGTAACGAATGATACACGGAGCCTATTTGTAAACCGTTATTGTAAAATAAAAATAGGCTGATTAAAAAAAACAGACAGAAAATATTGCTGCCTATCCTATTGCTGACCCCTGCTGTAGATAATTGAAGAAAAAAAGTCACACTGGTTTGGGTTTTGTTTTCACGTTTAATGTCTTTAATTTTGTAATTTACCAATAGTCAAGGTTCCTGTCATGTGATTCCCTTTTCCCTCATGTGTTCTTGCCATGTGCTCCTCTTGTGAATGTGTCATGTTAGGTGTGTTGGACATCGGCTGATGTAACTGATCGGCGAGAGTCGCTGAAAACAGAGGCGTGAAGTCTGAAGACACTTTCTGCTTCCCGTAGTGACGCTCACGTGATGTTTGCATACTTTACCACAGCTTTACCTCAGATATCAACAACAAATAAACCCCGTCCATCTCCAGACATCAGTCACATCAAGTGTCTCCAGGAATGGTTTATATTCTGAATTAAGTGATGAGAGTCGGCCTGTGGACATTTATCAAGAGCGCTGTCAATCACAACACTGAAATCCCCACCTATAGCAAGTAGAGAGTGTGTGAATTCAGTCAGTCAGTAAAGTCTTCTGCTTTCTATAAACTCAAGAGAAGTAGCATTCTCAAACTTCAATTAAATCCATTGATATTGGCCATAATATTATAAGTCAAGTAAAGATTAGGGATGTCGATCCGATCACGTGATCGGAAATCGGGCCCGATCGCGTGTTTTCAGACTCGATCGGAATCGGACGTTACCTCCCGATCAGGACTCGGATATATATGCATTTATATTCTCATTATTTTTTAACACCTCTATTATGCGGTGACACAGAGTTACGGCGGTTTCACACTGCACGCGTTATTAGAGTGTAAGCAGCGCAGGAGCAGTGCATTGGTGAGCAGGAGCAGGACACGCGCGTTTTGCTTTCATACTGGCAGCGTTTGTCACGCGCGGCTGAACCGCGGGTTGTGTACAGACAGAGTCTATAATGGATAAGTTGGCATTGCTTTTTTTCGTTTTCAAATACATTTAAGAGAAAAGACTTGTCAAGAAGCTTATTTTATTAATAATTTCATTTATATAACTTTTGGTTCATCTTTGTTTTTATTGTTATGGCAACAAGTTTGTTTTTGGACATTTGTTTTCTTTTTAAATTGTTGTTGGTCATTTGATTGACTGTTTAAAACACAATAGATATCATCAATGCACTTTTTGGATAAAACTGCGGTGTATTTTGGCCATGATCAATGTATTGTCACTTTAATTCAGCAAAAGCGGCGCAGCAAAAATAGACTCGGCGCCGAAACGATCACGGCACTCCTGCTCTGCTCTGCTACGCACTGCCGCGCCACCTCTGCGTGCGGTGTGAATGCTCTAAAGCCTGGTTTAATCTGTTAACATGGGCGGCGAAAAAAATACGCGCTGCACGCTCTGCTAACAGTGCAGTGTGAAACCGGCGTAAGAGTTAGGAGTGCAGTTCCTAAAAGCACATTACTGGCTTTGCAAACACTGTGGCACTTTTATTTTTTATTTGTTTACATGCCTACCGGATATTTTAAGTTGAGGTGCTATTTGTTTATATATTAGACTTTTTTTAATATTTACTGTTGCACTAAAGTCCAAAAGTGAAGAATTTATTTATTACTTGATTGTTCAAGCTACCTCACAGAAGTGCTCTGTTTGTTAACAGAGTTGTTGAATGTTAAAATAAGGTGAATTAAATAAAAAATAAGGAACATCCTGGATCTGTTTTTTTCGCTCTTCTTTATTCTTTTTTTTTTTGCATTATAGAAGTATCGGATCGGGACTCGGTATCGGCAGATACTTAAAATCAAATGACTCGGACTTGGACTCGAGGGCAAAAAAACCTGATCGGGACATCCCTAGTAAAGATCAATGACATTACACAGAAATGTCCATATGAATCACAGTCTGAATGTAACGGATACTCTTTAAATGCATTTCTTCATCACTGCACTTCTCTGCTTTGGTCTTCATTATATTCAAGTCTTCTCCCTCTGAACAAACATACACGTATTTGATTAATCAGGAACGACATCGGATCATTCTGTCAAACTATTAGTTCAGTTTATTCAGTGTTTGGAGAAGCTCAGTTTCTCAGCTGATGTGACATTTGTGTTGATTCTTATGAGTCTGAAGAATATGGTCTTCTAATCGATTCAGGTTTATCCAGAAATAACATCATGTGACATACAATGTTGTGGATTTCACCTACGATTCTGTGTCATTAATGTCTCCATCAGAGATTGGTTTCCATCTTCTTGTGTTGTCTTGTTCCTGCAGAGAATTAAAGGTGGAAGAATCATTTGAAAAGTGTTTAACATTAAATCGTTTTGTTCATAGTCAATTATACGGATCTGTATCGTGTGTTAAACAGGACAGTCCAGTGTGCGCTCATATAGATTATATAAATCTTTAGTCTTATTTTTATCCGCCTACACCTAAAAATGATGGCATTACTATCACAACGTCCTGAAAGTCAGTTGTCGTGAAGTAAAAGCACAGAGTTTGTGATAAAGTTTCCCTCAGAAAAGCTCCTGTCAGACTCCCTTTGCGAGCGCTGAGTGATCGACGTTTAACGGTTTTGTCTCCATTCACTAATCTGATATAAAGAGAGGCACAGACACCATTAATAACTGAGAGAATGAAAAACACTAATGCCACATAATCCAAGAAAGATTGAATAAAGCCGAGTCTGAAACTACAGTCTCTACTGAGAATCAAAGCTTGTTGAGATTGAAACAAACACTCGCTGATATCTGATGTCTTCCTTCCAGCTGATTCTGTCTAATCTGAGGAGGATTCGTTACGATCAGAAATATTTCACACATTTCAGTCTGTCATATTGACCCTGAACACCTTCTGTGTGTCTTTGATTATAAACACACACAAATATCATCTTGACTTTGTCATGTTCATGATAGAGATGTTTCAGTGTGAGCTGAGGCACAGAGGCTGGTTGGTTGGTGTGTGTGTGTGTGTGTGTGTGTGTGTGTGTGTGTGTGTGTGTGTGTGTGTGTGTGTGTGTGTGTGTGTGTGTGTGTGTGTGTGTGTGTGTGTGTGTGTGTGTCGCTCCTGTCATATAAAGCTGTTGTGCTCGTGGAGATCTAATAAAGGATAAAACACCATCATTTCAGAAGAAGATGTTGTGGTGATGAAGGCAGCAGATTGAGCTCTGAAGCTGCTGAAAGACTGGAATTACACCGTGATCATCTGTGTTTAACAGCGATACTGTGAGTGTGTGTATCGTCACTGATCTGCACAATTCATTTAGTGTCAGACAGTGTGTGGAGAAATAAAGCACACTATCAGGAGATCGTCTGTGTGTTTCATTCTGCTGATGAATGAATTCTTCATTCTTCTCATTCATGTGCTCTAGGACTGACTCACGGGGTAACCTCGGGTTCACTGCCACATCAGTCCTAAACCCCAGAGATTTGGGAAGCTCTAGGAATGGAGTCAGTCCAGTCCACACCCCACAGAACCTCGAGTTTAATCACATCAAACTCACTACTCCACCAGACCCAGGCCATCAGCAGGGTTTCATCATGGTTATAAATAACCTTTTAAAAGAGTAAGTAAAAGAGTAAAGAAAAAGTTAAAACTTGTTTATTTAAGTTCATGTGTCCTATGTGTTTCTTTCCTATCAGCTCAACGATGCCAGAAACTCTCTCAACTACAGCAGTCACAGATGTTCCTCTACTGGACACATTTCTCTAGAGTTGATGCTGAAGTTAATGACAGATCATTGTGTTCATCACAACACAGCGGTCAAACGTGTGAAATTAACAGCATCTTTTCTCCAAAGCAATAAGAGCACAAGCTTTGTTGTAGTCCAGACTTTAAAGTTAGGCATCTTTACAGATGATCATTTTAATAAATAGATAAAAACCTGCGCTGACAAACACTTGCAGTGCTGTGGATGTTTTCTAGGAGCCGCTGGAGGAGAAACGTGTGCAAAAGCAGAACAAAAGCTCCTGGAGACACAAACTGTGCTGCAACTACAGACTACACCATGACTTGATGGAGCAACATGAGATGAAATACTCCAGCTCTACGTGACGAATCTCACATTCTGCTTCTAAAGCTGCTTTCATGCGAAGAGCATCACTGGACACTTATTCTGCTCTTTGTTGAAATGATTTAGAATTATCGGACATATTTTGTCGAGCTTCGATCAGGTGTCCTGACGTTGGAGGAAGGCTGAGACTGTTGTAGAGGACATGAAGCCCAGAGAACATATTCTTCACTGCCAAATATCTGTGCTTCAGCATTATTGTACAACAAATCATATTTCAGCTGTCTTCTATCAGGACAAATAAAGGACAAGATCATAAGGACATAGAAATAGAGCTAGTGACACAGAAGTGGCTCAACTTACCCAACATTAGGAGTAAAGGTAACACTTTATAATAACTGCACGCTATCAATCATTAGTTAAGCATTAGTAAACAGTTAATTCATCATTTATAAAGCATTAATAGACATTAATAAGCAGTATATAAATACAGCTATAAATGCTTTTTTCTTGATTTATAAGCATATTTATAATGTGTTTAAAGGGATAGTTCACTTTGAAATAAAATTTTGGTATGTTTTAGCTTACCTCAAGGGCATCCAAGATGTAGGTGTCTTTGTTTCCGCAGTAGTTTCAATTTTGATATTTTTAGGTCAAACCGTTCTTGTCTGTCAGTCATATAATGCAGGTCTATGGTCCCTGTCTCAAAGAGCATGCACAGAGAAGTCCAGATTAAAACAATTCCCCATCGTAAGTACACATTGATGGCCTAAGACACGAAACGAGCGGTTTGTGTGAGAAAACGAACAGTACTTATATCGTTTTTACCTCTTGTACACAGCCACATCCAAGTGATCTGAGGGCGCGTGCGCTTCCTGGTGTGTGACGTGTGCGCAGACTGGTGTGTGACGTGTGCGCAGACTGGTGTGTGACGTGGTGGCATGGTGCATAGATATATACACTAGATGTCGCCTTGGCTACGGCAGTTCATTGGAACGAATGCCCTCAGACATGGTTGTGTAAAAAAAAAAACTACACTTGACATGAAATGAAATGTCATCCATCATGTCTATCTGCCGTGACCGTAGACCCTGAGGAAACCTTTAAGGGCAAATAGAACATGTAATGTTTATGAACGCCTTTATGTAAAATAATTGTATGCATTATTTAAAAAATTGCACATTTTATGGAAATTACAAAGAGAACAGCAACAAAGTGAGTTTATGATGAATACATATTTATATGACAACTGTTATTAATTGCTTACCTGTACATGAATTGCATCCACTTACTGAAGGAGACCTTTGATCCACTGAAGATTGATTTGTGCCTGACAGAAATGTGTTTGGCTCTTCCCTCATGTGCTGCTTGTCCACAAAAGAAAAGAACTAACTGGCTAAAAGAACAGCTGGCATCAGGCAAGTCTCACAACACACAACATGCATTCAAATTATAGTACAGTTGAGTTTTATTATGCGAGTTAAGCTTTGTGTTCCTGTGTATCATGTGATGCAAGCTGTGAGCCTTATGTATGTATTTGTATCCATTTTAACAGCTCTTATAAAAGGGGACACAGGTTCCAGTCAGTCCCTTGTCTTCACAATCCTCTAGTGACATCTCAGTTGACTCCTCCTCTACATCCTCTTCAGAGGGGGACAAGAAGAAGAAGAGGATGAAAAAGAAGGGGAAAGGGAAAAAGTATGGGAAGAAGTCAAATAAATGGGAACGAGGACACGTCAGAGAGGTTAGAGTGCTATTTTCACTTTCCACTCACTGGGCTTTTAGTTTGCCACTGCTTATATTTGCTGTACAGTTGTTTCTCTCTCGACTGGTTCTTCCTGCATGGCGTCACATTGTGTGTGTACCATAAAAATTTCATTGTGGATTTAGAGGAATTACCTGGTAGACCATCTACATCAGCTTCAACACTTTTTTAATGTTTTGTTAAATCCATGTAAAAGACTTAATAAGCTGCATTTATTGCATTAAATCATAAGTTCATAAGCTACCAGTTACTTTACTCTGGAAGAAGTTACAGCAAACTACAGCTATTACCCTCAAGAGAAATATTCTTTGGTTAGCTAAAGTACTGTGTAAAAAACAAACCAATAAATCAGATCCTCATAGCAAAATATTGAATCAAATGAAAAAAATATATTTGCACACGACTGTATAATGAACAACTCTGAATTCAGAGGCAACACAGTGCATATATGACTTATTGAAGGTGTTAATTTAATATTGGACTGAGCTGATTGTCTGGGTGTAACTGAGGTGGTCTGCTATCTTTCTATACTGAAGTTTGTAGAATGTGTCATGCTGTGAATTGACACAATAAACGAGTCAAAGGTGTGTGTGTCAAAGTGTGTGCGATAAGAATAAACCAAATACTATCACTAATTCTCTGTCCTCTGAATTACAGCTCAAACCCCACAGCCGGCGGTGGCCCGATACAAAACAATGATTCTGCACTTCAGTCGAGGAGGGACGATGTCAGCTGCTTTCCAGCATGTTGGGGTGGACCGGAGCACAGTGGTGGTCAATGCTCCAGTCGCAGAGCTGCACATCGCTGCACCCAGCGAGATTAAAGATCTCCTTAAACACCACAGCAGTCAGGCTAAACTTAGTGTGTTTGCCACACAACGAGCCACTGCAGTTCAGGAGGATCCAGCTATAGAAGACACTATCAAAGCCTTCAAGGCTTCCGGGAACTGACTGACCTAGGATCTGTGGAAGGGTCCACATTCAATCAGACTAAAGTTGTTCACGATCTGCATTGCTGTTCTCGAATGTTTTAAAGTTAGTCCTGAGGTAGTTAGACTGTGAAATATTTTAAAATATTATTATTGTTGTTTTATATAAGTAAAATATATATACATATATATATTTTTGCACTGGTAAATTGTTGTTTACACTACAGAAATGTATTTCTATATCAGACTGCAGAGTCTTAGTTTCATTTTACTGCACAGTTATGTTTTCTGGAGATGTACAGGAATTTTTATTTTCTATAACATTGCACTGATTTATTTTTCATTTCATGTCAAGTGTACAGTTGTACAGTTTTTATTTTTTTGCATCGTGAAATAAATATTTCTATGTTCTCTATCACTGTGTTGTGTTTGTTTCCTTTTTCTGTTTAAAAGATAACTGAGCCTTTAAATCTCCTTTATAAATGCTTTATAAGGCATAACTAGTCCTCACTTTAGATGAGCTCACAGAAATAGTTAACTGACCACTACTAAATGCTTCATAACTACCTGATTTAACTATTATTTACTGTAGAAATACATGTTAATAAAGCATTTATTAACACA
Organism: Vimba vimba; assembly: GCA_022828995.1. Lineage (NCBI taxonomy): Eukaryota > Metazoa > Chordata > Actinopteri > Cypriniformes > Leuciscidae > Vimba > Vimba vimba. The sequence goes on from CM040821.1 coordinate 41,683,458, forward strand.
CAAAGTAACCATCACTATATCTGAATAATAAGATGTATGAATGTACATTTAAATAGTTTTATTAATCATTTACTCATACTTTCTAAGTGATGTTATGAACCACTGATAACTCCTAAACAACTGGTTTATAAATAATGAAATATTTAATCTGCAAAACTTGCTACATCTAAATGATTTAGTCCCATTAAATGAATTTAAGACCATGTTAAAATGCCATATAACTCAGAAATGTAATATTTGACCTGTTCCTTTTTATGTGATGCTTGTTTGGTTGTTTTGACTGTGTTGTATTTGTATTTAAATTGTAACTGGTGTGCCGTCTTGGCCAGGTCTCCCTCGGAAAAGAGATTCTATCTCAAGGGACTTCCTGGTTAAATAAAGGTTAAATAAAATAATTTAAAAAATAGAAATGATAAATTGATCATTAATAAAGTATGAAAATACAATTATTAAACACATTATAGATATGCTTATAAATCAAGAAAAAAGCATTTATAGCTGTATAAACTGCTTATTAATGCTTTATAAATGATGAACTAACTGTTTACTAATGCTTAACTAATGATTAATAGCGTGCAGTTATTATAAAGTGTTACCGGAGTGAAGTATGTTGTCACTGGGGAATTTGAGTTCAAAATAAAAAAGGGGGGGAAATGGTCCATTATCCCATAAAGTCTTACTTTACAGCACATTATTCATATGTCTACCATTCAGAATATTTCCATGCAGTGAAATATACAAAGCTTTTTCTCCAAATGTTAAAGGGTAACTAAACCCTAAACCAACTTGTTTTAGTTAATGATCTGTAAGACTGGGGCTTTATTAGTGCTGTTCATTGATTCAAGTAACTTTTCTGACATTTGGGTTTAAAGTGTTTTAATTCTATGGTGTAAAAACGTCTGAGTGCTGCCCTCTTCAGGTTGAACGGTGGCTACTGCAGTTGAATTTTCCTATTGGATGTAAGCGGTACAACGCTACGTAAGCAGGTACGAGTTCACCACGCCCTTGGCAGTATAAAAACATCTTGTTTCGTCAAATCCACTGTAGCAAGTCAGGAGTTGGAATTGCGAGTATTGAAAACGATCAGGATAGCGTATTTTAGCATCTATTTAGCATAGCATTTACATAGTTATTTAGATTATTTTGTGTAGCCTATGTAGTTAATTAGCATAGTTGTTAGTGTAGTATTGTTAGAAGCATAGTTAGTTAGTAGTCATTGTCACGGTGTCAGGTTTGTGTTCTCCAGGTGTCCACTAGATGTCCTCCTTCCCCACGGTGTCAGTCACATTTTGAAACTACATTCCCCACAATCCTTGTCTCATCATTGCACTCAGCTGTTCTTTATCACTAATCATTGCACTCAGCTGTTCTTTATCACTAATCATTGCACTCAGCTGTTCTTTATCACTAATCATTGCACTCAGCTGTTCTTTATCACTAATCATTGCACTCAGCTGTTCTTTATCACTAATCATTGCACTCAGCTGTTCTTTATCACTAATCATTGCACTCAGTCAATTCCCCATTAGCATTGTCATTTCCCTGTGTATATAACCCTGTCTGTTTTAGTATGTGTCACGGAGTCCTTGTATATTCACGCCTCTTCTGAGTTCTGTTATTGCCTGTTGTCTTGTTCCTGTTTATGTTTGATTGCTACCTTGGTTTTGACCCTTGCCTGGACTGTTTCTGAGTAACGGATTACCCTTATAATACTTACTGCGATTGGATCTTCGCCCTATTTCCTGTGTGTGAGATCGTGACAAGTATTGCATCAGTTAGGACAGCTTCAAGTTAGCGTAGATTTATCTCTGTTTAGTACAGTGGTCAGGAGGTTACGTAGGTGTAGTGTTGCTGGTTGCAACAGCACTGTTGCATTTACAGACACAGTACAAAAAAAGTTTCCTGATGTTCCAAAACAGTTCATCAGGGCAGCACTAAGAGAAAAGTTAAATCATGAGCACAAGTTACGAGTAATGTAATAATTTGTCATACACACACATACACGCTCATGCTCACACACTCACACACTCACTCATGCTGGGGTGAAACTCATGAAAACCCATTTGACTGGGGTTCTTTCAACGAAATGGACAGACGTTTCTGGTACTGACTCTTCCCCTAAAGGTAGTTGGCGTATCCTGTACAAATGTCTGTTTGACCAGCGGACTGGTGACCTCCAGTGGAGGATTGTACACGGATCTATAGCTACAAACAGACATGTGGTGCATATTGATCCTAATGTTAGTGTGGGTTGTCCTTTTTGTGCAGACACTGAATCTGTCTTTCATTTGTTTATGCAATGTGCAAGGTTGATGGAATTGTTTTCCTTGTTAACAGAGTGGGTTACATCTTTGGGTGAAACTTTTTCTTTTCAGTTGTTTATCTTTGGTCCAAAGTACACCGTTGAGCAAAATAATTGGTTTTGGTTTTACTTAATTTCCTATTTGGTAATGCAAAATTAGCCATCTGGAAAACTAGAAAAAATAAGATATTAGGACACGGTGCAGTAAATCCAATTTTCATGGTTTTGGGCCTAGTGGGTTCTCTTCTCTGAGTGGAATATGCGTACTATAAATTGGTTGGGCGTTTAGAGTGTCTTAATCCTCTCTCTCACCTCACTCACACACACACTCACTCATGCTCTCTCTCTCTCACATACACACGCTCATGCTCACACACTCACTCATGCGCTCTCTCTCTCTCTCACCTCACTCACACATATGGCGGGTAGATAATGCCTTTTCTAAGTCTACCCTGAAGAAGGCGAAGGAGCAGTCTACCCTTCCGTCGCCGTCAGTCCATGTCTATTTTTGAATGGGATTGATAGCGACGTCAGACGTCAGACCGGCGGCGACGTCACGGCGGCGTCACAGTAGTAACGTATACCTTACGGCGACGTGGCGACGGCGTACGTGAGAAATGTATAAAAAAATCATAACGTCTGAACCAGGCACGTCGCCTAATAAGACGCCTGATACACACGTCGTCCCTCAGTACGTCGCCTAATACACACGTCGTCCCTCAGCACGTCGCCTAATAAGACGCCTGATACACACGTCGTCCCTCAGCACGTCGCCTAATAAGACGCCTGATACACACGTCGTCCCTCAGTACGTCGCCTAATAAGACGCCTGATACACACGTCGTCCCTCAGTACGTCGCCTAATAAGACGCCTGATACACACGTCGTCCCTCAGTACGTCGCCTAATAAGACGCCTGATACACACGTCGTCCCTCAGTACGTCGCCTAATAAGACGCCTGATACACACGTCGTCCCTCAGTACGTCGCCTAATAAGACGCCTGATACACACATCGTCCCTCAGTACGTCGCCTAATAAAACGCCTGATACACCATCGTCTCTGTATTTCGCCTTTAAAACATGATTTCAAAGTTTGCATTAGTAGATGTAGGCCTACTTGTTAGGCTATTGCTTTTACAGTAATTAGTTAACTTATTTCCCAAAAAGGGCCACAGGTACGTAGCCTACTATAAGTTTAAGTTTACTATAAGTATATTCAATGTTTGATGCTACCAGTCAAAAGTTTTTGAATGGTAAGATATTTTAAACAGTAATATTGTGAAATATTTATTCAATTTAAAAGAAATGTTTTCTATTTGAATATATTTGTCATTTATTCCTGCGATCAAAGCTGAATTTTCAGCATCATCCAGTCTTTAATGTCACATGATCCTTCAGAAATCATTCTAATATGATGATTTGATGCTCAAGAAACATTTATGATTATTATTAATGTTAAAAACAATTGTGTACAATTTTGTTTTCACAATTATATGATGAATAGAAAGTTCAAAACAACAGCAACTATCTGAAATTTTCCAGCACAGAAATAAATTGCATTTTAAAATATATTCAAATAGAAAAGTTTAAATTGTATAAATTATAAATTGGGAAACAGTTTAAATTGTATAAATATTTCACAATATTATTGCTGTATTTTGAATCAAATAAATTAAGCTTTGGTGAGAAGAAGAGACCTTTTTAAAAAAAAAAACATTTAAAAATCTTACCGTGTCAAAAACCGATGTAATATTGTAATATTGTTACGTTAGTGTGTAAAAGTTTTTTAACATGCTTTGAACATCATTGAGTCGTTATTTCAACATAATATCTCGTTATTCCGACATAAGTCGTTATTTCGATATGTTATTTCGACATAATAAGGTAGCCTACATTCCAATCTGCATTAAGCCACATTAAGCGTTCTTATAATGGTTTTCTATGGGAGGAAAATGCTTAATGTGTAATTAAACATCTGATTTTTTGTAGGCCTACATAGTATAGCCTACTTTATTATGATTTTAGTATCATAATGATTTATAAATGCAGGCACAATTATCCGTGAACTTGATAAAAGTTGCAGATATGCTTTACTATGCACAAATAAATGCCTTAGTTTGAACTTGTGTGTGCAAAATTCAGAATTAATTGAATGTGCAGCAATTTGTACAAATAGAGAGTCTTTAGACCTACTGTACGTGTTGTAGCCATTAAATAGCCTATAAGCGCATTTAGTTTCATATTTGTTACAATATTATAATGTAATTTTTTTTCCCCATCTAGGCTATGTTGATAATGAAAAGTGAACATCATGAGTAAGATGTGCAATATATTGGGAGACATGATTTTGACCACTTCATAAGTTTTGTTTTTTAGGAAGCCTTTCTGTAACCTGTTAAGCTGCAACCCCACTGAAATACCCAAACTGAAACAGATACAGTTCTGTTTGCACTAAAAACACAAGTATGATCTCATTTGAAAGCTGACACCTGGCAGCTTATTGTAAATGTAGAATTAATTATTGTCATAATGAAAAAAAAATGTTATAAATAGCTTCAAAGTTTTGTAAAGTTATTAGAAATTTATTTTTATGAAACATCTTACTGGACCAGACTAACTGGACCGACTGATGGACTGACTACCGGACTGACTGGTGATCTGACTGCCAGACTAACTGGACCGACTGATGGACTGACTACTGGACTGATGGGGTCAGCTGCTGGATCTGTCACTGCTTTGTCCTCAGCACCAACAGTTGTGCCTCCAACTGTTCGGCTCCCATTTCCCTCCCTGTGTCAGTTTTCAGCTAACCGACCAAACAAGGTCACGGCCTCTTTGAGCAGACTGTTTCAACCTTACAGTAAAGGTTCAAGAAAAAAATAATAATGCCACCCAGCCATGGGAACACACATTTTTTTGCTGTGCTATAGTCAATACAATACAAATTCCCAGTCTTGAGGAAAGTACGAGCCTCCAGGCAAACGGACTTGGCAAAAAAAAAAGTCTGATTTTGTGATGTGCAGTGCACACCACAAGAGTTTATTATGATAATTGAGGAGTCTTTCCCTCTACTGAGGCATGCTGGAGGCTTCAAACTGATGCGTTGCTGCAGGAGCAGACAGCTTATAGACATAGCTATGCCACCAGAAGGGTATTCTGTAAAATATCTGAAGGAAACAAGTAGTCTAAACAAAGCTGTGGCTTACATTGTCCCGCTACAATGTGATCTCCCCCTAAATGAGGATATTCAAAAGGTAAGCTATATCAGTTACTTCTTTGCGTGTATTATGTATATGTTCTCCCTTATATTCTCTGTGTGATTTGCATTTTAGGATGACAGTGTGAGAGAGGGGGAATCTTTGCAGCAAACATGCGTGAACTGCAAACAACAAGTGGCATTGCATGTTCTTGAAAGCCACAAAGCACACTGCATCACCAGGTAAGCAACTGTCAGTCTTTTACTATTTTCACAAGAGAGAAAGGCTAACATCAAGGCAAACTCAGACCCATTGGTAAATTCTTTTCAAATATCACCATGCAAAATGTCTAGCAATTCACTAGCAACCATTTATAGCATTATAGCAAACATTTAGCAGCATGAATAGGCTAGATGTCAGTACCAGGACATAATGCTGACTGTCTGTTGGCTCTCGTGCAATAGCACTTAATGCCCCTAGCAACTAATGAGTTTAGCTACAGCAGGTCACACATTTCCCTCAGTCATATTATGTAGTTATCATTATTTATTTTAGACTCACAGGTTTCTCACTCCTTAAAGGGATAGTTCACCCCAGACTGGAAATGCTGTAATAATTTACTCAACCTCATGTTGTTCCAAATCTCTTTCGAGTATTTCTTTCATCTGTTGAACACAGAAGAAGATATTTTGAAGAATGTTGGTTATTAGACAGTTGATGGACCCCATTGACTAGCATAGTAGGAAAGAAAATACTATGGAAGTCAATGGGGACCATCAACTGTGCATTCTGGGTGAACAATCATTATAACTTGCAAGACGTATATTTATTTCTAAATAAATAACTGGACATATTGATGTTGACTTAATATGGTTTGCATTACAGCATTGCTGCAAAGGTGACAGACTCCACCAGTATGTGAGTGAAAATTCTCAACTGACTTTGTATTGATGTCATTATATTAACATAACACTGTTACATAAAGCATACAGTATTGTACCTAGTTTCCATCACTGGGTTCTTGTGTTGTTATCATCTCCAACGTCACACTGCTGTGTAAGCAGTTTTCACAGTGTCTGGTTTGTGTTTCCCTGGGTGTCCACTAGAGGTCCTCTTCCCCCACGGTGTCATTCACATTAGAAACTGCATTCCCCACAACCCTTGTCTGCACTCATCACTGTTCATTGCACCCAGCTGTTCCCCATCATGATTGTTAGTTTCTGTGTGTATAAATACCCTGCCTGTGTAGTGTTTTGTTATGGAGTCCTTGTTATGGTCCACACTTCTGAGGTCTGGTTTCTAGCCTGTTTCTTGTTTTGTTTATTTGTGTTTGGATTGATTATATGGACTTTGACCCCTGCCTGGATGACAATGATATTGGATTAGCCTTAATAAATAATTACATCCTGCTATTGGATCTACTTTTCCTGTTTTCCCGTGTGTGTCCATGACAGCAGTTAGTATTAAATTGGGTTGCTTAAATTTGTCTAAAGCTCATTCCAGAATATAGTCGTGTAGGTGTGCTACAAAAATTTTGTCTTGAATTGAGTTGTATTTCAAGGAAATGTTGCACTTCAGAGACCCCAGTTAATTAATAACACTTAAGGACATTTACATGTGATCTTTCACTTGTATCAAATGATGTCTGTTTACAGTTTTTCTCCTAAATGTTTAGTAATGGCAAATTTCCATCAACATTATTCTCTGTTTGGTTGGTTTAACAATGTCTAAAATTGACTTGATTGTGTGATCATATTTCTTTCTGTCAAAAGTACTCCAGATACTCTGAGGTGCAACACATGGTCAATGAGGATTACCCTGATGTTAACACATCAAATCACATTCAATTGCTGGCTAGGTAAGACCAATGTCTGTTAAACTTTTTTTCAGTGATGAATTTGTTTGCGATGGCCTCTAATAGAGTTTTGGATGTAGTTAAAAGGCTGATTAGTGACCTCTGTGTCACTTCAGTGTGCAATTTCTCTTTACTCCCAACCATCCAAAAGTCAAAATAACAAACGACATGGGAACAACTGATTTATTTATTTCTCGGTTTTTATTATCTGTTGTCTATGTTTTCCATACATTTTTAGCGGAAGAGGTAAAAGTCGTCAAGGTTCCAAAGAATCTGACGGAAGCAGGCTTTCAGGAATTCTTGAGGGCAATTTATCCACAACTTGAAAGCATAAACGTTGACCTTTGCAAAGTGAATAGACATCGGGTTGTGGTCCCCCTGACTCAATGCACTCCCCAAGCCATTAGGTCAAGTGGAGTGTTGGGGCGCTCCGCACTGTACATTCGTCCAGAGGTGAGGTACAGGTAGTTTCCAGAGTTAAAATGTTATCTGTAAGTGTCTTATTGTAATTTAAATGTTTTCATATTTCGTAGCATGACATTAACACAGATGGTAACAGTGACATCACAGAGGTGATTTATTTGGTAAGATTCTGAACAAAAGGTACAAGGTATTTAATTTGTATTAAAGGTCCCATGACATGCTACTTTTTGTAGGCTTTAATATAGGCCTTAGTGGTCCCTAGTACTGTATCTGAAATATCTTTCCAAAAATTCAGCCTCGGTGCAGAATTACAGCCACGACAAGCCAGTCCCAGAATGAGCTTCCTTCAGATGGGCCGTTTCGGTGTCTGTAGCTTTAAATGCTAATGAGGAGGAGAAAGGCAGCGCAGGGTGGAGGGTGGGTGTGGCCTTGACCATCTTGCGGCAACGGTACCATGCATGTTTACATTGGATATATTGCAATGGCACGAAGAAATGCAGTCATTCAAGCATTTCAGTTTGACCCAGAATCTGATCCAGATGGAGAAGCAACGGATGAAGAAGTTGCAACTCAGCGGCTCCAGCAGGACATCTCCGAATGGTTAGTTTAAAATATTATGTCTGGATACGTACTTTATTCGGATGGTTTACAGTTATTATCATGTAGCTAATGCTAACCTACTGTTGCCTTTTCATGAGAGATCTGTAACGTCTGTAATTTATCTTATTACAATTACATCAAGCTCTGCGATCTTGAAATGCGTGCGCGCCATATAAACAACAGGAAAACGGTTATCCAAATAACAAAGAAGTGTACAACACTCGCGTTACAGTGTGTGTGTATTCACACACATACTTGATGCTGTCTACCTTTACATTAGCGCAAGTAACTGCATAGCTAATGTTACAGCCACATTCTACGTGTAACAAGCTAGGTAACCATAAACAGTAAAGCAACACACTTATATATCATTAGTTGACTTAGCCTACTTGTCCGAGGTGTGTAGCTGAGCCAAAGACAGTTGGTACTGATCCAGACTCTAGTTTCAGACGTTCAGCAAGCCCAGCTCTGTATTAACCCAAGTTAAGGAAACAGTCGTCGGTGAAATGTTTGCCGCAGACATGCAAAACTTTGGGAAGTTGAGTCGGCGCATTTCCAGAGAAAATTAGATTAATCCACTGGTTCTTCTGGGGCTTGGATGAAGGAACTAAAAAAAATCTTCGGTGTTCATTTGTACATCCAATTATTGAGCAATTATTATGCTTTGCTCGCTCAAAAGCGATGATATCTCTCGTGGACAAACTACTTCCTAGCTCATTTTCTCATGGGTGGAAAATATTCTCTGGGTGGGCAAAGCCATGGGCAAAGTAGAGAAAGGGGAGGTAACATTTCTCCTTATAACGTCATAAGAAGGAGATTCAAGATCAGCCCGGTTGAGCTTCCATTTTCTCAAAGGCAGAGAAAGATAGCAAAAGCTTGATTTACACTGATTAAAATTTCTAGTAACTTGGGGAACATATACAGGCTAGGGGAAATCATATTAATTTTAAAAAAACTCAGAAAATGAAAATTTCATGTCATGGGACCTTTAAGTACAGTTTATCTTTTAAATTGCAAACCAAAAAAGTTTTTCGAAAGACTATCATATGGACTGGATAAGCTATAATACACTCAGAAAATAGTCACAATGTACAGCAACTGACCTACTAATATAGTAATGTATCCCATGTTATGCAGCACTGATTTTGACATCTCCTAATATTACTGTTAATTTTTCTATTCTTGACCTTTTTTTATATATACATAATGTTGGCTATAACTGTTGATTTTGTTTATGAGTGATCTTGAGATGTCTTGATAAACTTGACTTGTAGGATTTTTATAAAATGTAGTTTTATCTTTTCAGTTGTTTAAAAGACTTTCAAAATGCTGTTCATAGTTCCAATAAAAAAAATATTTTTTTTACATTTAATTACCCCTTAGCAGATTCTGACTCATGAAATGGTTGAACTTGTGTTTATTCTCTACTACTTAACCCTCTGGGGTCTAAGGTGTTTTTGGGGTCCTTGAAATGTTCTGACATGCCCTGACATTTGTGCTTTTTTCAGTTGCTTATAAACATATTAATGGCAAAAAAAAATTACACTCTATTTAGCACAAACAGGGCTACCATAATATGTGAGCAACAAGAATGTACATGTCTTCATTTTTGAGAGAATAATGTTTATGCGTGGTTATTGAAAAAACTAAAAACTAAAGTTTCTGAAATAAGACAACAAAACACATACTAAATATGTGCCAATAAGACTTTTGTCTAATGGATGTCATCGCCTAGTGTTTTTTCTTCAAAATTATGTGAAAATCACCCTGCCTAATCATTTACATAACACAATACATTGATTTGAATCTTGCAAAGCACTTTCTGTTTGGAAAGGCAATATGCGGAGTGGGCGTCAACGATCATGCATATTTAGTGGTTCACACCTGAGGAGACAATGGGTCCCGCATACTTAATGAGCCATTCATTCAGGTGAGTCACTGAGCCACAAGAATGCAAGAGCAACAGTTGGAAGCATCTCTATTCTTTTTTATTTTTCCACATATTGTGCTTGCAATTTGGCCTATAATATCCAAGGAAAACATGTCTAGTAATTGTGCAGTTAATTCTCATACTGTATTTTCAGTTTTGGAATATTTATCCTCTCCCCAAATTTGTCACTAATAAAACACAATAAAAATTATTTAAAGAAAAGGCTTATATTTACCTTTTAATAGTTTGTTTACATCTACCTTGTAAATATATTTTTTTATTAAAAAGGTTACAATTACAACAACAATTCAAGTGTAATCTTTCTTTGTAAAAACTAAAGTATACATTTTATCATACATATTTCAAAGTTAAGGATTTGATTGATTATTTGATTACTTTATTTTTGACAAAACATACTATATTTAACATGAGCAAAAATTGGCAAACAAAAGCTTATTTGAGGTGGCAGATATTTTACAGTAAAAATGTATAATCTATCCAAAACTAATCAACGGAATGTTGTCTTTCATATGTCTGTAACATAGGTCTTTCATTTTTATTATAAGAAATATAAATGTTAATTTGCAGTTTAATACGTTGCTTATACAAATACATTTATTTAAACATATTTCAGTCGATTTTTACTCAGTATAGCAATACAGTTTGCTAAAACCGAACGCCTGACTGTAAAGTTGTTTTTATGAAATATTAGGGCATATAAATGTTAATTTGCAGTTTAATACGTTGCTTATACAAATAGCCTACATTTTATTTCAACATATTTCAGTCAATTTTTACTCATCTCAGTTTGTGAGATGAGTTTTACTCATCTCATCTCAATACAGTTTGCTAAAACATCATCATTCATTCACACACACACAGAAAGGCGATTTAAATTTAAACTGTCTTTTTGCGAGCTGTGGTAAACAGCGCGCATCTCTGCGGCTGCCGTTCATTCATTCACAGAAACGCGATTAACTTGAGAAGGAAAAAAAAACTTACTACAGTATTCGGATCCTCGCTTCTCGCAATACCCGCACTCTGAGGTAGATTTTCCATTATTATTATTCCTCACAGCGCTGCCAGATGGTGTAAACACGTAGGCTACAATGATATGATTAAACTTGTGTTTTCTCGAGCTGATATGGGGGGCGTTCACAGGTTTGCCTCAGTGAATAGCACGCGCTCTCCGTGGGCGGAGTCACATTACTTTTGAATAGTGCTGTAGCGGTGCGTCGATGACGTCGACGCGTCGACGTCAAAATTACGTCGACGTCATATTTTTTGCGTCGACGCTTCTTTATTATTTTTATTATTATTTTTTGTACCATTCCCGGAGGTACAGCTCGCCACACACACACCGCCCGCCGTGTTATTCTGTCATGTTTTCTCCCTTTCTTTCCAAACCGCGACAAACGCCAGTCTCCTTTCTCTGCAGAATGTGATAAATCCGCTCAACCAATCACAGCGCACCATTCCACGCATTGTAAACAGTAACGGTGGCGCTTTGAATACACCCGGCATCCTAGTTTTCCTTATCTACTTTGCACTTTTTGATCAACAAACAAACAAAAAAATGAATACATTTGACGGCATTGATGAACCTGTGGTGGTTTCTGCCGTAGGGAAGAAACGTAAGCCATCGAAATCTAATCATTTACGTGAGGAGATTAACAAGATGAGGCACGCGGGAGGAAGAGAAATGCCGACTGTTGCTTGTTCTCACACGACAGCGTCAAACTTCTGTCGAATGCTGCTGACACGTTAACCCCAGGGGATCTTTTAAAAAACTTTCAATTCTTGTACTCAGTCAACGAAAACCGAGGAGGACCAAGCCATTTTACAGCTGATCGCCATCAAAACATTTCAGAAGGTATTTCTTAGCGATGGCTGATTGAATGTAACGTTAGCCTATGTTTAGTCCAGTAACTTACGTGCTAAGATTAGTATTGATCGAGTTCAGAGGCTGTCATGTGGATCAACTTACTTTGTTGTGTATTTTCAACAGTCTCAATATGAAAAATAACTTTTATATTGATTCAATGGATTAATTGCATTAAAAAAAAAACGTGTCATGAATTTATTGCATTTTTGGGAAAAAATAATCTGTTTTTATAATAAATCTTTGAAAATCAAAATCTGGATTTGAATTATTTATGTTATTATAACCTAAATATGCTATGTGAAAGTTTGAAACAGAAAATAGTGGTTTTCATCTTGCCACTTTCTTGGTAAAGAAAATACATTTTTTACTCAAATTAATCAAAATGGATTTATCACGTTTATTATTCAGAGGTAAACATTGTAGCTGACAGTGTGTTTATGTCAGAATGTTTATTTTTTAAACCACAACCTTCTAAGTGCTTCTTTTACTGATATATTTAACAATATCTTTTGCATTTCTCATCCAAACAACGTCAAACTTGGCACTGCTCTTACTCGTGCCCAGACAGCTGTCGAGTTTGAAATCCATCGGAGTAATGGTTCGAAAGATATGCGAATAACAGACAGGATAATTAATTCAAATTAGTCGTTAGATTAGTCGACTAATCAATAAAATAATCGCCCGACTAATCATTTAATAAATAATCGTTTACCCCAGCCCTACTTTTGAATGAGCTCTAATTAGCTCGACTGGAATCGCTCTCTTTTAATACAGATTTCACAAGATGAGAATATTTGTTTTTATATAAATTACATCATTTAAAAGAAGAGAATTCAAGCTTCATGCCTGTGTGTCTGTATGCCTGTTTGACTGAGTATTCGCTGAGTTACAGTTCATTTTCGGACGCGTTTCAGAATGGATTTAACTTACAGAGAGAAGGCAGAACTCGCATCACGTTTATTTTTCTTTATTTGGCAAAAAGCACAACACTTTGTTTTTATTGTGAGTTTACACAAAAATAATACACATTTAACAGAATCGATTGATGTATGAAACTTACTTGTAATATCAAAGTCAACTGAGCAAAATTAATTTCTTTTGAACTGAACTGAAAAAAAGCGAGCTGGTATCGCTGGCGATACCACCGACCCCAGGGGGTTAAAGGAGCGTTTGGAAGACCAGGCTGAAGAACCGCAAGAAGAGTGTCATGTAAGGATTTTTTTTTAACCAGCTTACAGAATTGCGATGAACTACATTCAGATGATGAAATCTTAAATTTTGTTTTGGTTTGTTAGGATGAAGGCAGCGACTCAGGCCAAAGCCTGGACCAAGATGATGTAGGCAAATCCTGTTTCTAGATTTATTGTGTGCTTGCATCATACAATATTCTGTCATTTACCAGCAAATTGTGTATTGTGCTGGTATTTTGAAGGATGTACAGGTGGCCGATACATCAGACTCCCTGGGGCCTTGTACAATTGAGAGGGATGTACGTTTATCAGCATGGGATATAGAGTTACTATACAATTCATTTAAAGGGGTCATATAATGGTACATGCACTTTTACAAGTTGATTGTACTGAAATGTGTGTTGACAGTGCCTGTACATAACCATCATAAAATGATAAAAATCCATCCAGTGTTTTTTTTTTAAATCTCCTTATATGTTTGACACTCTCTGAAATCAAGCTGTTCGATTTTGTAACGTCACAAAATCGACGCCCCTCCTACGATTGTGATTGACAGCACTGCGTTTCAACCTATGGTTTCAACACAGACCCGCCCTCGCTTGTGAGCGAGCTGTCTGTCATCATAGTGCATTGATATGCTGGACAAGAATGGCGTCTAAGCGATTGTATTGATGGAATATTCCCAAAGCATTGACACGGGGTTCCCTCGTGGGGATTCCCCACGATCAACTCATTTCACACCAGACTGCATTACAAACGAGGGCCAGTAAAGCTGGTGGTTTTGCTAAGAAGCTGTTCCTGAAAGTAGGATCCGTACCAACTATTAGTGTTCCTGCTGCACCTCCAGAAGAACTGAAGTGAGTGTAACGTTTTATTAACCTTTATATTAATATTTCTATTAATCTTTGCGTATCGCTTGCTGCACGCTTCACGATGAATGCGGCTGTTTACACTCAAGGGTACATTACGCCATTGGCGTCGGAAGAAAAAAAAAAGTGGATGGGTCCTCCCCCAAAAAAATGTTACTGGAGTAAATACCATTTCATTCTGGTGCCTTTTAATTTAACAAGTAAACTAAACTCCACTTAACGTCCGGCGGTTCTTTGACTCCACGTCGTGCATTAAATGCACAGCTATCCGTGGATTATCCCCCTAATGCGGTCATCTGCCAGCAATGACAACTTAAAGCTGTTATTGATGTTTGCAACGCAATATTTGACTGGAAAGGTACAACGGGCGGTTACTTTCGTCAGTTGCGGCTCGTTGAGAAATATAATGTAGCGATTCAGCGGAAATGGAGTTTAATTTATTCATTTTAATAAAAAAAAATATTTATTTTAATTCCTCAAGTAGAATGGATTTGACTGACGACGCTCTGAAAAGCGAACAGACAAATGCGCTGAATTAGAGACGTTAAGAGTGAGTGGGTCCAATATCATTGATCTTAAAAAGTGGACCTTTATATCGATCATTATATGACCCCTTTAATAAAAACATATTATATATGGAAATTACTTGGTATCAAAAACACTTTTACTTTGAAAATTATGGCCAATAGAATTTACAGAACCTATTTGTACAACTGTAGAAGTTTGGTTCCATTCTGGGCATTATTAGTGGGGTAATTTACGAGATACAGATTTGGAGCCAATAACACCTGTACTAAGCCATCCGGCTGATATTTCTAAATAAGCTCTAACTTTAAAAATGTTCAAACAAGGGAAAAAAGGCTTCTGGGTGGTGTTTGGCTCGAGGTCATGGTGCAAAGGACCCTAGATTGATTTTACTCTGAACCATCCCTTTAAAATTCACTGTAAGATTTCATAATGATGATGTCTCTGCAGACAAGCAACATGCCACTAAATCCAGCAATCACAGATGGACCTAAAACAACAAATGGTTTAGAGGTAATGTAAAAGTTATTTCAGTTTCTCATAGGGCTGACTAAAGTTTTTTTTTTTTTTTTCTTACCTTTGGTTGTTCATTTAAGCAATTAGCTGCCTAATTGCATTTTTATATTCATTTAATTACTTTTAATAAATATAGGCAAACTTTTGGATTTACTGCCCGACATACTGTGATTACCACAAGGACCCAATGTTAACCATCTGTTCCTATACGGACTGTGTGACTTTGCTACAAGGTCTATTTTTTTTTTTCTGCGTCTAACTGACTAACAAAATGTTGTTCGACTAAGCCGTTTCTAGTTGACTAACAAATAGTCAACTATTAGGGGGCAGCCCTAGTTGCTCAGATGAATCTGAAAATAATAACATGACCACCAACCATTTATTGCTATGGAAATTTTACTGTCCATTTACAAAAGCAATCCTCTTAACCACAGTTTTAAAGTATTGTAACAATGCACAAATTCAAATACAAGGCAATTTAAGTTAATTGACATTACTACGGAAAATATTATGACTGAACTATACTGTATAAATATATCTTCACAGGAGTGGCGAGCTATAAGAAGACAACAAGACCTAGAGTATGAGCAATCATTGAGAGCTGATCAGGAGAAGGTAGGCTATATCTTTTAATATTTGTAACTATTTGCATGTGTAAAATATTTATGGATCCTGATAGTTTTCCCTATTGGCAGGATCAGAGGAGACAAGAAATGTCACAATATGAAGAAAGGCGCTTAAAGGTGCTTTCAGCTTACCTATACTCAGGAAGGCGTTCCTTTTAAAAATCGCATGCACATTCCAACAGTTTTATCCAAATAACTTTTATGTCTCTCAGATAATAGAGGAAAGACTTATGAGGAGAACTGAAGAACCAGCTGAAGGCATACCACTAATATTTACTTTCCCGGATGGCACAATAAAAATTAGACGGTTCCAAGTATCCGATGAAATGCAGGTAAAGCTGTTAAATAATCAAGATAATGTTATGTTGAGTCTATCAAATCTTTCTACAGTGTTGTTGGCAGGTCAGCTACAGCAAATTTTGACGCTCTCGGCAGCGGTGGTGTGAACGGACAGTTAGCCTGCTCTCATGGATCCAATATAGTGCTACACGTGTTTTTTATTTTATTTTTTTATCCTTTTTCGTTCAGACATTTTTGCCAAGACGGGCATTTTGACATACTTTTGTTTTTTCAGGTCCTGTTTGACTTTGTGGGAACACATTCCTCAGCCACTGAGTATTTTTATATTAAGGAAGCTACTTCAGCAGTATCAATAATCAACACAATTTCTGGAACTCTTCTGGATCATTACCTGATTTCCCCATTGAACATCCATGTTCGATGGATGGACATGGAGGATGTACAGGTAAGTAAATTCCTATTGGCAATAACCCTAACCATAGGTCTTAAAGTGACCGCAGTCTTTAAACCTGCTTCTGTCTATTGTTCGTTATCTGTGTTATTAATGATAATCAAACTACAAAAGGGAACTTTTTATTAAGGATTAATTTATATTTAATTTAAACAGTTAAGACTGCACAAATATTTTTAATTTGATTATTCAATTTCTGTGGTATTTGTTATCTGAATACTACTTTTAGACCTACCTGAAAAATATACTACATTGTTTAATCTTTATTCTATTGAATTAAACAGTGCAGTATATTTTGTATTTATTTAAGCTTCTGCTTGTAATTTGCTTATTCATTCTTTGTTTTATTACTGATTATTGCAACAAAATTACCTCATAAAAAGCAGGACGTTTCTCAGTGATTCGCTGTGAGATGTTGTGACTGTGCGTGTCTGGTTTTCATTCTTTTTTGTCTTCAGCTGATCACATGACTGATAACAATTTTTAGGAATTTTACTTTAGTTAGGGATATCGTTGCAAAGTAACAAAACATTTAAAATGTAGATTTACGTTGTTCAGACTTATAAACTGCCTTTTTTCCAGGTAAAAAGTTTTCAGTGTGTGCAACACATACTGTGTTTTCAAGGGAATTCACAGAAAGTTGCCATCCTTCATAAATACTAATGGAATATTTTATTTTATTTCAGGCCATTTGTGTGCAGCAAAATCCAGTTTTAACAACTTCAGACGAACTTGAGGCTAGTGAGGTCATCCAAGTTGACCATGAAGTAATGGATTCTGGTTCTCAAGAATTAATAATCTCCAACCACAGTGAGGTCTTCCAAAGGGACTTGGAAATAATGGATCCTGGACCAGAAATATACACCAACTACATTGACATAATGCCAGACAATGACATAGATGAGCCAGATGACCAAGAACTTCAAGCTGGTTCTGAAATCATGTAAGTGGCTTCCATTGTGAAGTTGTTGCTTTGTTTAATTTGACTTATACATAGAGTCCGCGAGGTCTTAAAAAGTTTTAACAGTTGATAAATCAATTTAGAGTATTTAGGCCCTTAAAAAGTTTTAAAATGTCGAAACATTACGAAAATAAAGTAGTAATGACATGATTATTTTTGAGAGGGGGATATCACAGTATTACGAGAAACAGCGTGATTCACTGAATAGAGACAATCATGTTTTGCTACAGAATTATGCTTCAAATTAAGATCTTGTCCGGACTACTGTTGTAAACTCAGAATCGAAGACCAGGAGATGTTGGGATATCGTTCAAGCAGAAGTTATTCTTTATTGAGGTCTTCGCTGAGCGTTGCTGCAGTTCTCCCAAACAGTCTGACTAAGGGAACATTCTCTAACAATTTATATACATTTAGGGGCAGGAACCAAAACTTGTGATGAGACAGGTTTAGGAACGATTCCGGTTACTTAACTGTAACCTTGTTCTCTGAGAAAGTGGAACGAGATGCTGCGCTGCTCAGCGCATTGGGAACGTCTTTAATCGTGACCAGCTGTGAATATTGTGTGTAACACGTCGATAGAATTGATCCGGAGGTAATATAGCCTCGGTCGATGACGTCATCGGCGCGCACCTGCAACACGAGGCTATAAATAGATGAGCCACAGGTGCATCGTATATTTTTTTAGTCATATATATTTTTTTATTTTTACTTTTAAGTCAATGTTTATTTCTTTGTCTTTTTTATTATTATTTATTAAATATATTTTTTTGTTTTTTTCTTTTCTATTTTTCTTCTTTTTTTTCTTTTTTTTGGGGGTGTTACTACTTTCAGAAAGGTGTGGATAATTTGGGAAACGGTCTGAATTTGATAAGATTTTTATTTATTTACTTACTTTTTTCTGTAATAATAGTAGTTGTTTTTTTATTTGTATTAAATTAAAAAAAAATTTTTTATTTTTTTTATTATTATTATTTCTTTAAAGGGGGGGTGGTATTATTTGAATTATTTGGAAGTCACTGTTTCTACGCCAGATGGAGTTGGGAGTTTAAGCTCTAACAAAGCATGTTTCCTGGGAAGGAAGGGAGGGGGGAAGGAGAGGGTATATGTTATGTGTTTATATGTTATATGTTGGTATGGATGGATGAATGTTTGTTTGAACTCTTTAGGTGCTTCCTACTATTTTTGAACAAAGTTATTCCACAGATGGGGTTGGGCTATGCAATGTTGCCTATAACATTCCATTTACATATAAAAAATAAATACAAAATTATATAAACTAGTAATTAAGATAAAATAAAAATGCATATAAGGAGTATAAAAGATATGTTAAACACATTTAAAGTAGTAACTTGGAATGTAAATGGATTACAGGAGGGTTAAAAAAAACACAAAGTTATTTATCACTTGGAAAAAATGTCCACTGACATAGTTTTTCTCCAAGAACTCCATTTTAAAGCTGGTCAAATAGAGTACTTGAAAAGAAGATGGGTGGGGGAGGCCTTTGAGGCAGTATATACATCCAGAAGTAGAGGAGTTGGGATACTGATTAATAAGAGAATACCCTTTAAACTAGTGTCACAGTATTCAGATCCGTATGGTCGATACCTTATAATCAAATGTGAATTATTTGGGGAATTTCATACGCTCTTGAGCATTTATAGGCCTCCGGCTTCAAATATGGCCTTTTTAAAAGATATTCAAACAAGACTGGATAGTTCACAAACAGGTCTGATAATTATGGGAGGAGACCTAAATAGCATTTTTAGTGTTTGTGACAGTACAACAAAAACTAGGAAGGCCAATGTTCCAAAACATTTACAGAAATTTCTTTCTGTCAATGCTCTTCAAGATATATGGAGGACTCTACACCCAAACTTAAAAGATTACACTTATTATTCAAGTCCTCAGAATAGTTATAGTAGATTGGATTATCTTTTTGTGTCTCAAGGGGGAATTAATAATTGTATATCATGTGAAATTGACAATATTATGATATCTGATCATGCTTCAGTTGTCTGCACCATGACTCCGAAGGAAAACACTTTACATCATGGAATTTGGAGAATGAATAGGAAATATTTAATGGATATGGAATTTGTTGCCTATGTAAAAGAACAAATTAATATTTTTATTTTAACTAATGTGCAGCAACCTCATCCTCAAGATAAGCCAAAATATCTGTATTATATGGGACTCCTTTAAAGCATATATAAGGGGGGTAATGATAGCCTTCGCAGCAAAAAGGAAAGCTAGTTTTGAGCAGAATATGGCTAAAATAAAACAGGACATTAATTTAATGGAAATACAACTTAAAAATGGAGACCGAACAATAAAAAGTAAATTGCAAGAAAAGAAAATAGAAATGGACACTATGCTGATGGATAAAGTTAAAGACTTTAGACACAATTCGAATAAGCTTAATTATATCTCAGCTAATAAATCGGGTAAACACCTGGCATCATTGGTTAAAAGGGTTGCAAAGACTCAGTCTATATCTTTAAAAGAGGAAGAATCGGATGATGTTATTACAAACAATGTTATCAATAAAAGATTTAAGCAATTTTATGAACATTTGTATACAGCAGAGGTTAAAGATGACTCCGATTCCTTTCTTAAATCAGTCAAATTACAGCGCTTATCAGATCATCAAAAGGAAGATATACGGAAAGTCTTTGCAACCTCTGAGATTGAAGTTGCAATTAAGGCATTTCCGGAAAAAAAGGCCCCAGGAATAGATGGCCTCCCTATTGAGTTTTACTCAACATTTTGGCCAAATATTAGATCTTTGTTCATGGAGGTTGTGAATTCATTTGTTAATCAACAAAAGCTGCCAGAAACTATGTATCTTTCAACTATTTCTGTGATACCAAAACCAGGTCGTGAATGTAATAAGCCTTCTGATTTTAGGCCTATTAGTTTAATCAATTGTGACAAGAAAATCATAACAAAAGTAATGAATAATAGATTGGCATTAATTTTATCTAGCATTATCCACCATAACCAAGCTGGGTTTATTCCTAATAGGGATCTTAGAACTAATGTTAGAACATGTATATCCTTAACACAATATGCAAAAAAACATAATATAGATTTGACTTTGATGGCGGTCGATGCTGAAAAAGCATTTGATCGCCTTGAATGGTCATATTTGTATAAAGTGCTTGAAACATTTGAATTCCCAGTAGAATTTATCAATATGGTAGAAACAGTGTATAGAGCCCCCAAAGCACAAGTCTACACCAATGGCGTTCTTTCTGAGGCATTTTCTTTAAGCCGCGGTACTGCTCAAGGCTGTCCATTATCTCCAGCGCTGTTCGCGATGGCTATTGAACCCTTGGCTGAGAAAATAAGACAGACGGATAACATAACGGGTATTACTATAGGCAAAAATGAATATAAATTAAGCTTATTTGCGGATGATTTGTTCTTGTATCTAAGTGATGTGGACATTTCAATCCCGAGTGTAATTAATATAATGAGTCAATTCTCAAAAATCTCAGGTTATAAAATTAACAGTGGCAAAACCGAAATTTTGACTTTTGGCCAAAAACCAATAAACCCAGAAGTATTTAAACAATTTAAAGTGCAAAGCTGTAAAATTAAATACTTAGGTTGTTATATCAGTGCAAATAAAAAACAATTGTATAAGAGTAATTTTTTAACACTGAAAAATAATCTAAAGCATCGTCAGGATATTTTGTCTGAAGAGCAGTCCTGGGACATCTTCAGCACGGCAAAGTAGCGCAGCATCTCGTTCCGCTTTCTCAGGGAACAAGGTTACAGTTAAGTAATTTCGAAAGCTACAATCGATGCTGCGCTGCTCAGCGCATTGGGAACGAGAATGCCACGCCGCCGTGCTTGAAAATGTTTGGACCCCCACGGTTGTGCAGGTGTGCTCACAAGAACGCAAGAAGGCCTGAGACATTAGCTTGTGACGCTGACTCAAGGACATGAGAGCCCGGAGTGGCATGAACATCAAAACTATAAAATCTTATGAATGTGTGTGGATAGGACCAACCTGCCGCATCACAAACCGGTTGTAGGGGGGCACCCCTTGCCAAAGCACTAGAGGAGGCGAACCCCCTGGTGGAGTGAGCCCTAAGACCTATAGGCGAAGCTTGACCGTGCGCCTCATAAGCAAGAGCAATAGCATCCCTGACCCAATGAGACACGGTCTGCTTGGTGGCAGCTGCTCCTCTGTTACTACCACCATAACAGACGAACAGTTGCTCTGACTTACGCCACTGGCTAGTACAGTGGATGTAAGCCTGAAGAGCACGGACTGGACACAGTCTATGAGATTTCTCCTGCTCCAGCGTTGTGAACGGTGGAGGACAGAAGGCCTCTAGAATGACCGGATGTACAGCCGAAAATGGAACCTTAGGCAGGTAATCAGGATGAGGATGCAAAATCACTTTCACCATTCCTGGGGCAAAGTCTAAGCAGGATGGAGAGATAGACGGAGCCTGCATATCCCCAATTCTCTTCAAGGAAGTTATTGCCATGAGAAAAAACATTTTTAGAGTCAGAAGTTTATCAGACGCTGATTCTATATGTTCAAAGGGGGTTTCAACCAGACCCTCGAGAACTATAGCTAAGTCCAATGAAGGGATCTTGGTTTTTACGGGAGGCCTCTCCTTTTACCTGAAGTCCAGAACTGAAGCAACCTGGTAGTTGACTGGATCTACATTGTGTACAACACAGCATCTTTCAAAAACACCCCATTTACTGGCATAACTTTGTCTAGTGGAGGAAGCCCTAGCACTTAGAATGGTCTCAATAACATCCGGCGAAAGCCCAGTGTCCCTCAGTTGGTTCCCATCAGGGGCCAAACATGAAGATTCCACAGGTCGGGCCTGGGATGGAATATCGTGCCCTCCGCCTGAGACAGAAGGTCCCTCCTCTCCGGAATCGCCCACGGCGAGCCGTCGAGGAGAGATATTATCTCCGAGAACCATACTCTGTTCGGCTAACGTGGCGCTATCAGCAAGAGGCAAGACCCTTGTTGGCGAACTCTGGCTAAAACTCCCAGGAGCAGAGAAACTGGAGGAAACGCATACAGGCGCATCTTGGGCCATGTGTGCGCCATCGCATCCAGACCCAGTGGAGCTGGGTGACTCAGAGAGAAGTAGAGGGGACATTGCGCTGTCTGTTGTGAGGCGAAGAGGTCCACCTCCGCTTTGTAAAATTTGGTCCAAATCTGTTTCACTACTTCTGGGTGGAGTTTCCATTCCCCCGTCGGTAGTGTCTGCCTGGACAGTAAATCTGCTCCCACATTCAAATGCCCTGGAATGTATACTGCTCTGAGTGACAGAAACTTGTCCTGGGCCCAGAGAAAAATCTGCCTCGCTATTCTGTTCAGATTGCGTGAGCGCAGACCTCCCTGGTGATTTATATAAGAGACTGCTGCTGTGTTGTCCACCCGCACTAGGACATGACAGTCCCTCAATTGATGGAGAAAATACTTCAGAGCCAGAAATACGGCCATCAGCTCGAGGCAATTGATGTGCCAATCGAGCTGATGACCCTCCCATTCCCCTTGAGCTGGACGGCCATCTAAGACCGCTCCCCAGCCCATCAGGGAGGCGTCCGTCGTTAGCAGTCTGCGACAACACAGCGCCCCTAGAGTGGGACCCAAGGCGAGGAACCGGGGTCTGAGCCACAGAGATAGTGTACGAAGCCCGCGGCGCGTCACTTTTATTTGCCTTTGAGGATTGGCTCTTGGATGAAATCCCCTGGCTTTTAGCCACAACTGAAACAGTCTCATGTGCAACAGCCCCAGAGGAATCACCGTGGATGCTGACGCCATGAAACCTAGGCTAACATGTGCATGCCTGTTAGTAACCCATTTTTAAAAATGTGAAAATGTTTGCTTTTCTAACAGTGTTGATGTTTTCAGACTGTTGCAGTAATGAGATTTTTTTAGGACTAGTTTTGGAAATGATGTTCAAAAAGGTCTTAAATTGTAAGTAAATGTTTTTAAAGTAATGTTCACAAATTCTCCAGACTTTGTTTCTAATCTCTGAAGAAAAAAAAAAAACATTTGTGAAATTTTTAAAACCAAGCTTTGGTGAGAATCACCCACTCAGAGCATAAAGTGCAGTATCATACTAGTATTTCATTCAGGACACAGTTGTACGACCGCAATCCACCGTGAGCGGTTCAAACAGTTCATCTGAACAACATTTAGTGTGTGTGTAACTGGGATTCAGCCCTAGTACTGGTCTGATCAAGTGCTTCAGTGTGTTGTTCAGCAGCGCTCGTGTTTGCAGTGTCAGTGTGAACGGATGAAATGAAACGAGGTCTTGCCAGTAGAAGTTCCAGTCGTCACTGTCCGTCACCTGGATCCATCCTCTCTTCTCAAAGTTATTGATCAGCACCGATTTCTCGATGTCCGTCACCCACTTCACCTTCCCAGCCATCGCACACACACTCCTGAGAAACACACGTCACTTCCGTCTCAGAGACACCGAACCCCGACAGCTCAAAACACTCATGAGAGAGGAGCAGCTCAATCACTGTGAGGTTATTAATGGTGTTTGACTGAAGAAGAAATGTAAATAATACTTTGCTTTACAATAAGATCCCATTAGATAACATCACTTTTAGTAACTAAAAAATACAACTGTTAGGTTCATGTCAGCTCAGATCCAATAATGAATAAATCATGTTAACAGATGCAACTGTTGATTTAAAATGTATTAGTAAATGTTAAACATATGCACTAAGATTAATAAATAATGTAGAAGAACTGTTCATTTTTAGTTCATGTTATAACGTATAATAACTAATGTTATTCACTAATGAAGCCTTATTGTAAAGTGTTACCAATATTACAAATACTTGTACTCTTTGATAATCGATTCGATGTTCATGATTGTTTAGAGGAAGATTTCTGTGTCAAAGTGCTAAAACAGATTCTTATTGAACACGGAGGATAAACTACAGGCGCTGCTCGTGCGTTTCATTATAAACTGAGAGACTACGGATCATATCATCAATAAAACACGGCGGATTGAACTCACAATTACAGCGATCAGTTCATGCTGAATGTTGCTGGAGAAATCAGCAGCGGCCCATAGCAACGGCTCTCCACTTCCGCCTGGACTACGTCTTCTTCCTTCTTCTACTTCTTCTGTTAAGTTTTATGGCAGTTTACAGTCAAAGTGTATTACCGCCATCTACCGGACTGAGGTGCAATCAAATGGATGTCATTCACAAAAAAAAAAAAAAAAAAAAAAATCAAATCCTATTTGCTAGTTGTGTTTCTTTGATAAATGTTATCATAGCATTAGTGATGTTTTCTGAGCTAGGCTCACATAATAAAGTTTATAAAGTAAAGGTTTTATTTACTGCATTCACTTCCCTCTTCAGTTTCTCTCTTTGTCTGGAAAATCTTATGCACCTTACAAGAACATGATCTACATACAATCTCACTCCACAATTCTCACATTTCCCAGATGGATGTTTGTGTAAAATGTATAAGCTGTTATTTAAACCATTATGGCCTATTCTCAGTCTTGTAAACCAAACCTCTTTCTGTCTGTTTGAATAACTATATTTGCAACTTGAGATATATTTTTGTATATTGTATAAGTGTCTACCTTTTTTATCCTTATCCCATTCAGCTTGCCATATTTTATTAACTTTGTGTTTAATGAGTACCTTAACTTCTGATTTACTGAGTGGAATTCCTCTTCTTTAGTAGCCTCTTTTGCCAGCCTGTCTGCTTCCTCATTACCACCAACTACTTTATGGGCAGGGACCCATACAAACTGGATTAATATTCCCTGTTTGATAAATTGCAAATATGATGTTATTAATTTCATTCAATAAGTCCTGTCGGCATGATGATTCTCCATTTTGAATGGATGTGAGAGATGACATAGAATCAGAACAAATAACTACCTTAGGGGGCCTAACTTCTTCTATCCAATGCAATGCGATATTAATGGCTGTCATTTCTGCTGCAAATATGGACAAATGATCTGATGTTCTTTTTTTAATTGAGATTTTATAATCATGGATGTAAGCTGCAATACCCGTTTTACCCTCTGGATCCTTAGATGCATCTGTATAAATCTGTGTTGTATTATTGTTACATCCAGCGATTGTCTGTATTTCTCCTGTTCTGTATTTCCGTGTCTTGTTGTTATCCTAGGTCAGTTCCTGTGCTTAATTGATGGGGTGTGTCGGCGCGCGAGGCGTGTCCCAGCTGATGGCATAAAGAGGGCTTGGTTGTGGCGCGTCGGGCAGGAAGAGAGCGGGAGAGAGCGGCTTTGTTTTGTGTTTGAATTGTTGCTTTAAGTTTTTGAGTTAACAAATAAATCCTTAGATATTTGTTTGCCGAACTTTCTCCTGCCTCTTTTGTTACTATTTGAGAGCCAGTAGTAACAAAGTGGGGGCTCGTCCGGGAGGTCACTTTTGGTGAGAGGTATTGATCTTAGTACTCTAGAAGTCCCTTTACATAAGGTTGTGCTCTACTCTGAGTTGGTAGAGGGGGAAGTTGAGTTGGGAGTACGCCCAGCCCTCCCTGTTGATGGGGTGTCTGTTATATTAGGGAATAATCTGGCTGGCGGCCGTGTTTGGCAGACTAGTCCTATTCCTGTGGTGACTGATTCTCCTCAGCTGGGGAATGAATCTGATGACTGTTTTAAAGAATTTCCTCAGGTGTTTGCTGCTTGTGCGGTGACTCGGGCTGCTAGTCGTGCTGACGTGGAGGACCTGGAGGTTAAGGCTGCTGCAGGAAAGGTTAGCTTTGCTTTAACAGATTTTCCCTTGACTCTTTCTCAAGAAGAGCTAGTCAAGGAACAGCATACAGATCAATCTCTGTCTTCGTTGTTTGAGCGAGCTGTTCCTGCTGACTGTTTTGAGAGTGTGGATCATGGTTATGGTGTTCTAGATGGCTTGCTAGTGAGGAAATGGACACCCGCAACAAACATTTCACTGGGGGAACCATGGTTTCAGGTTGTTGTGCCTATCACCATTCGACAGCTGGTGTTAAAGACTGCTCATGATCTGTTGGGGCATTTGGGGGTGAGAAAGACGTATGATCGCATTATGCGTCATTTTTATTGGCCAAAATTAAAGAAAGATGTTGCGGCTTACATTAAAACCTGCCACATTTGCCAGATGACTGGAAAGCCCAATCAGGTTATAAAGCCTGCACCCCTGCATCCAATACCTGTTGTAGCTGGTCCTTTTGAACATTTACAGTTGGACTGTGTAGGGCCATTAGTTGGTGCTAAATCTGGGTCTAGGTATTTGCTGACCGTAATGTGTCAGGTAACCCGTTATCCTGCTGCCTACCCACTACGCTCTATTACTACCAGGGCCATTGTAAGGGCTCTTACACAGTTTTTTTCTATATTTGGTATACCAAAAGTTGTCCAGACTGACCAGGGCTCAAATTTTATGTCTCGTGTTTTTGCTCAGGTCTTACGCCAGCTTCATATTAAACACAACAAAGCCTCGGCTTACCATCCTCAGAGTCAAGGTGTTCTTGAACGTTTCCACCAGACACTAAAGTCCCTTCTCCGTGCATATTGTATGGAGTTGGGACGTGACTGGGAGGAAGGTTTGCCATGGCTGTTGCTTGCCTCTAGGGAAGTCGTTCAAGAGAGTACAGGGTTCAGCCCTAATGATTTAGTGTTTGGCCATTCTGTACGTGGACCTTTGGCTGTCCTAAAAGATGGTTTGGACCTCAAAGAACCACCAAAAGCCTTGTGTGATTATGTCAATGGTTTTAGGAGACGTCTTTATGAGGCGGGGAGGTTGGCCCGTGAGAAGTTAACAAACACTCAGTCTAAAATGAAGGAGCAGTATGATAAGCGAGCGGAGCGTCGTGTTTTGGCAGTCGGTGATAAAGTGTTGGCTCTTTTGCCGGTTGTGTCATCTCCTTTCCAGGCAAAGTTTTCTGGACCGTATATGGTTGTCAAGAAGGTTTCAGATGTTAATTATGTAATTGCCACTCCGGACCGAAGGAAAAGTACTCAGTTGTGTCACCTTAACCTGCTTAAGCCATATCATGAACGTTTAGATGCATTTAAGAGTAAAACTGCTGCACAGCCTGTGGCTCTAAGTGATGCCAGTTTGTCTCCTGTTTTTTCTCTTGTTCCTCCGGTGGCAGCGCAGGAGCAAGAGGAGATCAGAACTCCTGATGATGGGGTTTTGCGTGCGCATTTGCACAATTCTGAGACATTGAAGCAACTTCCACAGTTGTTGCAGCACTTGTCTGGGGACAAGTGTGCTGAGATAATTAATTTAATTAATGACTTTCCGACTCTCTTCTCAGATACTCCGACTCAGACGCATCTCTTGGAACATGATATAGATGTTGGTGACGCTTCTCCAATTAGGCAGCGGTTTTATCGTGCTTCTCAAGAGAAGCGGAAGTACATCGACACAGAGGTAGAGTACCTTCTCGACAATGGGCTGGCTGAACCTTCTGCATCGGCCTGGGCGTCACCATGCCTTCTGGTTAACAAGCCAGATGGTACCTTTAGGTTTTGCACCGACTATCGGAAACTTAATGCGGTCACAAAGCCAGATAGTTTTCCCTTACCTCGTATAGAGGATTGTGTAGATCAGGTTGGTGCTGCGAAATTTGTTAGTAAATTCGACCTCCTTAAGGGCTACTGGCAAGTGCCCTTGACTGACCGTGCAAGAGAGGTGTCCACTTTTATCACTTCACAAGGGTTGTTCTCGTATAAGGTAATGAGTTTTGGGTTACGAAATGCTTGGGTTGGAAATGGGTTAAGCTGCAAGTTGACGCTAGTCAGGTAGGAGCTGGAGCTGTTTTGCTCCAGGAAGATGAACACGGTGTTGATCGTCCGGTTTCTTTTTTTTCTCGAAAGTTTCTTTCTTATCAGGCAAATTATTCTGTCATTGAGAAAGAAGCTTTGCCGTTAATCTGGGCGCTACAACATTTTGATGTATATGTAGCTGGTGCCTTTTCTCTGGTGGTCTTTTGTGACCATAATCCATTAACTTTCTTGCACTCCCTTCAAAATCCAAATCAGCGCCTAATGAGATGGGCTCTTTTTCTGCAACCATACCATTTGGATATTCGTCACATTAAAGGCACAGATAATGTGATTGCAGATGCCTTATCTCGTGCTCCCGCTGGTTAATGTTTTGTTGTTTGTTACCCTATGTCTTTTTTCCTGTCTCTTCTGTCTTCCAGGGCCCGGATTACAGAAGTTGGACAGTTGTGAGTTGCGTCTGAATAAAGGGGTTACAACATTTGTATATAGTATGGTGTGTTTTTGTACATATCTTTTGAATGTTTTGCACATTTTTCTGCACTAAATTTTCACTCTTAACACTATGGTACTAAGTTTCCTGTAGTGTTATTCACATTATGGTTGCGGTGTAGCATAGCCTCCAAGACCCGTTTTTTAAGGGAGGGGGTGTTACATCCAGCGATTGTCTGTATTTCTCCTGTTCTGTATTTTCGTGTCTTGTTGTTATCCTAGGTCAGTTCCTGTGCTTAATTGATGGGGTGTGTCGGCGCGCGAGGCGTGTCCCAGCTGATGGCATAAAGAGGGCTTGGTTGTGGCGCGTCGGGCAGGAAGAGAGCGGGAGAGAGCGGCTTTGTTTTGTGTTTGAATTGTTGCTTTAAGTTGATCCTTGGTTATGTAAACTTTTGAGTTAACAAATAAATCCTTAGATATTTGTTTGCCGAACTTTCTCCTGCCTCTTTTGTTACTATTTGAGAGCCAGTAGTAACAATTATAGTACCTACTTTCTAAATATTGCTCTATGTTCTGATACACATCTATCTCTCTGGTTTCCATGTTCACCATAGGGGAGCAGAACAGCCAAGGTGGAGTTGATACCAGGGGTACTGTCTTACTACAAGTGATATCATCTATTTCCATTTGATTTGCTAGTTTATTACCAACCCAACCAAAGCTACAAATCTGGGTTCTACCATACTCCCAACACTCATTAAGAACTTTCTTAGTAGGGTGTGATTCATCATGTCCATTTAAATGAATCCAGTACGCCATACTCAATTTAAGACCTCTGAGGCTTAAAGGTATTTCTCCTGTTTGTACTTGCAACGCTGGTATGGAAGAGGTTCTAAATGCTCCGCAACATATCCTCAAACTTTTAGCCTGCATTCTATTGATTTCACTAAGCAATGTCTTAGATGCTGAAAGATACACAATACATCCATAATCCAAAACCGATCTTATCAATGCAGTATAAATTATTTTAAGGGACATCCCTGAAGCTCCCCAGTTGTATCCTGATAAACATTTCAGAACATTAATGCCTTTTTTGGACTTAATTTACTCAATTATTATGACTCAATTATTTTCTGAATGTGTTCCTTAAATGTTAGTTTGACATCAAACCACACTCCTAAATACCTAATAATATTAACATGCTTTAAGGACTGGTTATACAGCTTAAGCTCTAGTATGGGACTTACTCTTTTCCTTGAAAAACAAATAAATTGAGTCTTCTCTACAGACAAATGAAAACCCCACTCACATGCCCATTTTTCTACCTTTCAGTATCCCTGTCTTTACATATTGCTGTGTATCCATATATTATGAAATCAAGTGATGGCTTTCTGGACTATGTCATTTCCGCAACGACAGTTTATAGTTTATGTTACAAATTACTAACCCTAACATTTGCACTTGTTAAGAAAAGAAAATCATTCGTTATAAATGTATATAGGCCTACATATATTTATGATTTTACTGATCGCTGAAAGGAAATAGTGTTTGAGTTTAGTGTTTGTCGCTGTCTAAATAGTTTTGTTAATTTAACTCTTCATTTCAGACCTTTTCTCAATATGCGTAAAAAAAAAAAAAAAAAAAAAAAAAAAAAAAATATATATATATATATATATATATATATATATATATATATATATATATATATATATATATATATATATATAATATATTCGGTGCTGAAAAAAAAATACAAAACCAGAAAAGAAATCTAATCATAATAATAAATAAATGAATACATAAAATGCCACTATTACTAATAATGATACATGATATGTAATAATGATACATTAAATATTATTAATAGTAGTTGTAATAATAACATCACAAGTAAACAATGTAAAAAGTAAAAAGAAAAGCTAATGGTGAATATTGAATATAAGCACAATAAGACTTTTATTTACAATATTGTTTTCCTCACTTTTGTATTTTCAGATACAGAGATCGAACACAATATTGTTGAAATTACACCTTAAAAATGTGGTTTATGATTGAAGATGTGTGAAACTGTGTGTGGAAGAAGAACAGATTTATAAGATAAAACTCATTTAATTCAATTCACTTTTACACAATACACATCATTTCACAGCAGCTTTACAGAAGAATACATGAGTCCATATTACAATCTAGAGTCTGTTATCAGAGGAAACTGTCTAAGTTATGCATTTCAGAAACGTACAAAATCACAGTTAGCTAAAAATGTATTAATTTAAACAATGTAATAATTAAAGGCAGAATATGATATCATTGAAGTAATGAGTACTTGTTAACAAATGATTATGAGATTTAGAAATATAGCATTGGTGCTTGTTGATTCACTTTTACAGTGTTTTGACCAACATTAATGAAGGTCTGTGTGTGTGTGTGTGTGTGTGTGTGTGTGTGTGTGTGTGTGTGTGTGTGTGTGTGTGTGTGTGTGTGTGTGTGTGTGAGATGAACTGAACAGAAGCGTAAATAAATACACAGAACAATAATCAGAAACAGAGGAATAAAGATCAAGAGGAAACTCAAATATGAACAAAAACAGCAAAACTAAACACAACCCTGACAACAACTATAATAATAACATGATAAATGCTGTAAATCACATGATCACTACATACATGACTGAAATAGACACTCATTAAATGTCTCTGTGTACTTTAAATGTATTTATTGAATTTTCACAGCAACAGAGACAAACAATCAGAAAAGTAAAATACATAAACAATCACACAGCAAAAATAAAACAAAGATAATAATAAAAAGATAAAGATCAATCCAGAACCCCCACTAACAGGTTTAGTACAGTACACAATATATTACAGCAGAAGCGTCTTTAATAATACACACATAACCCAAAGCAGAGGAATCATGTTTAATAATACACACACATAACCCAAAGCAGAGGAATCATGTTTTGAACAGATCCGAGAAGTTCAGATAAAGCATCTCTGAATGTCTTAAACTGAGTTTAGAGCTGAAAGTCTAGTTTTGCTCGTATCATCCAGACATGTTTCAGTGAGTCTCATTGTGTCTCATATTTCCTCTCTCTTCTCTGTGTATCATTGTGTGTTTCTCTTTATTTCACTGACAGAAGTTCAGCTGTGTTATTACAGTTTTTCTCGATTGCTTAAACACTATAACCAGGCTTTTGAACTAAAATTTCAAAACCATAACGCCATTTATCAAAAAGCACACCCATTTCACTAAACTATAAACACTATTCCCTGTTTTGACACATGAGTCAGATTTGTTGAACTGTCACTGCAAAACTCTACACACAAATCCCTTCATTTCTCATTGCTTAGACCATGTTGTCATTTAGAAAGCACTAGCATTCAATATCATTCACTCCAGTCAGCACAGCTTCAGCTCAGTTAGCACACAATTACCCAGGTGGAAACACTAAGAGTCAAAATTTATCACACATCAATCAGATCCTTCAGTAGATATATAAAAGGGCCCAAATCAGTTTATTGAATTTTGGAACAATGGATCCAGAAAGACATGAAGGAAGAGGGATAAGAATGAGGAGGAAGAAGGGCAAGGACAAGAAGACAAGCAGTCTCAGATGAAATTCAAGTCACTTTAGTTGCCCATGTCTTTGTCAGTGGTATGACCATGAGGGAGGCTGGGCTACGAGTAAGGCCAAATTTGAGTCGCTTTACCGTCGCCTCGAGAACCTTCAGGAGGTGTGGTGGCAAACAAAATTCTATCACTGAATAAAAGAAAAACATTTCCAATAATCTTTGATGAGGTGTATTTTCTTGCAAGACAAGGCCAGCAGTCGTACAGTCACATGGAGTGATTATATAGTGTGACAGTGAAGGGAGGGCATCCTTCCTCTTTTATAGTCTTGACTCCCAGAATGTTATCTTTCTAGGCATTTCAACCATATGTGGAACATTCTTAGACGTGTTCATCATATTGTCTCCTTGAGTGGAGACCCTCCTGTCACGTCCCAACACTCTTTACCATTCCAATACAATTCGAATTCCATATTAGAATAAGGTTTGTGTGTGCTCTTTTACTGTCATATGTTGGTCACACACATCTTACTGTAAGTAAATATTAAAAAAAAAAAAAAATTAGAGGAGAGAGTAAAAAAAAAGGAGTAAAAAAAAAAAAAAAAAAAGAGTAAAACAGGAAAAAAAATATGTTTTTGTGTGTGTGTGTGTGTTTTCTGTGTATGAATAAAAGTGTGCCAATGTATCCACTGGTTGTGTCTTTTGTGTTCATCATGTGAAAAGGTTTGTGATGGGGGGGGGGGGAACCACAAGCAACATAACTTACCAGTTTTGGAAATGTTGTTTTGAATTTATTGCACCAGTGTGTTAGACCATGTTGTAATGTGTGTGATTTTGAGGGCTTGTGTGTCCTGTCTGAGGGCAAAGTTTGTTTTTTCAGCAAGAGTGAATGGTTTTGAGTGTAGAGCTTCATTTTGACCTGAAAATAGGATGTTTGGGGAATTGGGTGAAACGTTATGGATTTGTGTTTACAGTTTTGAGAATACGAGGCATAGTTTCAAGAAATGTGTTTAAGCAATCGAGAAAAACTGTAATGTAATGAAGAGACAATGGGCCTGTCCCAATACCTTACCCTAGATTTCTGCCCTAACCCTTGTTTTTGCGCGTTCTCGTGTAGGGGTAGGGTGTCCCAATACTCTAAAGAGCAAGGGGGAGTGCTATTCTCCCCTTAAAATCAACCCTCAAAACATAGTGCGGTCCGATGCAGGCTTAAAACGAAGTGGAAGATGAAATTACCCAGGATACCTTGCGGGCTCAGCAAGCCGGTAACATTTTTTAAACAAGATGGCGGACACCGCTGGAAAGGAACAATTGAATTGTAATTATATTTTCGCAAATAAGCATGTTAAAATTTCTAAATATGTTGGAATATGTTAGTTTGATGCACATCCAATGGACTGTAAAGTTTTGAACACTAATGTTAGAAAATATTTCGCGAAGCTATCTATATGATGTTGATATCTGCCGAGTGCTTCGAGAGAGTCTGCCCATCAAATATACATCTTATCTGGGTAGTTAATCTAATTTTATTTTCGATGTTGGCTTCCAATTATTATAAAAAGAAGACGTGAGGTAAAACTATTAAAAACTAGCCGCGTTCGTCTAGTGCTTCATCTTTTTCTTTACAGCTCGCTGTCACTTCTCCCTAACGTTAAACCCAAACAGCACTGAGCACAATCAGTGATGGTTGTAAAATGCAGTGTCTGCTGATTCTAAATTGCGGGAGGTGTTTGATTGTAAAAAGAGCTATTAAAATTATAAACACAGTGATCCGCGCAAGAGACGTTGACCCTGTTCCCATGGCGGTGCGCGTTCAGAAACGGACTGCAACTAGACAAGCAAACTATACTTTGGGTTTCATGTGCGCGATCAACGATCAAATCAACGATCAAATACAGACAAAAATATGGCTAAATGACCGGTTTGGAGATTCACTTTAACACAGTGTATGTCTTAAATGGGAGTTGGTTGTGGAATAGTTGGGAGAAAATGTGTATTATTAGATCTGCATTCGGTCTTAAAGTGGCAGCGTCTAATAAACCTGCGAATGATTACACCTTTAATGTGAATAAAACAACTAAAGGCAAAGAGAAAATTTCTCCCAGATCTTGAATGAATAACTTTAGCTTTAATGAGCATTAATCTATCTATAATAAACTATGCTGTGTTATTTTACATTTGATTACTTTATTAGATTTCTAGCATATTATTATGGATACTTATATCCTGATCATAACTGGGATAGTTATGTGCATGTATATAATTTGCATATAGTGGTGTCCCATTTCATAGGGAAAGATCTTCAACTCCACGTCCCCTCATTGAGGGGACTTTACTTTTGAGGGCACTCAAAACCAAGTGGAAGTTTTAAGGGGGGAGAAATGGGACAGGGCCAATAAGAGACTCTAGAACATTTCACTGTCACTGATATATCATGCAGCTCAAAGCATTATGGGTAGAGTCTCTCATCAGTCTATTCTCATTCATCAACACAGTTTCATTGATGATCCATAATAAACCCCAAACCCAGGATAGAGTGTGTGTGTGAATGTGGTCTGGACTGTGTGTATGAGGCTCAGTGTGTCAGAGACGCTGTAGAAGGACAGAGTTCCTGCACTGTGATCCACATACACTCCTGTTCTACACACTCCTGTTCTCCGGCTGATGGGCTTTACAGGGAGTTTAGTCTCTCTGTCATTGTGTCTGAATGAGTATCTGGAGGGAGTGCAGATCAAACTCCAGGACTGATCATTCCATCCAAACCGACACTCATTACCCTTCCTGCTGATGCTCTTATATGACACTGATATACACACACCATAATCACCACTCCCACTCCACTCAATCTCCCAGTAACAGCGTCCACACACACTCTCTCTACACAACACCTGACGACACACATCGAATCTGTCTGGATGATCAGGATACGGCTGAAGCTCTGGGTGAGTGTTAGTAATCACTCTGTTCCTCTCAGACAGATCGAGGTGTTCATTCACTGTGTTCAGATCCAGAGTGAACTGATGAGAATCTGATGGAGAGAAAACACACATCAGTGAATTACAGAAACTCTCTATCTTGAGTCTTCATTTCAGATCTGACTCGTTCATTTAGGATTGTAAGCAACCAATGATAATAAAGCACTAAAGAAATATCATTCTGTAACAGCTTTTGTCCTGAATGAGGTTCTGACTGAAATCACCATGGTTACCAAACAGAAAAGAGAGGATTCTTAAAGGTGCTGTGTGTGTGTGTGTGTGTGTGTGTGTGTCTCACTCTGTGTGTGTGTGTGTGTGAGAGAGAGAGAGAGAGAGAGAGAGAGAGAGAGAGAGAGAGAGAGAGAGAGAGAGTGTGTGTGTGTGAGAAAGAGAGAGTGAGTGTGTGTGTGTGTGTGTGTGTGTGTGTGTGTCTCACTCTGTGTGTGTGTGTGTGTGTGTGTGTGTGTGTGTGTGTGTGTGTGAGAGAGAGAGAGAGAGAGTGAGTGTGT
Organism: Vimba vimba; assembly: GCA_022828995.1. Taxonomy (NCBI): domain Eukaryota; kingdom Metazoa; phylum Chordata; class Actinopteri; order Cypriniformes; family Leuciscidae; genus Vimba; species Vimba vimba. The sequence goes on from CM040821.1 coordinate 41,719,337, forward strand.
TAGAGTGTGTGTGTGTGTGTGTGTGTGCGTGTGCAAGAAAGACAGAGAGAGAGAGTGTGTGTGTGTGTGCGTGTGCGTGTGCGAGAAAGACAGAGAGAGAGAGAGAGAGAGAGTGTGTTAGAGAGTGTGTGTGTGTGTGTGTGCGCGTGTGCGAGAAAGACAGAGAGAGAGTGTGTATGTGTGTGTGTGTGTGAGAAAGAGAGAGTGAGTGTGTGTGTGTGTGTAAGAGAGAGAGATAGAGAGATTGTGTGTGTGTGTGTGTGTGTGTGTGAGAGTGTGTGTCTGTGAGAGTGTGTCAGTGTGTGTGTGTGTGTGCGTGAGAGAGAGAGTGAGTGTGTGTGTGTGTGTGTGTGTCTGAGAGAGAGTTTGTGTGTGTGTGTGTGTGTCCATATGTGCGTGCAAGTGTCTGTGTGTGTATGCGTGAGAGATTGTGAGTGTGCATGTGTAAGTGTGTGTGTGTGTGTGAGAGAGAGAGAGAGAGAGTGAGTGTGTTAGAGAGTGTGTGTGTGTGTGCGTGTGCGAGAAAGAGAGAGAGAGAGAGAGAGAGAGAGTGTGTGTGTGTGTGTGTGTGTGTGTGAGAAAGAGAGAGTGAGTGTGTGTGTGTGTGTGTCTCACTCTGTGTGTGTGTGTGTGTGTGTGTGTGTGAGAGAGAGAGAGAGTGTGTTAGAGAGTGTGTGTGTGAGCGCGTGTGCGAGAAAGACAGAGAGAGAGAGAGAGAGTGAGTGTGTGTGTGTGTGAGAAAGAGAGAGTTAGTGTGTGTGTGTGTGTGTGTAAGAGAGAGAGAGAGAGACTCTGTGTGTGTGTGTGTGTGTGTGTGTGTGTGTGTGTGTGTGTGTGTGAGAGAGAGTTTGTGTGTGTGTGTGTGTGTGTGTGTGTCCATATGTGCGTGCAAGTGTCTGTGTGTGTATGCGTGAGAGATTGTGAGTGTGCATGTGTAAGTGTGTGTGTGTTTGTGAGAGAGTAAGAGAGTGTGTGTGTGTGTGCAATGTGTTTGTGAGAGTGTGTGCGAGTTTCCGTCTGTGTAAGAGTATGCGAGTGTGTGCAAATGTGTAAGAGTGTGTGTGTGTGTGTGTGTGTGTGTGTGTGTGTGTGTGTGTGTGTGTGTGTATATTTGAGTGTGAGTGTGTACGTGTATGTGAGAGTGTGTGTGTGTATGTGTAAAAGTGTGATTGTGTGTGACTGTGCACGTGTGTGTGTGTGTAAGAGTGTTTGTGAGAGTGTGTGTGTGCATGTGCGTGAGTGTTTGTTTGAGCGTGTGTGTGTGTGTGTGTGTGTGTGTGTGTACGGGACATTATTCAGAATTACCATTTCCTCTAACATACACATATGGAACCAAATTCATTCACATGATGTTTCATTAACAAAGTTCGGGAGGAGCACGTTCAAATAATCAATCAATCAACTCATCAAACAATTACCATGTCTACACTATCAGCATGCGAGGAAGCATATACCGGTATATATTCCCTCTGTCAGCTCACCTAACATTCCTTGACAGTTTCCAGCATCCCTCCACCACCCTGACTCCTCACTCTTGGCTTGTTCTTTCACAGCCAGGAATACGGGGGGAGTACTCTGGGTTCGGGCCGAATACCGAGCCCAGAGCCCTCTCCTCGGACAGCACGCCAAATACGCATTTATTCTATCTGACTTATTTGTAAGTGTGAACTCGTGAAACTATACTGAAACGCTCACACACACACAACTGAAACGCTCACACACACACAACTGAAACGCTCACACACACACAACTGAAACGCTCACACACACACAACTGAAACGCTCACACACACACAACTGAAACGCTCACACACACACAACTGAAACGCTCACACACACACAACTGAAACGCTCACACACACACAACTGAAACGCTCACACACACACAACTGAAACGCTCTCACACACACAACTGAAACGCTCACACACACACAACTGAAACGCTCTCACACACACACACACACAACTGAAACGCTCACACACACACAACTGAAACGCTCACACACACACAACTGAAACGCTCTCACACACACACACACACAACTGAAACGCTCACACACACACAACTGAAACGCTCACACACACACAACTGAAACACTCTCTCACACACACACACACACACACACACAACTGAAACGCTCACACACACACAACTGAAACGCTCTCTCACACACACACACACACACACACACACAACTGAAACGCTCTCACACACATAACTGAAACGCTCTCACACACACAACTGAAACGCTCACACACACACAACTGAAACGCTCTCACACACACACACACACAACTGAAACGCTCACACACACACAACTGAAACACTCTCACACACACACACACACACACACACACACACACACAACTGAAACGCTCACACACACACAACTGAAACGCTCTCTCACACACACACACACACACACACACACAACTGAAACGCTCTCACACACATAACTGAAACGCTCTCACACACACAACTGAAACGCTCACACACACACAACTGAAACGCTCACACACACACAACTGAAACGCTCACACACACACAACTGAAACGCTCACACACACACAACTGAAACGCTCACACACACACAACTGAAACGCTCACACACACACAACTGAAACGCTCACACACACACAACTGAAACGCTCACACACACACAACTGAAACGCTCACACACACACAACTGAAACGCTCTCACACACACAACTGAAACGCTCACACACACACAACTGAAACGCTCTCACACACACACACACACAACTGAAACGCTCACACACACACAACTGAAACGCTCACACACACACAACTGAAACGCTCTCACACACACACACACACACAACTGAAACGCTCACACACACACAACTGAAACACTCTCACACACACACACACACACACACACACAACTGAAACGCTCACACACACACAACTGAAACGCTCTCTCACACACACACACACACACACACAACTGAAACGCTCTCACACACATAACTGAAACGCTCTCACACACACAACTGAAACGCTCTCACACACACACACACACAACTGAAACGCTCACACACACACAACTGAAACACTCTCACACACACACACACACACACACACACACAACTGAAACGCTCACACACACACAACTGAAACGCTCTCTCACACACACACACACACACACACACACACACTGAAACGCTCTCACACACATAACTGAAACGCTCTCACACACACAACTGAAACGCTCACACACACACAACTGAAACGCTCTCACACACACACACACACAACTGAAACGCTCACACACACACAACTGAAACGCTCTCACACACACACACACACACAACTGAAACGCTCACACACACACAACTGAAACGCTCACACACACACAACTGAAACGCTCTCACACACACACACACACACAACTGAAACGCTCACACACACACAACTGAAACGCTCACACACACACAACTGAAACACTCTCACACACACACACACACACAACTGAAACGCTCACACACACACAACTGAAACGCTCTCTCACACACACACACACACACACACACACACAACTGAAACGCTCTCACACACATAACTGAAACGCTCTCACACACACAACTGAAACGCTCACACACACACAACTGAAACGCTCACACACACACAACTGAAACGCTCACACACACACAACTGAAACGCTCTCACACACACAACTGAAATGCTCTCACACACACACACAACTGAAATGCTCACACACACACAACTGAAACGCTCACACACACAACTGAAACGCTCTCACACACACAACTGAAACGCTCACACACACACAACTGAAACGCTCACACACACACAACTGAAACGCTCACACACACACAACTGAAACGCTCACACACACACAACTGAAACGCTCACACACACACAACTGAAACGCTCACACACACACAACTGAAACGCTCACACACACACAACTGAAACGCTCTCACACACACAACTGAAACGCTCTCACACACACAACTGAAACGCTCACACACACACAACTGAAACGCTCTCACACACACACACACACAACTGAAACGCTCACACACACACAACTGAAACGCTCTCTCACACACACACACACACACAACTGAAACGCTCTCACACACATAACTGAAACGCTCTCACACACACAACTGAAACGCTCACACACACACAACTGAAACGCTCACACACACACAACTGAAACGCTCACACACACACAACTGAAACGCTCACACACACACAACTGAAACGCTCTCACACACACAACTGAAATGCTCTCACACACACACACAACTGAAATGCTCACACACACACAACTGAAACGCTCACACACACAACTGAAACGCTCTCACACACACAACTGAAACGCTCACACACACACAACTGAAACGCTCACACACACACAACTGAAACGCTCTCACACACACAACTGAAATGCTCTCACACACACACACAACTGAAATGCTCACACACACACAACTGAAACGCTCACACACACAACTGAAACGCTCTCACACACACAACTGAAACGCTCACACACACACAACTGAAACGCTCACACACACACAACTGAAACGCTCTCACACACACACACACACACAACTGAAACGCTCACACACACACAACTGAAACGCTCACACACACACAACTGAAACACTCTCACACACACACACACACACAACTGAAACGCTCACACACACACAACTGAAACGCTCTCTCACACACACACACACACACACACACACACAACTGAAACGCTCTCACACACATAACTGAAACGCTCTCACACACACAACTGAAACGCTCACACACACACAACTGAAACGCTCTCACACACACAACTGAAACGCTCACACACACACAACTGAAACGCTCACACACACACAACTGAAACGCTCACACACACACAACTGAAACGCTCACACACACACAACTGAAACGCTCTCACACACACAACTGAAATGCTCTCACACACACACACAACTGAAATGCTCACACACACACAACTGAAACGCTCACACACACAACTGAAACGCTCTCACACACACAACTGAAACGCTCACACACACACAACTGAAACGCTCACACACACACAACTGAAACGCTCTCACACACACAACTGAAATGCTCTCACACACACACACAACTGAAATGCTCACACACACACAACTGAAACGCTCACACACACAACTGAAACGCTCTCACACACACAACTGAAACGCTCACACACACACAACTGAAATGCTCTCACACACACACAACTGAAAGGCTCACACACACAAATGCTCTCACACACACACAACTGAAATGCTCTCACACACACACAATTGAAACGCTCACACACACACAACTGAAATGCTCTCTCACACACACACACACACACAACTGAAACGCTCTCACACACACACAACTGAAATGCTCTCTCACACACAACTGAAACGCTCACACACACACAACTGAAACGCTCACACACACACAACTGAAACGCTCACACACACACAACTGAAACGCTCACACACACACAACTGAAACGCTCTCTCTCACACACACACACACACACAACTGAAACGCTCACACACACACAACTGAAACGCTCACACACACACAACTGAAACGCTCTCACACACACACACACACACACACAACTGAAACGCTCACACACACACAACTGAAACGCTCACACACACACAACTGAAACGCTCACACACACACAACTGAAACGCTCTCACACACACACACACACACAACTGAAACGCTCACACACACACAACTGAAACGCTCACACACACACAACTGAAACGCTCACACACACACAACTGAAACGCTCACACACACACAACTGAAACGCTCTCACACACACACACACACACACAACTGAAACGCTCACACACACACAACTGAAACGCTCACACACACACAACTGAAACGCTCACACACACACAACTGAAACGCTCACACACACACAACTGAAACGCTCACACACACACAACTGAAACGCTCACACACACACAACTGAAACGATCACACACACACAACTGAAACGCTCACACACACACAACTGAAACGCTCTCACACACACAACTGAAACGCTCACACACACACAACTGAAACGCTCACACACACACAACTGAAACGCTCACACACACACAACTGAAACGCTCTCACACACACAACTGAAACGCTCACACACACACAACTGAAACACTCTCACACACACACACACACAACTGAAACGCTCACACACACACAACTGAAACGCTCACACACACACAACTGAAACGCTCTCACACACACACACACACAACTGAAACGCTCACACACACACAACTGAAACACTCTCACACACACACACACACACACACACAACTGAAACGCTCACACACACACAACTGAAACGCTCTCTCACACACACACACACACAACTGAAACGCTCTCACACACATAACTGAAACGCTCTCACACACACAACTGAAACGCTCACACACACACAACTGAAACGCTCACACACACACAACTGAAACGCTCACACACACACAACTGAAACGCTCACACACACACAACTGAAACGCTCTCACACACACAACTGAAATGCTCTCACACACACACACAACTGAAATGCTCACACACACACAACTGAAACGCTCACACACACAACTGAAACGCTCTCACACACACAACTGAAACGCTCACACACACACTACTGAAACGCTCACACACACACAACTGAAACGCTCACACACACACAACTGAAACGCTCACACACACACAACTGAAACGCTCACACACACACAACTGAAACGCTCACACACACACAACTGAAACGCTCACACACACACAACTGAAACGCTCACACACACACAACTGAAACGCTCACACACACACAACTGAAACGCTCACACACACACAACTGAAACGCTCACACACACACAACTGAAACGCTCACACACACACAACTGAAACGCTCTCACACACACAACTGAAACGCTCACACACACACAACTGAAACGCTCACACACACACAACTGAAACGCTCACACACACACAACTGAAACGCTCACACACACACAACTGAAACGCTCTCACACACACAACTGAAATGCTCTCACACACACACACAACTGAAATGCTCACACACACACAACTGAAACGCTCACACACACAACTGAAACGCTCTCACACACACAACTGAAACGCTCACACACACACAACTGAAACGCTCACACACACACAACTGAAACGCTCTCACACACACAACTGAAATGCTCTCACACACACACACAACTGAAATGCTCACACACACACAACTGAAACGCTCACACACACAACTGAAACGCTCTCACACACACAACTGAAATGCTCTCACACACACACAACTGAAACGCTCACACACACAAATGCTCTCACACACACACAACTGAAATGCTCTCACACACACACAATTGAAACGCTCACACACACACAACTGAAATGCTCTCTCACACACACACACACACAACTGAAACGCTCTCACACACACACAACTGAAATGCTCTCTCACACACAACTGAAACGCTCACACACACACACAACTGAAACGCTCACACACACACAACTGAAACGCTCACACACACACAACTGAAACGCTCTCACACACACACACACACAACTGAAACGCTCACACACACACAACTGAAACGCTCACACACACACAACTGAAACACTCTCACACACACACACACACACACACACACAACTGAAACGCTCACACACACACAACTGAAACGCTCTCTCACACACACACACACACACACACACACACACACACACACAACTGAAACGCTCTCACACACATAACTGAAACGCTCTCACACACACAACTGAAACGCTCACACACACACAACTGAAACGCTCACACACACACAACTGAAACGCTCACACACACACAACTGAAACGCTCACACACACACACACACAACTGAAACGCTCACACACACACAACTGAAACGCTCACACACACACAACTGAAACGCTCTCACACACACAACTGAAATGCTCTCACACACACACACAACTGAAATGCTCACACACACACAACTGAAACGCTCACACACACAACTGAAACGCTCACACACACAACTGAAACGCTCCCACACACACAACTGAAACGCTCACACACACACTACTGAAACGCTCACACACACACAACTGAAACGCTCACACACACACAACTGAAACGCTCACACACACACAACTGAAACGCTCACACACACACAACTGAAACGCTCACACACACACAACTGAAACGCTCTCACACACACAACTGAAACGCTCACACACACACAACTGAAACGCTCACACACACACAACTGAAACGCTCACACACACACAACTGAAACGCTCTCACACACACAACTGAAACGCTCACACACACACAACTGAAACGCTCTCACACACACACACACACAACTGAAACGCTCACACACACACAACTGAAACGCTCACACACACACAACTGAAACGCTCTCACACACACACACACACACAACTGAAACGCTCACACACACACAACTGAAACGCTCACACACACACAACTGAAACACTCTCACACACACACACACACACACAACTGAAACGCTCACACACACAACTGAAACGCTCTCTCACACACACACACACACAACTGAAACGCTCTCACACACATAACTGAAACGCTCTCACACACACAACTGAAACGCTCACACACACACAACTGAAACGCTCACACACACACATCTGAAACGCTCACACACACACAACTGAAACGCTCACACACACACAACTGAAACGCTCTCACACACACAACTGAAATGCTCTCACACACACACACACAACTGAAATGCTCACACACACACAACTGAAACGCTCACACACACAACTGAAACGCTCTCACACACACAACTGAAACGCTCACACACACACTACTGAAACGCTCACACACACACAACTGAAACGCTCACACACACACAACTGAAACGCTCACACACACACAACTGAAACGCTCACACACACACAACTGAAACGCTCACACACACACAACTGAAACGCTCTCACACACACAACTGAAACGCTCACACACACACAACTGAAACGCTCACACACACACAACTGAAACGCTCACACACACACAACTGAAACGCTCTCACACACACAACTGAAACACTCTCTCACACACACACACACACACACACAACTGAAACGCTCACACACACACAACTGAAACGCTCTCTCACACACACACACACACACACACAACTGAAACGCTCTCACACACATAACTGAAACGCTCTCACACACACAACTGAAACGCTCACACACACACACACACACAACTGAAACGCTCACACACACACAACTGAAACGCTCTCACACACACACACACACAACTGAAACGCTCACACACACACAACTGAAACGCTCACACACACACAACTGAAACACTCTCACACACACACACACACACAACTGAAACGCTCACACACACACACAACTGAAACGCTCTCTCACACACACACACACACACACACACAACTGAAACGCTCTCACACACACACACACACAACTGAAACGCTCACACACACACAACTGAAACGCTCTCACACACACACACACACAACTGAAACGCTCACACACACACAACTGAAACGCTCACACACACACAACTGAAACGCTCTCACACACACACACACACAACTGAAACGCTCACACACACACAACTGAAACGCTCACACACACACAACTGAAACGCTCTCACACACACACACACACAACTGAAACGCTCACACACACACAACTGAAACGCTCACACACACACAACTGAAACACTCTCACACACACACACACACACAACTGAAACGCTCACACACACACAACTGAAACGCTCTCTCACACACACACACACACACACACACACACAACTGAAACGCTCTCACACACATAACTGAAACGCTCTCACACACACAACTGAAACGCTCACACACACACAACTGAAACGCTCACACACACACAACTGAAACGCTCACACACACACAACTGAAACGCTCTCACACACACAACTGAAATGCTCACACACACACAACTGAAACGCTCACACACACAACTGAAACGCTCTCACACACACAACTGAAACGCTCACACACACACAACTGAAACGCTCACACACACACAACTGAAACGCTCACACACACACAACTGAAACGCTCACACACACACAACTGAAACGCTCACACACACACAACTGAAACGCTCACACACACACAACTGAAACGCTCACACACACACAACTGAAACGCTCACACACACACAACTGAAACGCTCACACACACACAACTGAAACGCTCTCACACACACAACTGAAACGCTCTCACACACACAACTGAAACGCTCACACACACACAACTGAAACGCTCTCACACACACACACACACAACTGAAACGCTCACACACACACAACTGAAACGCTCTCTCACACACACACACACACACACACAACTGAAACGCTCTCACACACATAACTGAAACGCTCTCACACACACAACTGAAACGCTCACACACACACAACTGAAACGCTCACACACACACAACTGAAACGCTCACACACACACAACTGAAACGCTCACACACACACAACTGAAACGCTCTCACACACACAACTGAAATGCTCTCACACACACACACAACTGAAATGCTCACACACACAACTGAAACGCTCACACACACAACTGAAACGCTCTCACACACACAACTGAAACGCTCACACACACACAACTGAAACGCTCACACACACACAACTGAAACGCTCTCACACACACAACTGAAATGCTCTCACACACACACACAACTGAAATGCTCACACACACACAACTGAAACGCTCACACACACAACTGAAACGCTCTCACACACACAACTGAAACGCTCACACACACACAACTGAAATGCTCTCACACACACACAACTGAAACGCTCACACACACAAATGCTCTCACACACACACAACTGAAATGCTCTCACACACACACAATTGAAACGCTCACACACACACAACTGAAATGCTCTCTCACACACACACACACACACACAACTGAAACGCTCTCACACACACACAACTGAAATGCTCTCTCACACACAACTGAAACGCTCACACACACACAACTGAAACGCTCACACACACACAACTGAAACGCTCACACACACACAACTGAAACGCTCACACACACACAACTGAAATGCTCTCACACACAACTGAAATGCTCTCACACACAACTGAAATGCTCTCACACACACACAACTGAAATGCTCTCACACACACACAACTGAAACGCTCACACACACACAACTGAAACGCTCACACACACACAACTGAAATGCTCTCACACACACAACTGAAATGCTCTCACACACACACAACTGAAATGCTCTCACACACACACACAACAGAAATGCTCTCACACACACACACAACTGAAATGCTCTCACACACACACAACTGAAACGCTCACACACACAACTGAAATGCTCTCACACACACACACAACTGAAACGCTCTCACACACACAACTGAAACGCTCACACACACACAACTGAAATGCTCTCACACACACACAACTGAAATGCTCTCTCACACACACAACTGAAATGCTCTCTCACACACAACTGAAACGCTCACACACACACAACTGAAACGCTCACACACACACAACTGAAACGCTCACACACACACAACTGAAACGCTCACACACACACAACTGAAACGCTCTCTCACACACACACACACACACACACACAACTGAAACGCTCACACACACACAACTGAAACGCTCACACACACACAACTGAAACGCTCTCACACACACACACACACACACACAACTGAAACGCTCACACACACACAACTGAAACGCTCACACACACACAACTGAAACGCTCACACACACACAACTGAAACGCTCACACACACACAACTGAAACGCTCTCACACACACAACTGAAACGCTCACACACACACAACTGAAACGCTCACACACACACAACTGAAACGCTCACACACACACAACTGAAACGCTCTCACACACACAACTGAAACGCTCACACACACACAACTGAAACGCTCTCACACACACACACACACAACTGAAACGCTCACACACACACAACTGAAACGCTCACACACACACAACTGAAACGCTCTCACACACACACACACACACAACTGAAACGCTCACACACACACAACTGAAACGCTCACACACACACAACTGAAACACTCTCACACACACACACACACACACAACTGAAACGCTCACACACACAACTGAAACGCTCTCTCACACACACACACACACAACTGAAACGCTCTCACACACATAACTGAAACGCTCTCACACACACAACTGAAACGCTCACACACACACAACTGAAACGCTCACACACACACATCTGAAACGCTCACACACACACAACTGAAACGCTCACACACACACAACTGAAACGCTCTCACACACACAACTGAAATGCTCTCACACACACACACAACTGAAATGCTCACACACACACAACTGAAACGCTCACACACACAACTGAAACGCTCTCACACACACAACTGAAACGCTCACACACACACTACTGAAACGCTCACACACACACAACTGAAACGCTCACACACACACAACTGAAACGCTCACACACACACAACTGAAACGCTCACACACACACTACTGAAACGCTCACACACACACAACTGAAACGCTCACACACACACAACTGAAACGCTCACACACACACAACTGAAACGCTCACACACACACAACTGAAACGCTCACACACACACAACTGAAACGCTCTCACACACACAACTGAAACGCTCACACACACACAACTGAAACGCTCACACACACACAACTGAAACGCTCACACACACACAACTGAAACGCTCTCACACACACAACTGAAACACTCTCACACACACACACACACACACACACAACTGAAACGCTCACACACACACAACTGAAACGCTCTCTCACACACACACACACACACACACACACACAACTGAAACGCTCTCACACACATAACTGAAACGCTCTCACACACACAACTGAAACGCTCACACACACACACACACACAACTGAAACGCTCACACACACACAACTGAAACGCTCTCACACACACACACACACAACTGAAACGCTCACACACACACAACTGAAACGCTCACACACACACAACTGAAACACTCTCACACACACACACACACACAACTGAAACGCTCTCTCACACACACACACACACACACACACAACTGAAACGCTCTCACACACACACACACACAACTGAAACGCTCACACACACACAACTGAAACGCTCTCACACACACACACACACAACTGAAACGCTCACACACACACAACTGAAACGCTCACACACACACAACTGAAACGCTCTCACACACACACACACACAACTGAAACGCTCACACACACACAACTGAAACGCTCACACACACACAACTGAAACGCTCTCACACACACACACACACAACTGAAACGCTCACACACACACAACTGAAACGCTCACACACACACAACTGAAACACTCTCACACACACACACACACACAACTGAAACGCTCACACACACACAACTGAAACGCTCTCTCACACACACACACACACACACACACAACTGAAACGCTCTCACACACATAACTGAAACGCTCTCACACACACAACTGAAACGCTCACACACACACAACTGAAACGCTCACACACACACAACTGAAACGCTCACACACACACAACTGAAACGCTCTCACACACACAACTGAAATGCTCACACACACACAACTGAAACGCTCACACACACAACTGAAACGCTCTCACACACACAACTGAAACGCTCACACACACACAACTGAAACGCTCACACACACACAACTGAAACGCTCACACACACACAACTGAAACGCTCACACACACACAACTGAAACGCTCACACACACACAACTGAAACGCTCACACACACACAACTGAAACGCTCACACACACACAACTGAAACGCTCACACACACACAACTGAAACGCTCTCACACACACAACTGAAACGCTCTCACACACACAACTGAAACGCTCACACACACACAACTGAAACGCTCTCACACACACACACACACAACTGAAACGCTCACACACACACAACTGAAACGCTCTCTCACACACACACACACACACACACAACTGAAACGCTCTCACACACATAACTGAAACGCTCTCACACACACAACTGAAACGCTCACACACACACAACTGAAACGCTCACACACACACAACTGAAACGCTCACACACACACAACTGAAACGCTCACACACACACAACTGAAACGCTCTCACACACACAACTGAAATGCTCTCACACACACACACAACTGAAATGCTCACACACACACAACTGAAACGCTCACACACACAACTGAAACGCTCTCACACACACAACTGAAACGCTCACACACACACAACTGAAACGCTCACACACACACAACTGAAACGCTCTCACACACACAACTGAAATGCTCTCACACACACACACAACTGAAATGCTCACACACACACAACTGAAACGCTCACACACACAACTGAAACGCTCTCACACACACAACTGAAACGCTCACACACACACAACTGAAATGCTCTCACACACACACAACTGAAACGCTCACACACACAAATGCTCTCACACACACACAACTGAAATGCTCTCACACACACACAATTGAAACGCTCACACACACACAACTGAAATGCTCTCTCACACACACACACACACACACAACTGAAACGCTCTCACACACACACAACTGAAATGCTCTCTCACACACAACTGAAACGCTCACACACACACAACTGAAACGCTCACACACACACAACTGAAACGCTCACACACACACAACTGAAACGCTCACACACACACAACTGAAATGCTCTCACACACAACTGAAATGCTCTCACACACAACTGAAATGCTCTCACACACACACAACTGAAATGCTCTCACACACAACTGAAATGCTCTCACACACAACTGAAATGCTCTCACACACACACAACTGAAATGCTCTCACACACACACAACTGAAACGCTCACACACACACAACTGAAATGCTCTCACACACACAACTGAAATGCTCTCACACACACACAACTGAAATGCTCTCACACACACACACAACAGAAATGCTCTCACACACACACACAACTGAAATGCTCTCACACACACACAACTGAAACGCTCACACACACAACTGAAATGCTCTCACACACACACACAACTGAAACGCTCTCACACACACAACTGAAACGCTCACACACACACAACTGAAATGCTCTCACACACACACAACTGAAATGCTCTCTCACACACACAACTGAAATGCTCTCTCACACACAACTGAAACGCTCACACACACACAACTGAAACGCTCACACACACACAACTGAAACGCTCACACACACACAACTGAAACGCTCACACACACACAACTGAAACGCTCTCTCACACACACACACACACACACAACTGAAACGCTCACACACACACAACTGAAACGCTCACACACACACAACTGAAACGCTCTCACACACACACACACACACACACAACTGAAACGCTCACACACACACAACTGAAACGCTCACACACACACAACTGAAACGCTCACACACACACAACTGAAATGCTCTCACACACACAACTGAAACGCTCACACACACACAACTGAAACGCTCTCACACACACACACACACACACAACTGAAACGCTCACACACACACAACTGAAACGCTCACACACACACAACTGAAACGCTCTCACACACACACACACACAACTGAAACGCTCACACACACACAACTGAAACGCTCACACACACACAACTGAAACACTCTCACACACACACACACACACACACAACTGAAACGCTCACACACACAACTGAAACGCTCTCTCACACACACACACACACACACACACACACAACTGAAACGCTCTCACACACATAACTGAAACGCTCTCACACACACAACTGAAACGCTCACACACACACAACTGAAACGCTCACACACACACAACTGAAACGCTCACACACACACAACTGAAACGCTCACACACACACAACTGAAACGCTCTCACACACACAACTGAAATGCTCTCACACACACACACAACTGAAATGCTCACACACACACAACTGAAACGCTCACACACACAACTGAAACGCTCTCACACACACAACTGAAACGCTCACACACACACAACTGAAACGCTCACACACACACAACTGAAACGCTCTCACACACACAACTGAAATGCTCTCACACACACACACACAACTGAAATGCTCACACACACACAACTGAAACGCTCACACACACAACTGAAACGCTCTCACACACACAACTGAAACGCTCACACACTCACAACTGAAATGCTCTCACACAAACACAACTGAAACGCTCACACACACACAAATGCTCTCACACACACACAACTGAAATGCTCTCACACACACACAATTGAAACGCTCACACACACACAACTGAAATGCTCTCTCTCACACACACACACACACACACACAACTGAAACGCTCTCACACACACACAACTGAAATGCTCTCTCACACACAACTAAAACGCTCACACACACACAACTGAAACGCTCACACACACACAACTGAAACGCTCACACACACACAACTGAAACGCTCACACACACACACACACAACTGAAACGCTCTCTCACACACACACACACACACAACTGAAACGCTCACACACACACAACTGAAACGCTCACACACACACAACTGAAACGCTCTCACACACACACACACACACACAACTGAAACGCTCACACACACACAACTGAAACGCTCACACACACACAACTGAAACGCTCACACACACACAACTGAAACGCTCACACACACACAACTGAAACGCTCACACACACACAACTGAAACGCTCTCACACACACAACTGAAACGCTCACACACACACAACTGAAACGCTCTCACACACACACACACACAACTGAAACGCTCACACACACACAACTGAAACGCTCACACACACACAACTGAAACGCTCTCACACACACACACACACAACTGAAACGCTCACACACACACAACTGAAACGCTCACACACACACAACTGAAACACTCTCACACACACACACACACACACACACAACTGAAACGCTCACACACACACAACTGAAACGCTCTCTCACACACACACACACACACACACACACAACTGAAACGCTCTCACACACATAACTGAAACGCTCTCACACACACAACTGAAACGCTCACACACACACAACTGAAACGCTCTCACACACACACACACACAACTGAAACGCTCACACACACACAACTGAAACACTCTCACACACACACACACACACACACACAACTGAAACGCTCACACACACACAACTGAAACGCTCTCTCACACACACACACACACACACACACACAACTGAAACGCTCTCACACACATAACTGAAACGCTCTCACACACACAACTGAAACGCTCACACACACACAACTGAAACGCTCTCACACACACACACACACAACTGAAACGCTCACACACACACAACTGAAACGCTCTCACACACACACACACACAACTGAAACGCTCACACACACACAACTGAAACGCTCACACACACACAACTGAAACGCTCTCACACACACACACACACAACTGAAACGCTCACACACACACAACTGAAACGCTCACACACACACAACTGAAACACTCTCACACACACACACACACACAACTGAAACGCTCACACACACACAACTGAAACGCTCTCTCACACACACACACACACACACACAACTGAAACGCTCACACACACACAACTGAAACGCTCTCACACACACAACTGAAATGCTCTCACACACACACACAACTGAAATGCTCACACACACACAACTGAAACGCTCACACACACAACTGAAACGCTCTCACACACACAACTGAAACGCTCACACACACACAACTGAAATGCTCTCACACACACACAACTGAAACGCTCACACACACACAAATGCTCTCACACACACACAACTGAAATGCTCTCACACACACACAATTGAAACGCTCACACACACACAACTGAAATGCTCTCTCTCACACACACACACACACACACACAACTGAAACGCTCTCACACACACACAACTGAAATGCTCTCTCACACACAACTAAAACGCTCTCACACACACAACTGAAACGCTCACACACACACAACTGAAATGCTCTCACACACACACAACTGAAATGCTCTCTCACACACACAACTGAAATGCTCTCTCACACACAACTGAAACGCTCACACACACACAACTGAAACGCTCACACACACACAACTGAAACGCTCACACACACACAACTGAAACGCTCACACACACACAACTGAAACGCTCTCTCACACACACACACACACACACACACACAACTGAAACGCTCACACACACACAACTGAAACGCTCACACACACACAACTGAAACGCTCTCACACACACACACACACACACACAACTGAAACGCTCACACACACACAACTGAAACGCTCACACACACACAACTGAAACGCTCACACACACACAACTGAAATGCTCTCACACACACAACTGAAACGCTCTCACACACACAACTGAAACGCTCACACACACACAACTGAAACGCTCACACACACACAACTGAAACACTCACACACACACACACACACACAACTGAAACGCTCACACACACAACTGAAACGCTCTCTCACACACACACACACACACACAACTGAAACGCTCTCACACACATAACTGAAACGCTCTCACACACACAACTGAAACGCTCACACACACACAACTGAAACGCTCACACACACACAACTGAAACGCTCACACACACACAACTGAAACGCTCACACACACACAACTGAAACGCTCTCACACACACAACTGAAATGCTCTCACACACACACACAACTGAAATGCTCACACACACACAACTGAAACGCTCACACACACAACTGAAACGCTCTCACACACACAACTGAAACGCTCACACACACACAACTGAAACGCTCACACACACACAACTGAAACGCTCTCACACACACAACTGAAATGCTCTCACACACACACACAACTGAAATGCTCACACACACACAACTGAAACGCTCACACACACAACTGAAACGCTCTCACACACACAACTGAAACGCTCACACACACACAACTGAAATGCTCTCACACACACACAACTGAAACGCTCACACACACACAAATGCTCTCACACACACACAACTGAAATGCTCTCACACACACACAATTGAAACGCTCACACACACACAACTGAAATGCTCTCTCTCACACACACACACACACACACACACACAACTGAAACGCTCTCACACACACACAACTGAAATGCTCTCTCACACACAACTAAAACGCTCACACACACACAACTGAAACGCTCACACACACACAACTGAAACGCTCACACACACACAACTGAAACGCTCACACACACACAACTGAAACGCTCTCTCACACACACACACACACACACAACTGAAACGCTCACACACACACAACTGAAACGCTCACACACACACAACTGAAACGCTCTCACACACACACACACACACACACACAACTGAAACGCTCACACACACACAACTGAAACGCTCACACACACACAACTGAAACGCTCTCACACACACACACACACACACACACAACTGAAACGCTCACACACACACAACTGAAACGCTCACACACACACAACTGAAACGCTCACACACACACAACTGAAACGCTCACACACACACAACTGAAACGCTCTCACACACACACACACACACAACTGAAACGCTCACACACACACAACTGAAACGCTCTCTCACACACACACACACACACATAACTGAAACGCTCTCACACACACAACTGAAACGCTCACACACACACAACTGAAACGCTCACACACACACAACTGAAACGCTCACACACACACAACTGAAACGCTCACACACACACAACTGAAATGCTCTCACACACACACAACTGAAATGCTCTCTCACACACAACTGAAACGCTCACACACACACAACTGAAATGCTCTCACACACACACAACTGAAATGCTCTCACACACACAACTGAAACGCTCACACACACAACTGAAATGCTCTCACACACACACAACTGAAATGCTCTCACACACACAAAACTGAAATGCTCACACACACACAACTGAAACGCTCTCACACACACAACTGAAACGCTCACACACACACAACTGAAACGCTCACACACACACAACTGAAATGCTCACACACACACAACTGAAACGCTCACACACACACAACTGAAACGCTCTCACACACACACACACACACAACTGAAACGCTCACACACACACAACTGAAACGCTCTCTCTCACACACACACACAACTGAAACGCTCTCACACACATAACTGAAA
Organism: Vimba vimba; assembly: GCA_022828995.1. Lineage (NCBI taxonomy): Eukaryota > Metazoa > Chordata > Actinopteri > Cypriniformes > Leuciscidae > Vimba > Vimba vimba. Next base: position 41,739,922 of record CM040821.1, read on the forward strand.
CGCTCTCACACACACAACTGAAACGCTCACACACACACAACTGAAACGCTCACACACACACAACTGAAACGCTCACACACACACAACTGAAACGCTCACACACACACAACTGAAATGCTCTCACACACAACTGAAATGCTCTCACACACACACAACTGAAATGCTCTCACACACACACACAACAGAAATGCTCTCACACACACACACAACTGAAATGCTCTCACACACACACAACTGAAACGCTCACACACACAACTGAAATGCTCTCACACACACACACAACTGAAACGCTCTCACACACACAACTGAAACGCTCACACACACACAACTGAAATGCTCTCACACACACACAACTGAAATGCTCTCTCACACACAACTGAAACGCTCACACACACAACTGAAACGCTCACACACACAACTGAAACGCTCACACACACACAACTGAAATGCTCTCACACACACACAACTGAAATGCTCTCACACACACACAACTGAAATGCTCACACACACACAACTGAAATGCTCTCACACACACACAACTGAAATGCTCTCACACACACAACTGAAACGCTCACACACACAACTGAAATGCTCTCACACACACACAACTGAAATGCTCTCACACACACAAAACTGAAATGCTCTCACACACAACTGAAACGCTCACACACACACAACTGAAATGCTCTCACACACACACAACTGAAATGCTCTCACACACACAACTGAAACACTCACACACACAACTGAAATGCTCTCACACACACACACAACTGAAATGCTCTCACACACACACACAACTGAAATGCTCTCACACACACACACAACTGAAATGCTCTCACACACACACAACTGAAACGCTCTCACACACACACACAACTGAAACGCTCTCACACACACAACTGAAACGCTCACACACACACACAACTGAAATGCTCTCACACACACACAACTGAAATGCTCTCTCACACACAACTGAAACGCTCTCACACACACACAACTGAAACGCTCTCACACACACAACTGAAACGCTTTCACACACACAACTGAAACGCTCTCACACACACAACTGAAACGCTCACACACACAACTGAAATGCTCTCACACACACAACTGAAACGCTCACACACACACAACTGAAACGCTCTCACACCCACACAACTGAAACGCTCACACACACACAACTGAAATGCTCTCACACACACAACTGAAACACTCACACACACACAACTGAAACGCTCACACACACACAACTGATGAAACGCTCTCACACACACAACTGAAATGCTCTCACACACACACACAACTGAAATGCTCTCACACACACACAACTGAAACGCTCTCACACACACACACAACTGAAACGCTCTCACACACACAACTGAAACGCTCACACACACACACAACTGAAATGCTCTCACACACACACAACTGAAATGCTCTCTCACACACAACTGAAACGCTCTCACACACACACAACTGAAACGCTCTCACACACACAACTGAAACGCTTTCACACACACAACTGAAACGCTCTCACACACACAACTGAAACGCTCACACACACAACTGAAATGCTCTCACACACACAACTGAAACGCTCACACACACACAACTGAAACGCTCTCACACCCACACAACTGAAACGCTCACACACACACAACTGAAATGCTCTCACACACACAACTGAAACACTCACACACACACAACTGAAACGCTCACACACACACAACTGATGAAACGCTCTCACACACACAACTGAAATGAGAAGATGCGGTGTCGTGTTGTTCTGGCAATCCTCCAAGGTGTAATAAAGTGTCCCGAAAGACCATTTGTTGCAGACTAGCTGGAGCCGAAGCATGATTTGTATTTGGGAGTTCAGAGGTCAGAGCTTGGATTTCAAGAATGAAAGTGCATTTGTGTTTAGATTCAACGAGCCATGATTCATTCATTCATTCAGAAACAATGATCTGCTCATATGCTACAGGAGGTATTCCCGTCTCTCAGTTATTTCTCCTCCACGGGCTCTATGAAGCTGTTCTGTAATATCTCCATGTGTTTGAGTGTTTTGTAGCTCTTTTCTCTTTTGTAGTGCTGAAGCTTCACGTGTTTTGGGCCGGTCTGCACTGATCCTAGTCTAGATCATCCCTTTCACTTTCTTTCTGTGTTTCTGTTGCTAAAGCCTCTGCTTTCCTCGCTGACTCATCTGAGACATGATGGTAAATAGTAAGCTCAGCTTTATTATTGTTTTAATAAATAACCTTTACTTAACAACATGATTTTAGTGAGAATAGATAAAAAGGTGAATAAAGAATCTCTATAATAACAAACATAATCTTCACCCATTCTTCATGCACATATAAATTTTATAGGCTACCTTATTCTTACTTTACACATACACACATACATGATACACACACAAACACTTAAAGGTGGGGTAGGTAGGATTTTTCTAAAAAAAAAAAAACATTCCAAATTTGTTTAAACTGTCTTTATATACCAATACATAATTAAAATGTAAGTACTCTGAAAAAGAAAATATAAAAATCGAGTGACTGTAGACCTTTTAATCTGCAATAAACACAGCTCATTATTTCCATTCACTCCCACCCCCTCCCTTCTGAGCTCCTTCCAAAGCCACGCCCCCAAAACACATGAACGCGCGACGCCAAACGCTCAGGCTGGAACAAGACGCATTTATTACCTGAGACGAGTGGAGAGGAAGGAGCGCAGTACATACAGTGACATCATGTCAGAATCACATGTAATAAAATACCTAACTTTATCACTATGAATATAAACAAATAAGATTTATTTTAGTACTCACTATCAAGCTAGCATATCGATAATGGTAAAGTTTCATTCGGTAACGAGCTATATTTATAAGGCAAAACTAAAAACAGGTTGCATTGATGCACGTTTTTCCATTACCATCAGTTACACTGTGATGAAGGTGAATTTCGTGTAAGATTCATAACATATACGGTGTTTTGCATGTAAGAGTTTCCATGATGAAAACATTGTTGACTCTAATGAAGACTAACGTACACTCCGAGTCCGGAGACAAGTACCGCATCGTCGGGTCGAGGACAGGTCCGGGGTTGAGGGCGAAGCAGAGGAGGTCGTTCAAGAGTGCGGGCAGGGTCCGAGGAAGTAGTTTTTGCCTTGTTTGCCTTCGCTGACTGCATATGCAGGTGCTTTGAGCTGAATATTTCCGGGAACGGTGACATGTGATGAGTGCACGCAGTGGGGCTCGGGCACGAGACATGAAGGCATCTGATTGGTTCTTTACATTCGCACCGAATGGCAGTGATTGGTCAGAGTTTTTACTGTCCTGCAGCTGCTACAGAGGTCAGATTTTTTTCATTCCTTTTTCTGAACACATAATGTATTGACTACTATCAGGATGGAAGGACCATTTCACCCAGTATAAAAAAAAATGTTTCTGAACAGGATTACCTACCCTACCTTTAAAGCCAAGTATAATTATAAACACAGGGCTCTATACACTTATATCTTTGAAGGAGCACTTGTACATGCATTTACACGGCACTTACAAATTGCCTAAATAATCTTATGAGACTAATGTATTAATTGTAAAATTTGCACTACAGAAATATGAAATGATGAGAAAATTAGAATGGTACTTTGAAATATTAAAGTAAAATTGCCACAGCCTTAAAGGGTTACTTCAGGATTTAGCATTAAGCTTTGTATTAGTAGAAAACCTGTAGTATTTTCAAATTACCATGCTTTCCCCCCTCATATCCCCCTGAGAGGAGAGATTTATGTATTTTTTGTCTGGAAAAAATCCTCCGATGACGCAAAAATCGTCATTTTGCGTCATCGGAGGATTTTCTGTCCAGAGGCTAAAGACTACAGCCAGTAGATGGCGTTGTTCCGCATGTTTACAACCCGCCCATACAGGGTGGGATCTCACTCACAGAATGTACACAGTATCAGCTTTGGAAGCTAAGCTAGCAGGCTCTTGTTCTGTGGAGAAAGCTGAGTAAGTAGGGGTTACCATCTTCCTTTTCCCGGACTTGTCCGGCGGGCGAGACTGTTAAAAATGTCCGGGATTCGGCTTTTGCGTTCTGCGGTCGCCATTCATTGTTTACATACACACCTCTCGTTTCAATCTAACTGAATTAATTCCGATCGGTGAATCTGACTGTAGTGTTTACATGAACGCTAAACAAGTGATCGGTTGATGTGCGCTTTACCCTTGCTAAGAAAATTTCCGCTCCTCCGTGAGAGATGCGAGACCCGGCGCGTCTCAGTAATGACGCCACCGGCCTCGCGCCGTTCTCCCGCGGCCGTCAGCCTCGTCCTGCTCGCCACAGTAAACATGATGAATGGCGACTGTAGAACGCAAAAGCCGAATCCCGGACATTTTGGGTCTCTAAATCCCTGGCAAACTCATCACTTACTTAGGCTAGCCTTGTTGTTTTCAACTGTGCTCTCTAACCGGTAGGCGTGGCCTCCTAAGGCAGCGAAGCAAGTGCATTCTGGGAGTTGTTGTCTTTCATCCACATAAGCCAAAAATACATTTTCTGGCTTTTCTCAGTCTAGAAAGCTCCAAATTCAAAAATTTCTCCACATTTCTTCTACTTAAATGACCTATTTTAAATACACATTCATCTTCCCAGAGGTGAAGTATCCCTTTAATGAGTGAGTCGGTCAGTCATTTATTCAGTCGATTCTACGGTGGCCGAGAGAGCTCAACGCGCTGCAACTGAAGAAAACGCATGCAAATAGAAAAAACACCCGCAAATTAAGAAAACATCTTCATCAGTTTCACAACACATGTGTGCTCCAAATACTCACAACACAACCAAATACAGAAACGCGCTGCAAATAGGACAGAACACAACGGAAATGTTTCCGGGGAACCCAATAAGTGACGGACGGACAGCTCGTGAGCTTTACCAGAGAGACGCGGGCTCTGGCTTTACCTATGCCCTACTCTCTTAAAAGGGCAGACCGCAGAGCCCTTGAATTGGGCACTTTGGAGGGAGCGGGGCACTTGTGTGCCATTATGTTGATGAAGGGAGCAACGAAAGACAACGTATATAATTTCCTCATTATTTTCACCTGGGACGTTCCCATGACAATGCAGCACGTGTCCATCAGCTGAATAGCTGTTCTTACCAGAAATATAGTATTAATGCCGGGTCCGTCACATTTTATACAACAACGTTTTTAAAATATGTGTTATATCTTTGTGTGAGTGTCTCAACTTTAAAACTTGCCGTCTCATTTGGACCTATAGCTACATTCTAACATTTCTTATGAAACTTATTTTAACATAACATGACAAAATGTGTACAATGTAACTGATGTATAGATTAATGTCTTTTCCTCGTTTTATTTAATACATTTATTTATTTTAGTCTTCAGCTCATTGTTATTTTTAGTATTCTTATGACATTGAACATATCGCAAATATACATTTTGTATATTGTATACAAAGTTGTATGTCATAAACGTGTCATCTTTGTATGTTTTGCAAAAAAATAAATAAATAAATAAAAGTAGACAGCTGTAAGCACGTCCTAGCCGTCCGTCCGTCACTTATTGGGTTCCCCGGAAACATTTCCGTTGTGTTCTGTTCTATTTGCAGCGCGTTTCTGTATTTGGTTGTGTTGTGAGTATTGGGACGCATGTGAGTTGTAAAATTGATGAAGATGTTTTCTTATTCGCTGGTGGGTTTTTTTCTATTTGCGTGTTTTTTTTTCTATTTGCATGTGTTTTTTTCTGTTTGCATGCGTTTTTTTCTGTTTGCATGCGTTTTCTTCATTTGCAGCGCGTTGAGCTCTCTCGGCCACCGTACGATTCGTTCGAAACAGACGATTCATTCAGAAAAGAAGAAACTGTTTTTATTAATGGGTCAGTGAATCATTGAGTGAACTCGTTCAGTAAACACCGCTGTGTGTCGCTGCAGAGACGAACAACAACATGCTTTGTTTGGAACCATTTTCGTTAGCAAAATATTTCTTTTTTTATTATCTTGTTTATTAAATTGTTGCACTGACACAAAAGTCTGCCACAGACCATGCTAACCAAACATATAACCGCTCTGAATGCATGTGTGTATGTTAGGTGGCCATACGTCCGGCACAGCCTCAAGCCATACCCTAATTGTCCTCCTCTTGAGAGCTGCGCTGAATCGGCCTGAATAAACCCGCTCTAGAATCTTTATTGGGGCGCAGCAGCATAGCGTCTAATGCCGTAACATCTCTGGTCAAACAAATGATTGGCTGAAGGTGGTGTCAAATAAATATCTGATATATCATTGGTTAAGAACGTAAACAAGCCTCCACAACGTGGAGTCCACATGCTGGCTACGTCATATCATAACGTTAACATGCCGAAACGTCAGAGCTCATTTAATCCGGAATGGACAGAAGAGCACGAGTTTGTCCATGATGAGCCTAGAGGAGCTGCTGTCGCCTGAGCTGCTGCAGAGGAGGAACTTCTGTGTTAACAACTGAAATGTGGATTTATTTATTTTTTCGCATTCATTATTTGTTTATTTATGTATTTCTGTTATTTCCAGAAGTCCAGAAATGTTATTGTATAAAAGGCTCTGACATTTCTGGGTGCCTGCCGCTTTAAGACTCTTCTTCTGTGGTTACGGTAGAGGAAGTGTGTAGATAGTGTGTTGATTATAGTCGGGGGGGTCTGTTTCATATTTCACAAGCGGGAAGGAAGTCGACCGGAAGTTGAAGTCGGCCGGGTGCCGCCATCTTGAGCGGAACTTCACTTGCGTTAGCAATCCCATTGACTTCCATTCATTTTGGTGTCACTTTGACAGCGAATAACTTTACATCTGAGGCGTTTGAAGACTCCATTTGTCCATTTTTTATTTCTAAAGAAACACGACAAGGTATAAAATGCTCCATTACCTTGTAGCTTATGTTATGGCCCCGTAGAAGCAGTTTTTGTAAAAGTAGGCTAACGATTGCGTCATAACCAAGCGACTCTTTGTCGCACATTAGAGAGATTACCGTATGGACAGGAGGAGAAGCTCGCTGGCAATCGGGGGGACGTGGAGGCAAAATGACAATATAATTAATCAGAATACCTAGCAAAAGTTTCTCCTGCTCATCGCTCATGGGCAGCTCGTACTCACACTCTCCGTCTCTGCAAGATTCGGAAGGGAATGATTCAGATTTCTCTTGGCACAGCTACTAGAAGACAGACGGGTTGCTCACGTGGTCCGTGTAACGCTTTGCTCGGTTTGAGTCTGCGCGTCAGGAAAGGAAGTGCTAAGAAATCGCTAAAAATGGGCTTCACTTGTCTCAATTGAGTCCCAATGGGGTCGCTGTGTCCATTTCTTTTACTGTCTATGATATTTCATTGAAGCTTCCCCGGGCGCCGCCATTGATTAGCGGACCCCCACCTGCTGTTAGCATCCCATTGACTCCCATTCATTTTGGCGTCACTTTGACAGTGAATAACTTTACATCTGAGGCGTTTGAAGACTCCATTTGTCCATTATTTATTTCTAAAGAAACACGACAATGTATAAAAGCTCCATTACCTTGTATCTTACGTTATGGCCCTGTAGAAGCAGTTTTTGTAAAAATAGGCTAACGATTGCGTCATAACCAAGCGTCTCTCTCTCTCGCACAGTAGAGAGATTACCGTATGGACAGGAGGAGAAGCTCGCAGGCAATCGGGGGGACGTGGAGGCAAAATGACAAAATAATTAATCAGAATACTTAGCAAGAGTTTCTCCTGCTCCTGCTCATGGACAGCTCCTACTCACACTCTCCGTCTCTGCAAGTTTCGGAAGGGAATGATTCAGATTTCTCTTGGCACAGCTACTAGAAGACAGACGGGTTGCTCACGTCACATCTACGTCGTCAAGCTCAGTTTGAGTCTGCGCAGTACGCTCGACCATCAGGAAGAGAGAGCTTCTAATTTACTTCACTTGTCTCCGTTGAAACCTACAGTATGGGGTCGCTGTGTCCAGTTTATATACTGTCTATGGTTATAGTGGGTACGGAAACGTGTTCAAGTTCAACAGCATAATTCAGCCTGCGTACCTGTGTTGTGTAGCTTCTTTAGTCCCTTCTGAATGATCCAGCTTCCAATATTCATGTGTTGAGTTAATGACGAAAAGTAAGTGACCGTTACTTTGTTGTGTTTGTGTTTCTATATTGTAGAATTACAATGCATTAACGTGTGCCCAGCGTGATGAGTGAGATTTATAAGGATAGAACAATGTTTATGCTGTAACTGGTTAAGTTAACTGGTGTGAGCCTTCTGATGTCTAAGAAGTTATGTAGTAACGTTTATAACATTGAGTTAAGAAGAGTTAATATCATGCTCAGGAGAGCATGTGCAGACCCTGTTGTGTAGTAGCCTTGTCTGGCCAGAGGATGTCGCCATTGCTCCTTCTGTAAACCCCGTTTAATACAGTTCATGTAATCTGGTCAGTGAGATGGGTGAAGCTCCTTATATTTCTCCAAAGAGTAATATCCTCGTTTATGTAATTGTAGATTATGTTTAAAGGGGCATAGCAATGTTTATTGAGATATTATGTTTGATGATCCTGATTTGTATTATGTGTGTGGATTTATTATTTATGTTGCATAGTAATGTAAGTACTGTAACTGTTTAAATGACAGTACCTAATGGTGATGTATTTGTTTTTTATCAGACTATAATGACAATACTGGATATTGGACTGTTCTGATGAGTACTGCTGGAGCTCAATACAGTTAAAAGCAGAAATTACATCTCCTCGTCTTTATTCCTGTGTCCTGACCGATACACCATCCTGTTTACTGGCTGAAAACCTTGATGAACTAGCCCTGCTAGAATACCTCACTAACAGTTATGTAGGCACTGTGATCAAGTGTGATCAACCTGTGTCAAGACAGGTTTGCAACCGTTGTTGCAAAAAAATGTAAATCAGACACAATTAAAAACCGAATAATATAATACTATGATTAAACGTTACAGATACCTGAAGCTGCTGTATCTTGGCGTTTAAGTGCTGGCTGGGGGTGTTTTACTTCCTTTTTTAAATATCCATTTTAAATTTCAAATAACACCACTAAGGGAGTGAACATTTCCAGAGACACTGATATGAGTAGGGCACCTTATGTGACCAGTTCTGGTCGAGTATCACGGCCTCCTGAACGTTTGAATTTGTGAGGAGGAAGAAAGGAGGAAGAAAAAAAAGGACTTGTGTTCATTGTTGGTTCTTAAGAAGGTGTTGCCGATTTTTTGCACCCTGTAGCTGAATTTTTAAAGGTTTTTCAAAGAGGTATCCAATATGTTCCAATTGGAAAAAACTGTCCTTCCTTTCTTAAAAGGGGGAGGTGTTCTGTAATGGGAATTAGGAGTAAGGGGTCTGTTGTAGTACGGGGATATAAGTGTGGACACAGTATTATGCGGGTAATCCATCAAGCGGGTAATCCATCGACCGGAAGTTGAAGCCGGCCGCGTGCCGCCATCTTGTAGCAGAACTTCACTTGCGTTAGCATTCCATTGACTCCCATTCATTTTGGCGTCACTTTGACAGCGAATAACTTTACATCTGAGGCGTTTAAAGACTCCATTTGTCCATTATTTATTTCTAAAAAAACATGACAATGTATAAAGGGCTCCATTACCTTGTAGCTTACGTTATGGCCCCGTAGAAAAAATCTTATGTAAAATTGTAAAATGTACACAATTTTATGTATTTATACTAAAAATCGAGTGTCTGTAGTCCTCTCAGGCTGCAATAAACACAGCTACTTATTTCCATTCGGAACGAATGAAATGATTGGCTGGGCGACTGTCACTCTCCCTCGCTACCATGGCTACCACCCCTGCTGCTACAGGAGCTGCCCACATGCGCGCACCCATTTGACTCGAGGAGGGGAAGAGGCACAGAAGCTAGGAAGAAGCACAATTATGGCAGAGAAAGAGCAGTCAAAATTCCCAGTACCTGCATATACAGTCAGCGAAGGCAATAAAGGTAAAAAAAGGAACCAGTAAGGTAGAAGGGGAGGCTAATTGTCTCCGGAGTGTAACGTTAGTCCTCATCAGAGCCAACAGTGCTTTCATCGTGGAAGCTCTTACATGCAAAACACCGTATATGTTCTGAATCTTACACGAAATTCACCTTCATCACAGTGTAACTGATGGTAATGGAAAAATGTGTATCAATGCAACCTGTTTTTAGCTTTGCCTTATGTTACTAGCTCGTTACTGAATGAAACTCAATATATTTTAAACTTTACCAGTATCTATATGCTAGCTTGATAGTGAGTACTAACAGCCATGTTAGTTGTTTATATTCATAATGATAAAGTTAGGTATTTTATTACATGTGATTCTGACATTTCATCTCATCTCGTTTTGGTCAACGAAAATGAAGAGACATTTTAGTCTCGTTTTTATTCATCAACAATATTGCATTTTACATTTAATTATAGTCATCGTCACATGACCAGCATTTATGTTGCGTCTCGTCTCGTTTTCGTCAGGTGATAAAGGTTCGTTGACGACGGTATTTAGTCATAATTTTCGTTGACGAAAGCAACACTACCTATAACCCATATTTATAGAAAACAGCTAAAATCCTGTGATTCGTTCATACCATAGGGTTTCACCGTAGACCGTTCATTTATCCAAAAAGCTTCTCTTCTCAAGAGCTGTTTAATTATGTTACCACCCCTAGGGTTTGGCAATACTCTCTCAATACCAATGACCTGAGGGAGGCAGCAGAACCATGATTCTTCTCTATATAATGTTTAGCAATGGCATAGTCAAGGTTATTGTTTCTGATTGCAGCCTTATTTTCTGCGATTCTCAGCTTGAGGTTACGTTTTGTTTGGCCAACATACATAAGACCACAAGGGCACATCAGCACATAAATGACATGGGTCCATAGACAATTTATAAATTCTTTAATGTTATATCTTCGTCTGGAATGTGGGTGACTGAATGTTTTAGTGTCTATAGTGTTGGCGCAATGAGCACATCTACCACATCTATAATTCCCATAGACCTGTTGAGAAAGCCAGTTTGTCTGTGTGGATTAAATACATTTAGTGATACTAAAGTGGATAACAATAATTGTGCTTAAAGGGATAGTTCACCTGAAAATGAAAATTAGCTTATAGCATTTGTATGTCAGATCTTCACATCTGGTACAGTAATTTCAACATTCAAAATTGTATCTGTGTGTGTGTGTCAGTGAATGGAAAAAGAGAGAGATCTTTTGATGAGAGAGTGTCCGTGTGAGTGTCAGTCTGTGTGTTTGTTTGTGTGCGTGAGTGTGTGTTTGTGTATGTGTGAGTGTGTGAGAATGTGTAAGAGTGTGTGAGTGTGCATAAGTGTGTGTGCGGGTGTGTTTGAGTATGTGTGTGAGAGAGAGTGTGTGTTTGTGAGAGTGTGTGTGTGTATGTGAGTGTGTGTGTGTGTGTGTGTGTGTGTTGTGTAGACGTACATTTTCGTGGTCCTGCTGTAATCCTGATCTCTCCTCCATGATCCACACTAGAAAACACACACAGTGACACAGTCAGTCATAGACGTAATGGGTTTAATACTGTACAAACTGTATATTCTCTTCATGGAAGATTATAGGGATAGTTCACTTTAAACTGAAAATTAGCCCATGATTTACTCTCCCTCAAGTCATCCTAGGTGTATATGACATTCTTCTTTCAGACAAACACAGAGTTATATTAAAAAATGTCCTCGCTCTTCCAAGCTTTATATTGGCAGAGAATGGCTGTTTCTGTTTTGAAGTCCATAAAAGTGCATCTATCCATCATAAAAGTGCATTTATCCATCATAAAAGTGCATCTATCCATCATAGAAAGTGCATCTATCCATCATAAAAGTGCATCTATCCATCATAAAAGTGCATCTGTCCATCATAAAAGTGCATCCATCCATCATAAAAGTGCATCTATCCATCATAAAAGTGCATTTATCCATCATAAAAGTGCATCTATCCATCATAGAAAGTGCATCTATCCATCATAAAAGTGCATCTGTCCATCATAAAAGTGCATCTCCATCATAAAAGTGCATCTGTCCATCATTAAAGTGCATCTCCATCATAAAAGTGCATCTGTCCATCATAAAAGTGCATCTGTCCATCATAAAAGTGCATTTGTCCATCATAAAGTGCATCATAAAAGTGCAACTGTCCATCATAAAAGTGCATCTATCCATCATAAAAGTGCATCTGTCCATGATAAAAGTGCATCTATCCATCATAAAAACTGCATCTGTCCATAATAAAAGTGCATCTATCCATCATAAAAGTGCATCTATCATCATAAAAGTGCATCTGTCCATCATAAAAGTGCATCTGTCCATCATAAAAGTGCATCGATACATGATAAAAGTGCATCTGTCCATCATAAAAGTGCATTTGTCCATCATAAAGTGCATCTATCCATCATAAAAGTGCATCTGTCCATCATAAAAGTGCATCTGTCCATGATAAAAGTGCATTGTCGAGTTCACGCGTGTGAATATTGGATCGTATGAGTTCGACAATCGACTACTGTGGACTTTGACAGAAAACAGGAAGTAAATACAGGTATGTGCGCTGGCTGAATTAACATCACTTTTATTCATATCTTTCACATCTACTGCAGTCAGATTCACCGTGTTCACTCTGAAGGAATCACTCACATGGCTGGGCACTTGTAATGACACATCAAGGATGTTAAGAGGCTAAAAGCAGTTTTAAAACTTGCCCCATTTAAGTCAACAGGGTGCAAATTTTAAAAAGAGAATAACACGGTGTAGGCAACACCGATTTTTGTTGTTGTTCTCTGTACTGACAGCACTCCAAATTTACAAAAAAAAATTGCTCAATGTTAAAATTGACCGGAGTTCTCCTTTAAAAGAGCTAGTTTATCGAAGTTAGTGAGCACCAAGGCCCTGGGTTTGGCATAAAGCATTTTCACCCAGTGAGAGAATAATTCTCCAAAGTTAAACTCCTGGAGCACTATAATAATATAATTCCATTCAATTTGGTCGAAGGCTTTTTCAGCGTTCAGAGATAAGATGGCGACATTTGAGAGAGAATCATGTTTTGAGTATAAATTATTCATTAAACGTCTCACATTAAAGAAGGAAAAGCGCCCTGGGATGAAGCTGGTCTGATCCAGATGAATAATTTTTGTTATATATTTATTTATCTGTTAGCAAGGATCTTAGTGAAAATTTTAAGATGCAAATTCAAGAGGGCTATGGGGCGATACGATGCTGGATCTGCTTCCTCTTTACCTTTTTAACAATTAAAGAAATGTTGGCATTGTACATTGATTGTGGGAATTCTTGGTTGTCAATAGAATGACTGAATAATCTCAGCATCAGGGGAGCAAGTTTCTGAGAATATTTCTTATAAAATAAAATTCCAAAGCCGTCAGGTCCGGGGGCCTTACTGCTTGGGAATGATGTGATGGCTTCAAATATATCTTATAATGTTATGTCTGCATTAATGACGTCTTGTTCTGCATCATCTAATTTGGGGAGATGTAATGATTGGAGGAAGTGGGAAAGGGTTGTAGAGGCAATGGAAGTCCGGGATTCATACAAAGCTTCATAAAATTCCTTGAAACATTCGTTGATGTCTCTGGGATTCGTCGCTAGGGTTCCATATTGTTTCCTAATTTGATTAACAGCTCTATTAGCTTGAATGCTTGTAGAGGGAAGTGAATAACAGAAGGGCTGTTGTGTTAAACGTGTATGTGCATTATAAACCAAAAATATTGTGTTGGTTAGAGGAGGCAGAGCGCAAAGAAAAGATAAAAAAGTCGAACTGCCAGGAGAAAAAAGGTTTTTACTTTTTCATCCAGTAAAAGGATGCATGACATTTGATGTCTAGAAAACTTAAATTTATATGATAAGAATTACAGGAGCAAGCAGCTAAAAGGCTGTCTGTGCGACTTGGAGATTGAGATATGAGCAATATGATATTTTGGTTTATGTAAAACAGTAGTGGGACTGCGACAATAATGAGAATATTTGTTGTATCTGCAGACTAACCATTTGATAGATGAAAAGAAATATAGTAAAAAAAATGAATGTTATAAAAAATGAAATTTATGATAGAATTTACAGAACTATTTATGAATAAAACAGAAACTTAAAACCTCTTAGAATATGTTGAACCTTTCTGTGCAGCTTATGAACATGAATGTGCTGCCAATGATGAATGTATTAAAGGCTCATTCAGTGGGGACTTTAATTATGAAATGGTAGTCATGGTAATATGCTGTTAGTGAGCAGTGTACAGTAGTTCCCTTTCAGTCGAGAACGTCAGACATAGTCGACGTCGACTGAATGGGATCACGCTAGGGAGCCTGTCTTCTTCGAGTACTACTGAACGAGCCAATGCAAATTGGCGTGCGTGAATTTGCATCACACACTCCACCCCATGGTACAGGTATAAATACAGAAGTGGATGCACGCACTAGTTGCTTTTTGCTTTGGAGCTGATCGTTTTTGATGTCTCTGAAGAGTATTGTTGTATACAATGAGCAAATGTGTTGGTGTTCTTCTGGAAAAGACTCTCCCAGTGCTGGTGATTTCTACAGCGCAGTGCAGCGGTGGTCGCAAGCTTTTGAGCTCTCAACTGCTGTTTTAACAGCATCAAATTTCTGTGTTTGTTGATGGCTGGTTAGAGGGCGGAAAAATGAGTGCTTCACTGTTTCAGTTCACTGTTCAGTGTTGCCGCGGTCATTCCCCTGTGTGCTCCGGCACTGGTGATGGGTCCCATTTCCTGAAAGAGCAACACGGGTGCGTTTGCGTCTTTTTCAAGATGCTATTCCACCCATGCGTTTCTGGATGCGATCGTCCCCTGTCCCCCCAAATGGACGGTCACAATGGTTGTATCACGTGTTTGTAGAATGTTCATGTATATAATGTATGTGTATATATGCAGCACGCTGAAGCAGCTTTTGTGAATAGTTTGGGTTCTAGGATATGACTATCGCGGTGTTGAGATCGAGACTTGCCTTCATGTGTGAAGGCGTAGTCCCCATTACCACGGCCCGCAACCGTGCCGTGTGGGATGGGTGATCAGAGGATCATAGTGAGGCTTCCCTGCCCGGTAATCAATCCCTGTGGGCCCCTCACTCCTCTATCACATTGCAGCCGGTGGAGCCCCCTGTTGAGCGCGCTGGCCCTCTGTAATGGACCGACCAGCCGTTTCATTCGGGGCCTCTCCAGGGGACAGGATGCCGATTGCAGCATCGGAGAGTGAGCTGACCTCTGGAAATGATGATTCGACTGTGTTATCTCCCTCTGGGAGTGTAACGTTGCCCGAGCCAGATCCAGAAACGTCAGCTATGCTGAATCGGTGAAACCACCGATGCGGCGGAGAACTGCGCCCAGTCGTTTTCTGCTGCCCAGCACATCCTGCCACCGCCGCCGGTGGCAGTTCCTTCACCTGCTCGTCGCCGAGGGAGTTCCACTGCCGCCGCTCCGCTGGGCCTCCACAGCAGCCTCCAGCCAGGCCTCAGCATAGAGCCGGCCGCAGTAGGGACGCCCAGCCCACTCTAGGCGCTGCCAAGCCAGGTGGCAAGTGACAGCGAAAGCGTTCCTGAGCGGGCCGCTCAGGGATGGAGGAGGGTGCTTTGGAGTTGGTCATCCACTCCCTCCCCCCGGATGAGGGCCGGGTGGAGTCTTTGTGTGTGCGTCTGTTCCACCACTGGCTCTCAAAAAAAGGGCGAAGCAAGCGGTACCCACACTTCAAAGAAAGAGCAAATTCCTCTGTTCCTGGGTCCCAAGAGGGCAAGTCTGGTGGTGTGCGACCCTGTAAAGCAGGGGTCGGCAAGTAACTTTATTATTTTTATTTTTAGCCAGTAGATGGCGGGCCAGCTACACAGAGTAGGCCTATGGATACACATTAAATACTCTTAATGAACTCTGTCTCACCTCCAGAGGTAGTAGTACAAATACTTCGTTACTGTACTTAAGTAGAGTTTTTAGGTATCTTTACTTTACTCTACTATTTATTTTTTTGCCAACTTTTTACTTTCTACTCCTTACATTTTAAAAACAAGCTCGTTACTCTAGGTTTTTTTTTTTTTTTCTCTTCAACGCCAGATAGACTGATTTCAAGCGTCATTGGATGAGGCACAGACACCCATAACATTCAGAGATGTCATTGGTGTGTGGGCTGTCCATCTTTTCTGCGCATGGCACGAAACGAAGTGCACGTTCAAACCGCGGCAAATGTGTCAGAAAGAGATTCAGTTGGCAAGAGCATGATGTCTGGCGAAATGTCCGAAGCGTCTGAAAGCACAGAGAACGTTGGTAGTAGTTCTAGTGATGGCGACCAGCAAAACCTTCCACATCCCTGGCCTTACCTCAAAGAATTGTTCGAAATCGTCGGGAGCAAAAACGACTCGTGGAGAATGCACTGCAAACCAAAGAACCATGTGCTTTTGGCTTTCAAGAACTCGCCTTCCAATTTGAAGAAACATGTAGAGGTAAGGTGCTTTCTTTGTTATTATTATATTAATTCATTTTAGAGTAGGCCTAAGCTAATATTGGTTTGGTTGGCTTGGCTAGCATGCCGAGACATGCTTTGGGGCTAACGTTAGCAGTTGCCTACTGAAGAGTCCCAAGTTAGCAGTTAACGTTAGCCTGTATTAGTTCGGTCATGTTTGAAAATATGCTGGCGTGTGTTGCTGCAAAGTGCTGCGGGAAACCCTGTAATACTAAGCTATTAATATTCAGTATGTATTAGGGTTGGATTGTATTCGTATTGAACCAAAACGGTACGGGCGTCACGGTTCGGTGCATGAATATAATACACGGAGAATACACAATATAAAAATAAATAAAACTCGCGTGCAAATTAATTAATCTAATGCGGACCTACTGTTAGATACGGGGGTTCTTTATGGACACCTAATCTGTAGCTCCGAGAGAGAGAGGCGCGATCGAAAAGTCGCCAAGTGTTTACTTATATTTGTGTGTGTGTGTGTGTGTGTGTGAGGCGCGGGCGCGATCGAACAGTGGAAACATTAGAACATACTCCGTCATTTTGTTTAGGGCATCATTCAAACTGCAAAGTGTTTGTTACTGTTAATTAATTTTAAGGAAAACAAATATATTAATCTGAAATGTAGCAATTTAATTTTCAATTAATTCAGATACAAAATTACATATCTCAAGGTCTTTTTGTCTTTTTATTAATTTAATTAATAAACTAATTATATAAAACTATTGTCAGTGCACTACAAATAAACTGGTTCTATGCCTTTACTTTATTAATAAAACTTATTTAAAAAATACAAGGCTTAAAGGTAGGGTAGGTCAGAATTGTCTGAAAAAACTTTTATTCAAATTTGTTTAAACTGTCTTTATATACCAATACATAATTAAAATGCAAGTACTCTAAAAATAGAGAGTATAAAAAATTGAGTGACTCTAGTGTATTTAATCTTCAATAAACACAGCTCATTAATTCCATTCACTCCCACCTAAAAACGGGTGCGCGACTGCGCGCACGTGGTCAGAGCCAGTAATAGCGGCGGTAGTCATGGCGATGGAGAGTGACAGTCGCGCAAGCCAATCACTTGTTTCGTCCCGGTAGGAATTAATGAGCTGTGTTTTTTGAAGATTAAAAACACTATAGTCACTCAATTTTTATACTCTCTTTTTCAAAGTACTTACATTTTAATTATGTATTGGTATATAAAGACAGTTTAAGCCAATTTGAAAAAAAGTTCTTTAGACAATTCTTACCTACCCAACCTTTAAGTAATTTATTTACCTTTGGTGGTACAGCCTGAGACATGCACAAGCTTGCATTTTTCTTCTGCATTTTTGTTTTGCTTTTCCCTCCATTGTACCGAACCGTGATGTCTGAACTGAGGTATGAACCGAACTGTGACTTCTGTACCGTTCCACCCCTAGTATGTATCAGTGGTACCCACAAGAAATGTTAGTTAGGTTAGGTGCTATTCATATCAGCCCTTTGTCACATTTGTTTTGAGCGGCCCTGTTGGTTTCAATGCGGTTTAAATTCAGTGCTTTGAGGTCATGCCTATTCTTTCCATTTCCTCACCCAACTTAATGCACTTTTTTTTTTTTTTTTACAATTTAGTCAAGATGAGAAGTGTGAGGTAAGGTGGCCGTCCTAATTGGAAAGCACAGGGAGAAATGTAGCTAGATATACAAAGTATATCAGGTTGATAATATGTGTTTTTGTAAATGATTCAATGACGATGATTCAATGATGCATATTTTTCCACAGAGAAAACACCCTAATCATCTGGAGAGATACAAAACTTTCACTTCAAACGCCCTAAGAAGAAAGCCAGAAGGAGCACCAGATGAAAGCCCACCATCCAAGCAAGCTAAGTTATGGGAAACCAGAAGAGTGTCCCAGGCCAGTTTGGATAAATCAGGATAAATGAGCAGCAGGGTTTCATAGATCTTGCACATCTCCAGCCCAATATTAAAGTGATTTCACGCAACACTGTTGTGAACAAAGTAGAGAAGGCTTCCCTGGAAATGAAAAACAATCTGAAAACCGCTCTAAGTGAACTTCAGTTCATTGCCACTACAACTGACTGCTGGACAGCTTACAGGCGTGGATTCATTGGTGTCACAGCACATTGGATAGACCCCCAGACTATGACGAGATGTTGCGCTGCCCTAGCCTGCAGACAGCTTAAAGGTTCTCATACTTTTTCTGTCCTTGCCAGTGCTCTGAACGATATCCACAGTGAATTTAATATCCGTGAAAAGATTACCCGCACCACAACTGACAATGGCTCAAATTTCGTAAAAGCTTTTAGGGTTTATGGTCAGACTGATGAAAATAACAATTTAGCAGCAGAGAGTGGTAAAGGAGATGATGATGATGATGGTGGTGATGATGAATATGATGATGAAGAGCAGGATAGCACTGAGAGCATGGAGTTTGTTGAAGCTGGAGCCATACTGGATGAGGACGACTGCCTGGAATATCAGCTTCCGAAACACCATCGCTGCGCCTTCCACCTACTCAACTTGGTGTCAACAACTGATGTTGAGGAGACAAATATTAACACGGTTTACAAAAGGGTCTCACGCTCAACATTCTCAAAGTGCTGGAGTCTGTGGAATAAAAGTGCAAGATCCACCACAGCAGCAGAGATCATTGAGGAGACTTGCAAACTCCAGCTCTTGAGGCCAAATGCAACAAGATGGAACTCCCTTTCTTAGCAGTGGAAAGGATTGTGAGAATTGCCAGAGAACATGGAGAACGGGCCATTGCAGCTGTCTGCAGTGCACTGAAGATACCCATGTATGTACCTGCCCTTTTTTATTTTTTAAAAGCTGAACTATATCTGGTTGGCTGCCAACATTTATTTATTTCTATATATGAAAAACTGTAAAACACAAATGTTATTTATTTGTAACACAAGTGCAACTTCCTAAAAGTAGTCTCTAATGATTGTTTTTTTAATAATTAGGCCCTTCCAATTGAAGCTGTTCCATGAAATAAATGTGTTTTTTTTTTTTTTTTTTTTTTTTTTAACAGGTTTACTCCTGTCAAGCTTGCCTTTCTGTCTGAATATGCAAAGACTATGAGCCCAGTTCCAAAGGCTCTTGACGTACTTCAGGGAGAGACCAATGTGCAAATGGGATGGTTGGTCCCTACAATAACCCTACTCAAGGCTAAGCTCCAGCACCTTCACATTTCTTCCAAGTTCTGTAGGCCATTGATTGATGCACTTTTAGCAGGACTTGAAAAACGATTTGGACAAATGCTTAAAGATCCGGAGCTGATAGCCGCGGCTATTCTAGTCCCCAAATTCAAGACGTGCTGGACAAGTGATGAACAAATCATAAAACTTGGTAAGTGTTGTACTGTTTGCTTTATGCTATTAATAGAGGAAAGTTCTGCATTTGAACTGCAATTGATCTCTAACATACCAAGCAATCCAAATAGCAATATGTGTCCTTAAGTAAGCCATATGAAGTTGATCAAAATCATTGTGCCATCTTTCAGTGTTGTAATTTCATTGTTGTAATCCAATTCCATGGTTCAATGTGGTCCTAATTTTGTTTTTCTATTGGCCTTCAAAGGCCTTGACTATATCAAAAGTTACTTGAAAGACCAAACTGTGGAGAATCAAGGTGAGAGCTGCCATTCTTCAGAGGAGGAGGACTTCTTTTCTGCAATCAAACAGACCAGTTCCCAAGAAAGTGCTAAACAGCTGGAGACTTACCTTGGATGCCCAGGTGATACAGTAGATACACTCAAGTCTTTCCCGGCAGTATGCAACCTGTCATTGAGGCTTAACACAGCACTACCAGCCTCAGCAGCCTGCGAGAGACTGTTTTGTTCATGCAGGACTGATCTTCAGACCAAAAAGGGCACGTATTGATTCTAAGAACTTTGAAAACCAGCTTCTTTTGAAGCTAAACAGAAGGTTCTGGTGATTGTATAGGGTATGTCAATGTATTCTTTCTGTCATACACAAACACAGGAATACTGACGTACACACACTCACTCACTCATTCACTCACTCACTCACTCACTCTCTCTCTCTCTCTCTCTCTCTCTTTGTTTCATTCTTTTTCTCTCTCTTTCACTCACTCACACAAACACACACACACGCACGCACGCACACACAATCAACACAAACACTCTTTTTGTGTTCCACATGGACCGACATGCACATTTGTTCTTGCACAAAGTCCCAAGTCAAGCACTTCAGGCTACAGAGACTGTTTTGATATGTAGCATTTGTCCACTTTTATAGCCTGTTTTTTTAAGGGAATTATGGACATGTACATCACACAGGCATAATTACAATAATTCTTTCTCTCTCTCTCTCTCACACACACACAATCACACACACAGTCACACCAACAGACACACTCTTTTTGTTCCACATGGACTGACATACACTTTTGTTCTTGCACAAAGTCCCAAGTCAAGCACTTCAGGCTTCAGAGATTGTTCTGATATGTGCCTAGGGTACGCTTTAGTAAGTTACTCCCAAGTTTTTGATGGGACTCAGGGAATAATGCACAACAAAGATGTATACCACTGCCACAAATACACTCACTGCACATACAAAATGTACATTCTTGCACTCTCCTACTCTCCTAGTGCCATGTGCAAAACTTTGCTTTTGTTTTTGGTAGTGTTTCTCTGTATACAGCATATGAGTTACTCCATGTTTTGAAGGGATTTCTTTTGCATAGGTTTGCAGTCTCAGTTTGAAGTCTCTGTCTCTCTTTTTGTCCACCCACACTCAAATGTATGCAGTATATTTCTCTCCTTAACACGCACTGACAAGCACACTCCTTAATACACAGACACTGAAGTCACAGTCATTTGCTGCTAAAATAATGTTCTGATAGTTTTGCCGGCCAGGGTATGTCTTAAATATTATTACCTCAGTTTGAAAGTCTATTTGCATTCCAATAAAGTTTGAGGAAAACATGCCCATCGAGTTTGTTGTCTTTGAGGGCATTGTTTTTGTTTGATATGTTTCACCGTGTCTTGGGATTCATGTAGCACTAATCAGTTGTTAAATTAAGCTTCTATTTCTAACAGTTGTGTCAATTATACGAGGTCCAACGAGTCTAGTGTTAAGCGTTTTTTTTTTTTTTAGGGTTACTTTATACTTTTTTACTTTAAGTATGTTTTAGAGCCTGTACTTTTTCACTTTAACTTGAGTAAAGAGGTTGAGTTGATACTTCCACTTTTACCAGAGTCGTTTTAAACACCAGTATCTATACTTCTACTTGAGTAACAAAAGTGTGTACTTTTGACACCACTGCTCACCTCCCATTTCAATGTTGTGAATAATAAATTTGTAGCTTACAATATTTTAGCAGTGATCGGCTTCTTTTCAACACGGGGCCTTTAATTCCATGTCACCCACCTCATCACATAACACAATGTTACAATATGTGTTGTTACGTAGGCCTACAAGTAATTAGCGTGCAGAGTGAAGTTAGCTAAGAGGTAGCTGGGATAAAATGTATTTGTCCAAAGGTCTTAAGAGGAAAGTTGACGACGAAAATAGAGTCTTTAGAGAGGAATGGAAAGAGACTTTTGCGTTCATTTTACCGGATTTCAAAAATGCAAAGCCGGTGTGTCTGATTTATTCTGGTGTCTGTTTGCACCCGCAGTAGGCCTATAATCGTGGAATATGATGGGTCCGTGTATCATTCGTTCAGTCGTTTTTTTTTAATTAAAATAAAAAAATGAAAAACGACTTGTTTTTCCATTATTTATTTCCTCAACTAAAATGAAAAAACGAATAACGACTCGTTTTCTGATTTTCTGATTGTGTGCTCAGATCAAAAATAGAAAAAATTAATTACTGGATTAGACAAATTTTAATTTTGATTTTAAATTTAACAACTTAGGCATATATCAATGAGATCATTTTAAACAGATCAAGTACTATTGTGGTAACAGATTACAGCCATTTTAATAAAAGTGTGAATAGCTATCATGCCTCATTCGCTTACAGTCTGACTTTTGAATTTTATTCCTTTTTTTTATTATTATTTATTCGGGACACACACATACACACCTAAGGTTTAAGGAGGTCTGCACGGGACTGTTTTTTTTGTCCCACTCCCACAAGGTTCTATTCAGCAACCGCTTAAAATACACTCTGTGTTCACCCGCTTTATTTCCCGACCTGACGGGTCCACAACATTTAGATCTCGTTTCCAGAATCTCACATTCAAATGTCTCTAACAGAAAGAGAGAGATTAACCCTCTGGGGTCTGAGGTGTTTTTGGGGTCCTTGAGATGTTTTGACATGCCCTGACATTTGTGCTTTTTTCAGTTGCTTATAAACATATTAATTAGAGGTCGACCGATTCATCGGTTTTGCCGATTAATCGTCACCGATAGTTGATTGGTGGAACTATCGTTATCGGCAAAAATACATACCGATAGTTTTTCCTGGTTGCGTCCGTTGCTGGAGCGGCTGAGAAGCGCGCGCTGTCTTTCATTACACAGTAACTGTGCGTTCACACCGTCGGCGGCGAGAGCGTCAAAGTGGCCGGTAGCCATTCATTTTCAATGAGAGCTGGCGGCGAGCTCCGGCGAGGGCGGCGCGGCGCGTCTTGGACGGCGAGAGCGGCGAGAAGAGTTGAAATGAAGTCAACTTTATGGTAATAAGCTATGACGCGGTTCGGCGGCAACCAGCGGCAACCAATCGGAATGTAGAAGTCCTCCGCCTGAGAGGAAAAAAATCACGCATTCTAATCTACGTCAGAGCGTCCCTGAATCTTTCTCCGGCGTCGGAGGCAGGGCGGCGAGAGCGAATTTTGCCGCTCTCGCCGGCGGCGGTGTGAACGTACAGTAAGAGAGAGCTGAGAAGGGTCTGTTGGCATCATGCAGTACAAGAGCGGCCTCTAGAGGTGTAATAAAAACGATCGCTGATGCCTCGTGTTGTTTATTTCGACACGTGATGCTGCGTGCTGCACTGAGAGCACACGCTGCGTGGAGAGCGCTGACATCAGATGCGCGTTTAAAGCACCGACAGCTAAAAGGTAGCCTATGTATACAGTACATTTTGTCATATCATTATAAAGTGATTAATTTGTTGACTAAATGCTGCATTAGTAGAGAAAGAACAGCACAACAGTATGTTTGTTTGCCTTCAAGGCTGAGAGGACGCTAACAGTAGTACCTCAAGCGGTTAAAACACTGACAAAAATAAACGTAAGTCCGACCCGAATGTTTAATGTCACAATTGTTACCTCTATGTGCATTAGTTTATATCCAGCTGGTCACTTTTATGCATCGAATATGCAGAGAAGTTGCATATTTAAAGCTAGAGACGTAAGATAGCAAACTGATATGTTCATACAGCCGACAGAAACATAAACAAATCAGAAAAGCATTCGATTTCGGTTATTTTTTCATCATCACTTTAATACATATTTTGTTATTTTGATTAGATAATCATCAAGTGTTTATAAAATAGAAGCAAAAGTGTGAGACTATACATTTAATATTTATGTCATTTCAATGCTCTGGCGTTGTAGATATTTAAGCATGACTGTTTGGATTTATATTAAATGATAACACTTACAATAAAATTCCATATGTAACATTAACTAAGGTTAATAACTTCTTTATAAGGATTGTTCATTATTTGTTAATTAACATGTACTAATACATTTTTAAATTAAGGTTTTTATTTGTTAACCATAGTATGCACTAATCAAACTAACATGAATGATCAAGGTGCAATTGTATTGCTCAAATATTATACCGATCAAATTTTGTTACTTTTTTATTCATTAAGTTGGCTTGAAAAAGAACAGTTAAACAGTTACATTTTGAATGTAACTGGTTTTATTTGTTATTTAGAGTACTACTTTTTGTTTCAGTTTGAATGAATGTCTTTTATTGACTTCAATATTTATTAATATTATATATTTATTTCATTTAGCATGTTTTCATGGTTCAATACAGTTTTATTATTTTTATAATAAAGTTCAGCACTGTTTTACTTGGAGTGCTATGTTTGTTTTTATCCAGTATCAATTTTAAAAACTATCGGTTGATTAATCGGTTATCGGCAATATGGCCCAACCTAGCTATCGTTATCGGTAAAATCCACTATCGGTCGACCTCTAATATTAATGGCAAAGGTATAATTACACTCTATTTAGCACAAACAGGGCTACCATAATATGTGAGTAACATGTATGTACATGTTTGTATTTTTGAAAGAATAATGTTTATGCATGGTTATTGAAAAAACTAAAAATGAAAGTTTCTGAAATAAGGCCACAAAACGCATACTAAATATGTGTCCATAAGACTTCTGAATAATGCATTTTGTCACCTAGAGTTTTTTCTTCAAAATGATGTGAAAATCATCCTCCCTAATCATTCACATAAAACAATACATTGATTTAAATTCTGTAAGACACTTTTTGTTTGGAAAGGCAATATGCGAGTGGGCGTGATTCACACCTGAGGAGACAATGCCCCCGCATAATGAGGCTGCATACATAATGAGCCATTCATTCAGGTGTGTGACTGAGCCACAAGAAAGAATGCAAGGACAATATATATAATTGGTTCACAGTTGGAAACACAGTTGTTGTTGTTGTTGTTGTTGTTTTTTCACAAATTATGCTTGCAAATTCTATAATATCCAAGGTCAACATTTCTAGTAATTGTTGAGTTAATTGTTCTCATACTGTATTTTCAGAAAGTTTTGGAATATATTCTCTATATGTGACGACCTGGGTCTTCATTGGGTTTTTCCCCAGTAGCAGACGGATGACTCCGCCCCCCGTAACCGGGTTGCATCCGTGACACCTGTGCCTAATTTCCCTTGCCTCTTTAAGAGAAGCAAGCTCGATGGGAGAGGGCGCGGACGGCCAACTTGATTGCTTTAGTTATTGTTTGATTATGTTTCTTTTTGCATGCATCACGACCCTACAGCACATTACATTCTCACACATACACCCATCACGACACTACTGACTTTTTGACTATTAGGCCTACAGTACATAGTTTTGTATATTTATCTTGTTTAAATAAAAAACGTTTCTTCACGAATTGGCTTTCGTATGTCCCCTTTTTTTTGTTGCGTCCCCTTTTTTGAGTCACGGGGCGTAACAAATGGGGGCTCGTCCATTTTTAGGCTAATTCTATGCCTTATTTTTTTTGAGTTTTCGTCGATTTGTTTGAAAATGTTTGATTATTTGGATTGTTTTGTTGGTTCCCATTCCTTTAAATGGGATTTGAAATTATTGTTTGGTCGTGACGTTTGAGGGAATCCCAATTTGAATAATTACGTCACGATAAGTGCTTTGGGGACATCTGAAAGCATTTGGTGCAGTTGTTTGGTCGTCGTTTGAATCCTCCGACTGGAAAGTTTCCTTTGTGCAATATTGTTGGTTTTGACTTGGAATTTATCCCTGTTAGGTTTAGCGATGTGTTTCCTTTGAAACATGTCGGGTTTTGTTATTTTTGTAGTGTTGTGGTGAACGCGGGTAGTTTCGATTGTCTCGGGAGCATTTCCATGGTGTTGAGAGTTGTCGCTGGTTTAACCAGTTGCAGTTCCACCCACTGGGCTTGTGCTTAATTTCCCCCCGCCAGTATCCACATGAAGACTAGGCTTTAGTTAGGTAGGTAGATTTTAAAGAGTTAGATAGTGGGTTAATTTCCAAGTATTTGATTGCACATTTAAATACTTTCAGTCTGTGGGTTATTTGCTTATGGCTGATATTGACCGATTTGTTGAATCGCCGTCGCACGTGTTGTTAAATAAATGTACAAAAGAGCAACTTTTGAAAATCGCTGAGTATTATGAAGTAAAACTTAGCGATAAGAGAATAAAAGAAAGTAGTATTAAAACTGAGTTGAAAAATAAACTGGTTGATAAGAAAGTTTTGACAGTTGAAATGAGTGAAAGTGATCAGCACGCAAAAAGTTTGACTACACAGTCTGCTTTAACTTTTGACCAGCAAAAAGAGTTATTATTGTTACAAATGGAACATGAGAAAATAAAGCAGAAGTCGGAGCATGATAGAATGGAATTAGAAAGAGCAAAGGTGGACTTGCAGTTTCTAAAACTGAAGCTCATTGAAGAAGGTAAAGCTGGTGACGCTGGTTCAACTGTTGGAGAGAGTGAGAAGTTTCCATTGAATCAAAGTTTAAAACGTGTTCCTAAATTTAATGAGGTTGATCCGGATGTTTTTTTTACTATGTTTGAACGTGTTGCTGTGTTACAAGGTTGGTCTAAAACAGATTGTGTTTTGTTACTACAGAGTGTATTAGTTGGTAAGGGGCAGTTAGCTTTTGCTGCTCTGAGTACAGAGGACTGTAGAGATTATGAAATCGTTAAGTCCGCGGTCTTGAAAGCATATGAGTGTGTACCAGAAACATATCGACAACGCTTTCGGTCGTGTAAAAAAGAGCAGGGACAGACTCACTTGGAGTTTGTGCAAGATTTAAGACGACATGTTACTCGTTGGTGTGCGTCGCTTAAGGCCAAAACATTTGAGGAACTGCTTGAATTGATTATAATTGAACAGTTTAAACTTTCCGTTTCTGATCCAATTGCGATGTATATCAGTGAGCACAAAGTGGAGTCTCCTGAGGCGGCAGCGTTGTTGGCTGATGACTTCATGCTCACTCATAAAAACACTGCTGCTGATTGGAGAACACGTGAAGTTGCCGCGAATCGCGTTTCATTTGCTGTTTCTCAGGGTGGTTACTTTTCTTCAGGGAAGTCTGATTCGTCTAAAATCTGTAACTACTGTCGGGGAAAAGGCCATTGGAAGGGCGACTGTCCTATACTTAAAGAGAAAAATAAACAGATTGATGTAAATAAGTTTAAGCCTGCTGCAGTTGCAAATTCTGTTCATTCAAGTGATGCTGAGTCGGAGAATAAACTGCCAAATGATTATTTGTCCACTTATGCTCCTTTTATTACAGAAGGTCGAGTGTCATTGTCAGATGGAGTTGAAGTTCCTGTCAGAATTCTGCGTGACACAGGAGCTATGGATTCTTTTATTTTAGAGTCCATTTTGCCGTTTTCAGTGCAATCTGAAACTGGTAAAAGTGTCTTAGTTCGAGGTATGGGCTTAAATACATTAATAGTTCCTCTTCATAAGGTTAATCTTCACTCTGATTTAGTGACTGGTGAAGTAGTAGTGGGTTTGCGTCCTGCTTTACCAATTGAGGGTGTACACTTTATCTTGGGAAACAAATTAGCAGGAGACAGGGTGTGGCCAAATGCTTCTCCGTCTCCTATGGTTTCATCTAGTGGAGAGTTGAGTGAGCATGAAATGGTGGTAGACCCTGTGGGTGTTGTAACTCGTGCTATGACTAAAAGTATGGAGCATTTGACGCCTCAGGAAAGAAGTGAGTTAAAGGCACAGCACATTTTTTTGCCTGTACCTGATTTATCTGCTCTGTCTTTTCCTCTGTCTGCAGATGAGCTGAGTAAGGAACAACAGTCAGATTCCACGTTGGATGAGCTGTTTACCTCTGCACTTCAGGATGGCGACGTACCAGATAAGGCTAGAAGCTATTTTGTACAAGATGGGTTGTTGCTGAGGAAATGGAGTCCTCATGGTGAAAATTTTGTGGGAGATCCTATTGTTCAGGTAGTGGTGTAAGACTGAAAATACTGGTTGGGGTCTGAGACAAAGGGCCCTGCAAGCTAATTAACATTCGACCTCCCCCGTACAGGGAGTGAGGTTCACTTCCTCTCAGAAACAACGAAGAACTCACACAAGAACATGGTTAATGTAAATGTTTATCATTGACTGTTATGTTTTTGGTGTCATTTGAAATGTCTCAAAGTGAGTGGTACAGATATCTCATATCCAGATAGATAAAATAAAGGGAAATAAGGTTTATAGAAGTTTAGAGAAAACTGGTTCCCCTTTTGCTGAATAAGAAGCCATTTTGAGGGTGGCTCCCCCATCCCCCCATGTCACCTGGTCAAGGGAATAAAGGAAGGTGAGCTCTGGCTCTCGGGGCTCTTCTTTGCTGGTCACGAATGGAATAGGTGGTCTCTTTCTCTCTCTCTCTCTTTCTCTCTCTCTCTCTTTCTCTCTCTCTCTTTCTCTCTTTCCCTTTTTCTCTCTCTATCTCAGGTGCAAACTGGGTAAGATTATTTGGTGTAACCAATGTATAACCATGTACTAGATATTCGAATTGATTGTGGAATTGATCTCTAATATCTGAAATATTAAATTGTTACATGTGATTATTCTAACTGATTTTGACATTGTTCATTTAATGGTTAAAAGGAATAGTCAAACATTTGCTCACTTTTAGTGAGGCACAGATATTATTAAAACCTTTCATTTATGGAGTCAGATGAAATTACGAGAGAATACATGACTAAATGTATTGTAAATTTAAACAACCAATACTTCGCATGAATGAGGACAAGAACACGTGATTCCTTCCCTGTGTTATTGGAAAACCTCCATTGGATCAATTTCACGGGCCTTACAAAATGGTGACCTCGACGTGATCTCAAAACAGATCAAAACAGTTTCACGAGAAACGTCCTTTCCAGCAAGTATTGGGAGTTTAGAATCAACAAGAGGTTTTAACATCTTCTCTTTCTTCCGTGGTTGTGGTAAGTCAATTTTCTTTGCATTTTTAGAAGTGTTGAAGGAATGTTTGATGCGGCAGCCAGATGAAGATGGATTATATTTTAAAGATCTCCTTGTTTTGCCTAAGCAACAGGAAGCAAAACCTAAAATAAGAATAACATCTTCCAAATAATTAATAACTCGATGAAGAGCTGAAAAAAGTAAAGCCTAAAAAGTTTTAAAATCAGCCGCATGTTTTCCGGCCATTGTTGTATCTGGGCTTGTTAAACAAACCAGCAACACGTGAAGAGAATGAGCAAACTAACGAGAAACAGAGAAAGAAAAATCTATGTTTGTAAACAATCGGAAAACACATGATTTTATAAATAAAAAGGCAGATCGATGCATTGTTTATGAAAAGAAAATTTTGGGAAAACAGGATGATATGATTTACAGGCTAAAACTCAAATATCAAGGATATTGCTAAATGCTATTGTCCATATTGCTTTCAAAACGCTCAAGGCTACGCTAAATGCTAAAGCCATGCTGCGCTCAAGGCTAATGCTAAATGCTATTGTCCATGCTGTTTTCAAAACGCTCAAAGGCTAATGCTAAATGCTAAAGCCATGCTGCGCCCGAGGCTAATGCTAAATGCTATTGCCCATGTTGTTTTCAAAACACTCAAGGCTAACGTTAATGCTAAAGGCTAAACGTCCATGCCATGAATTGTATAAAAACAGAGATTACAAGTACCAGAATAATCTAAGTAGTCCCATTATTGTGAAATCATGTGTACTGATAATGTCCTGTTTACATTATGGGCTGAAAAGGTTGAGCCTACACTGTACAAACTAAGTAGAAAAGGTCTTAACATGGATGCTATTGACAATGAAATTTTCACTTGGTGGAGAACAGTTGGCACAAAACAGAAGAAATCAAAACATGGCGAAACAATTGAGGCTTTAAACTTCATAAGTTATAAACGGCTAAATGACTCAACAAAATTTCTATCTTCGCTTATGGATGCTAAATGTGAAGAAGTGCATTCTAAAAATGCAGAGGCACAAAAGTCTGAGGAAAAGATTCAAGATCTTCAAACACAGCTAGAGAAATTAATGGCTGAGCTGTTAGCCCTGAATAAAAATTGTAAAAACCACAAAGACACCATTGCAGATCTTAGGGCTAAGCTAAATGCTAAAAGCAAGTCTCCCAACAAGCTTAACAGCGATTGGGCTAAACATGTACACTTCTTAGATGAGGCAGCCTGCTCTAATAATCTTGTATCTTTTCAGACAGATGAAGCACGTGACAAGGTTATGAAAAGAGTGCCTGTTTCAGCCCTTAAGGTGATACAACACCCAAACGGCACAGAGTCAACCATTCGGCGTCCTTTAACAGTAACTGAATGTAGCTGGTTTAAAGCAGAGATCGGACCATTCCCTCTGAAAGGGCCATTCGAACCATGGTGGAGACGCATTGTTAGCCTAAAACATGCATTTCAGCTCGAACCAAAAGATGTTTGGCAAATTGTTATCAGCTCAATTCCAGATGTTCTGATCTATAAGATACCACAGGTTTTGATGACGGGCACCATTGTGCAGTCAATGCATCAAAATGAACCTGAGAGTGAAATCTTGAATAGACTAAAACAATGCCTTCGCGAGCTGCGTGGTTGTAGTGCTGTTGGATGGGAACTGATTCTCAATCGGAAACAGAGTACTGAAGAATCGTTTGAGACATATGCAGAAAATATGTTTGAACTTTTTGAGGAGTATTCTGGAATTGAAGGTGTTAACCACAACAATGTAATTCTCCTTGAATTCCTACTTACAAATGCAGGGCCGCGTGTACAGCAATCACTCATGTGTGGTGCTTCTCCAGCACAAAATACATTTGAAGGTATTGTTAGCTGGGCAACAAGAATTGAGTCACGGAAACAAATGCATGGTGAGGTAGCTGTGTTAGAATGTCATGAAGATCCTCCATCTGCAGGAGAATTCAGAAAGCCACACTGTGGCAAAATGAACAGATTCTGTAATTCCTGTCACAAAACAGGCCATACAGAGGAAAAGTGTTGGTCACTGGGCAGAGGCAGACCTCCACCCTATTTCATAAAACGCAGACAAACACAATCTAATGACACGAACCAGCACTCAGCAAGTAACCTAAGCTCAAATGCATCTAAAACTCTTATTGACCTGACAACTTTGGTTACTCAAGGCCCTCAGCTATTAGCGTCATTTGCTAGTTGGGTAGCAGCCCAATAGCAAATAGCTTAATAGTTTAACATCTAAATTCATTGAACCTGTCTGCATTTTCAAATTTGAAATTGTGCTTAACACATCGTGCACTACACATCGTGCACATAGAACACAATTTGGTTGTTTGTGCTACAACATGCACATAGACTAATTTAAAGTTTATTCTTGAAACACAGGATTGATTTACTGTAAGTGTAGTTGAAACACTTAGGCAAAGGTGATATAGATGTTGTATTCTATTGCTTTGCTGTGAGTGTATTTGGAACACTTAGGTAAAGGTTGTAGATGTTGTATTCTAGGCCATGTGTCCTCTGTAAACTGAATTAAACGCGTGTGTCTGTGCTGAATTTGGTGGCTATAATGTGATTCACAATGAATTTGAAAATCAGAAACAGCGAACGCATCTCATTAATCCTGAAAACAAAAACCTTTTCATATTCAAAGTTCCAGAGACGCGTCAGAGAACGTAGCAACTCTGAACTTTGAACAAAAATCATAAATTATTACGTTTGAATTTATTCTGAATTACTCTGAGATTTGTTTTCCCAAATAAGATTAACGGATTCGTATATTACCACAAGATTGCGTCAGAGATTAGCCACGGCTAATAACTGATATCAGGAAGTGTGCGGGCGACTTGGATGAGAGGATGGGTTAGTCCGACTAGGATCAGCGAGATGCTGGTTGATCAACCTAGCTTGGACGCTTCCGATGACTTCTGTTCTAATTTAATAGTTTTGGAAAACGATTGAATTAAGTTCCTGAAGGGCATCCAAGGGGGCTATTGAATATATCTTTGATTGTTGCACGTGGGAATTACGGCAAAATCTTAGCTATTTAGCTAACTGCCTCAGCTTCTGATCTTCGGGACTGACCACTTGTGTCGTGCATCCTTAGGAGAAGGACTGCAAAGCGATATAGTTTCCTTATCTATAAACGGAAAATACAAATTAAAAAAGAGAAAATAGGAGAATCAAACGTTAAAATGGCCATTTAAAAAGACTAAATGAGAAGAAAAGGTATTTGAAACCTAGAAAAGAAAAAAGAGAAACGGCAAATGTAGATCTTATAATTATATTATAACTTGAATTATAATAAACATTATATTACACTCGCCGAGCAGGACAATAATTGGAGAAGTGTGACTTTCGTCAATTCGAAATCATCAATTTCTGAAACAGAATTTCATTTGTGTGCTACCCAGTGCCAAAAAAGGGGAGGGGTATGCATTTAAAACACGGCTAGAATTGTGGCACAGGTGTGCAACAACTAAAATGTAATCTAATCAGAGAAGTAAATTTACCAGGAGGGTGTAAAATGCTAAACAGCAGACAGAAGTACCACAGTTTTTTGCAGGTCAAAAAATATCAGCACTAACTAAAATGTGTGAACGACACCATAAACCGCAAATGCTAACCAGACAACTCAGAGATCTGGCTGTAATGAGAGAAAGCAATGAGCATTGCACATGCAGCAGACTGAAGGCTGAACTGGAAAAGCAGCTTCAGGTGTACACACTGAGACAACAGCAACAATTCAGACTTGGTCAATGAAACTCAGTTTCATGTGACATCTGGAATTAAAATTGCAATTGACATGATAATGGAACAAGTAAAAGAATTCCACACGTCTGAATTTAATGTTTGTGAAATATTAGAATTATCTGTCTGTGGTTCGCTCTCCTCTGTTTTATGTCTCAGGTTTACTTCTGCAAATTCCTCGAAGGATGGACGCCAGGATGGGCCGGACCCCACCTGGATCAAGGCCAGAACAGCGGAATTGTTAGAACATAACCTCGGGAGATGGGTGAAAAGACACTTCAAGAGGCCATTCACACTCACAATAGTACATCACTGCGTAAATATGGCCTCCCAGTTTAGAACTGGAACTAAATTTACAACACAATTGTTATAGATTAGATTACACCCATCTCCTAGACATGAACACTGAACACACCCCTCCATCACTATACCCTCACAGCATCATCACCTGGGATAGATGGTCTATCCAGGCTGAACACTGCACATCAGACGAAGATGTGTCATCTTCACACTAACAGATCCAGATAGCTTCACACACACAGGGTGGAGCTGATCTCATGATCATTGTCTAACAGAGACAGAGAGAATAGCATACGCTATTCACAACAAACTGCCAACTAATGTAACACACATGAACAACTGAATGGCTACAGTCACAAATCAAGACAAATTCTAAGGCAGACCTGCCATTAAATTTCAAACTCTATGATTGTTGGTGGGAGTTGGAAGATCAGAGGGCCCCTGATTTCTCAACTTACCACTAATAACAGAAACATAATTAAAATGGATAAATACCAATTCAATCAAGTACAAAAATTTACAATTCAACTCTGTCATCGTCTGTGACTTAGCCAGATCAATACACACACTCTCAAACACACTCTCTCACAGACACACACACACACACACCAACACACACACACACACAAAAACACTCTCACAGACAAAAACGCACTCTGGCATTCTAAAAAATACTCACACACAAACACACAAAACCATTGATTGGTTTACACCAACCTCTTGCTGCATTTCTGAAACCTATTTTGATTTCTGCATATTTTTCCTTTGAGTAATTCAGAAAAACATTTCTGAAACTTATTTTGATTTTAATTTCTGAAAGTTATTTTGATTTTAATTTCTGAAACTTATTTTGATTTTAATTTTCTGAAACTGATTTTAATTTTCTGAAACTTATTTTGATTTCTGCTTATTCCTTTGAGTAATTCAGAAAAACATTTCTGAAACTTGTTTTGATTTTAATTTTCTGAAACTTATTTTGATTTACTCGCAACATATGTTTTTGGACATCAATTCAATTGAATCTCTATGTTTGGTTACACCAATTTTTCGCTGACACTCTTCATGAAATGTTGTTTTAACCCAGCACTGGTTGATCTGTTAGAATGCCATTTATTGAAATGTTTCTAAGAACAGGGTAAGAGCTTGTAGGATCTTCCTTTGTCCTTCCTTGACCCTCTATAGGAGTATTATTGGCATGGTAATTAAAAATCAGGTAATTAATGAGACCAAATGTACCACTCACATTTGCTGACATGAACATGGTATTTTACATTGAACATGACATGATTTTGCATCATTGCATTATGCGTTCCTGTGCATTTCCTTACGACTGTAAGTTCATATATGTGCCCAATCGTGAAGCGGACATTTAAGATGCTTTTCAGGTGTCAAAGGAGAACCCCTTCATCCACTGAGGTCTGCCCAGACCACCGTACCGCTGGAGGTGACAGGGTGGGTCAAGAAGGGTCAGATCATCATCGTGGAGAAGGTGCCAGAGAAGCGGAAGTTTCTCCATGAAGGAATGACACGTCAACTGATCAAGTCACAAAACGTCCAGAATGACTCTATGAACTTTGTTCGCATTACAGGATTACAGGAAGAGAACCTGAACGCATTCATCTACCTGCTGGACTCAAGCTATACACCTGGTGAGAACAGGTGTTCTGCAGGTGAACACAGCCCACTGAGCTCCTACAGATGCCAACATTGCAAAGACAATTTTGTGACATCTTCAAGGATTATAACAAACGTCTTACTGTGGCCCCGTAAGTGTTCATCAGAATGTGACCCACGGGATCAAGGAGGGAAATCTGTAAGACTGAAAATACTGGTTGGGGTCTGAGACAAAGGGCCCTGCAAGCTAATTAACATTCGACCTCCCCCGTACAGGGAGTGAGGTTCACTTCCTCTCAGAAACAACGAAGAACTCACACAAGAACATGGTTAATGTAAATGTTTATCATTGACTGTTATGTTTTTGGTGTCATTTGAAATGTCTCAAAGTGAGTGGTACAGATATCTCATATCCAGATAGATAAAATAAAGGGAAATAAGGTTTATAGAAGTTTAGAGAAAACTGGTTCCCCTTTTGCTGAATAAGAAGCCATTTTGAGGGTGGCTCCCCCATCCCCCCATGTCACCTGGTCAAGGGAATAAAGGAAGGTGAGCTCTGGCTCTCGGGGCTCTTCTTTGCTGGTCACGAATGGAATAGGTGGTCTCTTTCTCTCTCTCTCTCTTTCTCTCTCTCTCTCTTTCTCTCTCTCTCTTTCTCTCTTTCCCTTTTTCTCTCTCTATCTCAGGTGCAAACTGGGTAAGATTATTTGGTGTAACCAATGTATAACCATGTACTAGATATTCGAATTGATTGTGGAATTGATCTCTAATATCTGAAATATTAAATTGTTACATGTGATTATTCTAACTGATTTTGACATTGTTCATTTAATGGTTAAAAGGAATAGTCAAACATTTGCTCACTTTTAGTGAGGCACAGATATTATTAAAACCTTTCATTTATGGAGTCAGATGAAATTACGAGAGAATACATGACTAAATGTATTGTAAATTTAAACAACCAATACTTCGCATGAATGAGGACAAGAACACGTGATTCCTTCCCTGTGTTATTGGAAAACCTCCATTGGATCAATTTCACGGGCCTTACAGTGGTTCCCACAAAATTTCGCCATGGTGTCTTGGAGGTTGCACAC
Source organism: Vimba vimba (assembly GCA_022828995.1). Taxonomy (NCBI): domain Eukaryota; kingdom Metazoa; phylum Chordata; class Actinopteri; order Cypriniformes; family Leuciscidae; genus Vimba; species Vimba vimba. The sequence goes on from CM040821.1 coordinate 41,775,787, forward strand.
GAAAAGTCGGGTCATTCTGGGGTGCGCAAGACCTATGATCGTGTTTTGCAGTATTTTTTTTGGCCACGTTTAAAGAGCGATATTTCAACCTACATACGGTCATGTCACGTTTGTCAGGTAACCAGTAAGCCAAATCAGAAACTGAAACCGGCTCCGTTACATCCGATTTCTGCTGATTGTATTCCCTTTGAACACCTTATTGTCGATTGCGTGGGCCCTATGCCACCGTCAAAGTCGGGAAGCAAATATTTGCTTACGGTCATGTGTTTGGCTACACGTTTTCCTTCGGCCTATCCATTGCGAACAATTACATTGCGATCAATTGTAAGAGCTTTGTCACAATTCATGTCATTTTTTGGCATTCCTAAAATCATTCAAAGTGATCAGGGTACTAACCTTACCTCTCATCTCTTCCAACAGGTTTTAAAACAGCTTAAAATCAAACATAATCTTGCTAGTGTGTATCATCCGCAAAGCCAGGGAGCGTTGGAGAGATTTCACCAAACGTTGAAGTCTCTTCTTCGTGCTTATTGTGTGCAGCTGGATAGAGATTGGGAGGAGGGTTTGCCCTGGTTACTATTGGCTGCACGTGAGGTTGTGCACGAAAGCACTGGGTTTAGTCCCAACGATCTAGTTTTCGGTCATAAAGTTCGTGGGCTTTTGGCAGTGTTACAAAGTTCCGTAAAAATTTCTGACTCGCCGAAAAATCTGTTGTCGTACGTTTATGGGTTTAGACAGAGGTTAATTGAGGCTAGAGCATTGGCCAGAATTCATCTTAAAAAACAACAGGCAGGTATGAAACGGTTGTATGATCGCCAGGTGGAACTTCATGTTTTTGAGCCAGGAGACCAGGTTCTTGTGTCACGTCTTTTGCCATCTTCTCCTTTTGAGGCAAAATTTGAAGGCCCATATGTGGTAAAACGTAAACTGAGTGATGAAAATTATGAGATTTTCACTCCGTCTCGGAGAAAGTTAACTCAATTATATCATGTGAATTTACTGAAACCATATTATGAGAAGTCTAGTACGGAAGTAAACCCTGTTCATTCTGCTCTCCTTGCTGCTTCAGGTGCTGGAGCTGGGTTTTGCTCCGGGAAAATGGAGGGTGAGGGTAAAGAACCAGATGATGGCATTTTACGTGGACGTTTAAATAATTCTGAGTCTCTGGAAAGGTTAAATGATGTTCTGGTCCACTTGTCTCCTTCGCAGGTAGCGGAGTTGAGTGCACTTTTGCGGAGTTTCCCTGGGTTGTTTGGAGATACGCCGTCTCGAACAGACTGGGTTGAGCACGATATTGATGTGGGTAATGCTTCCCCTATCAGACAGCGTTATTATCTTGTGTCACCAGAGAAACGAGATTTGATGGAAGCAGAGATTAAGTATATGCAAGAAAATGATATTGCAGTTTCTTCATGTTCAGACTGGGCGTCTCCATGTTTATTAGTAGGAAAACCTGATGGGTCTGTAAGGTTTTGTACAGACTTTCGAAAGGTAAATGCTGTGACAAAGCCTGATTGTTTTCCACTCCCTCGGGTGGACGATTGTGTTGACCAGGTAGGTTCAGCTAGGTATGTAACCAAACTTGACCTGCTAAAAGGTTACTGGCAGGTGCCTTTGACTCGGCGAGCTCAAGAAATTTCTTCCTTCGTTACTCCATCAGGTCTTTATTCCTACCAAGTTATGAGTTTTGGGCTTCGAAATGCTCCTGCCACCTTTCAACGCCTGATGAACCGTGTGGTATCAGGCCTTGAGGGGTGTGCTGTGTATTTAGATGATCTGGTTGTCTTCAGTGACAGTTGGGATTTGCACTTACAACGTCTGCATGCAGTTTTGATGCGCCTTTCGGAAGCTAGCTTGACTGTGAATTTAGCCAAGTGTGATTTTGCTCGGGCTACTGTGACATACTTGGGTAAAGTGGTCGGAAATGGTGAAGTTCGACCATTAAATGCAAAAGTTCAAGCTATTCAGGAATACTCTGCGCCTACTACCAAAAAAGAGCTTATGCGTTTTTTGGGTTTAGTAGGTTATTATCGTTCCTTTTGCTGTAACTTTTCGTCAGTTGTTGCACCACTTACCGATCTGTTGAAAGCCAAAACAAAGTTCATATGGTCGTCAAAGTGTGGGCTAGCTTTTGAAAATGTGAAGTCTCTTTTGTGTTCGTCTTCTGTCCTTGCTGCTCCTTGCTTTGAAAGGTCATTCTCTTTGCAGGTGGACGCAAGTCAGGTTGGAGCTGGAGCTGTTCTCCAACAGACTGATGAACAGGGGGTTGTTCAGCCTGTCAGCTTCTTTTCGCGCAAGTTCAACTCATACCAGCTAAATTATTCCGTGGTGGAAAAGGAGGCTCTAGCTTTGATTTGGGCGTTACAGCATTTTGACATCTATGTTGGCTCAAGTCAACCTGTTGTTATTTATACAGACCACAACCCATTGACGTTTTTAAACTCTCTTCACTGTCCGAACCAAAGGCTGATACGTTGGTCTTTGTTTCTTCAGGCTTACTGCCTTGATATTAAGCATATTAGGGGGTCTGAAAACGTTGTGGCAGACGCACTGTCACGTTCCCCTATGAATGATGTTTAAATTGGTGTTATGAAAAAAAAAAAAAAAAAAAGGCACTATTTTGACTCTGGTTGTTGTCTTTGGTATTTAATAAAAAAAAAAAATTATGTATGGGGTTTGTTTTTGTTTTAATTGTTTGTTGTTTGTTTGCAGGGATTCTTAATAGATCCCTGTTCTAAGGGGAGGAGTGTGATGACCTGTCTTCATTGGGTTTTTCCCCAGTAGCAGACGGATGACTCCGCCCCCCGTAACCGGGTTGCATCCGTGACACCTGTGCCTAATTTCCCTTGCCTCTTTAAGAGAAGCAAGCTCGATGGAAGAGGGCGCGGACGGCCAACTTGATTGCTTTAGTTATTGTTTGATTATGTTTCTTTTTGCATGCATCACGACCCTACAGCACATTACATTCTCACACATACACCCATCACGACACTACTGACTTTTTGACTATTAGGCCTACAGTACATAGTTTTGTATATTTATCTTGTTTAAATAAAAAACGTTTCTTTACGAATTGGCTTTCGTATGTCCCCTTTTTTTTGTTGCGTCCCCTTTTTTGAGTCACGGGGCGTAATAAAATAAGCCTTATATTGACCTTTTAAGATTTTGTTTACATCTATCCTTGTATATATATATATATATATATTTGCTATTTTATTAAAAAGGTTATACAATTACAACAACAATTAAAATTTTAACAAAAAGTGTAATCTTTCTTTGTAAAAACTAAAGTATACATTTTATCATATTTATTTCAAAGTTAAGGATTCATTAGTTTGAATATAGCCTGTGTATATTTAACATATGAGCAGAAATTGGCAACATTATAAGCTTATTTGATGTGGCAGTATTTTACAGTAAAAACTTTATCATCTATCCAATTTTTGAAGTCGATTTTTACTCATCTCAGTATAGCAATAGAGTTTGGTAAAAGCTGTTCATTCATTCACACACAGAAAAGCGATTCATATTTAAACAGTCTTTTTGCGTGTACTGACACTTGCGATTAGAACAAAGCAAATATAGAACTGACCTATTCCTCGGCCGGATCCGTTGCTCCTCGAAATGAAACTTCCAGCACTTCTGAGGTAAATTTTCCAGGATTATTATTAAGATAGTATTATTCCTCACAGCGTCGTAAAGTACATGAGTCTGAAAGTGAACTCGCGATGTGTGTTATCCAGCTGATTGTGGGCGTTTCACAGGTTTGTGTGGATCGCCTCAGATCATTTGCGTTTGAATAGCACGCGCTCTCCGTGGGCGGGGTCACATTAAAACTTAATGAGCTGAGATGAGAACGACTGACATCTCTCTCTTTTCATACATATTACATAAACTTAGAATATTTGTTTTTTTATAATAATTACTTAATTTAAAAGAAGAGAATTCAAACTTCATTCCTGTGTGCCTGTATTCCTGTTTGACTGAGTATTCGCTGAGTTACGGTTTATTTTCGGACGCGTTTCAGAATGGAATTCACTGACAGAGAGAAAGCAGAACTCGCATCATGTTTATTTTTCTTTATTTGTCAAAGCACAACAGTTTGTTTTTATTGTGAGTATACACACAAAAAAAAAACACACTTAACAGGATCGATTGATGTATAACATAAGTATGAAAGATCAAAATCAACAGACTATTTTGAATCTCTTTTGCACTGATAAGGAGAAAAGCGAGCTGGTATCGCCGGCGATACCGCCGACCCCAGGGGGTTAAGTAGCCTATACCAATTATAAATGCTATACAAAAATTGTATTCGTGTCAATATAAATATTGTTTTAACATTGTACTGTCAGCAGAGAAAAAAATGTCACAGAAAAAATTAATGAAATATAAATAACATAAAGTAAATAGGACAACGCCTATCACTCAAATTTCTAAGCAACATAAACGAAAATCATATTGCCCTACTGACAAATGAAGTAGGCTATTTTCTGCCAAACTATTTCAAACATCCTTGCAAAAAAAGAAAGTTGTTGGCTGACAATGGTTTCAGTACCAAACAGCTCCTCAGAGCTAGGTGTACAGGTGGTCAGAAAAAAGTGCGGATACGCTGTCAAAAGATGTCGGGAGTGGGCTATTGTCAGTCAGACCGCCCGCTCCGTCCAAAGTATAGGTACACCAGAGTTCCGACCGCTACCATCTTTATACTTTAACATTTAATCCTGCGGCGCATGATTCCTTATGGGCGTTTCACACAGTATGCAGCGGTGAAATTGCCGCGTGGTTACGGCTTTTCTCAAGTAGTGGAAGAGTTTTGTGCAGCATTTAGTGCAAATATTTTTTATCAGGTAATACATATTTTTTATCAGAGTGTTATACCCGAATAAATAATAATGAAAAAAAGTTCAAAAGTCGGACTGTAAGCGAATGGGACTTACAGGAGAACATGATTGCTTTTCACACCCTTATTAAAATGGTTGTAATCTGTTACCACAATAGTACTTGATCTGTTTAAAATGATTTCATTGGTATATGTCTGCTAAGGTGTTAAATTAAAATTCAAAATTAAAATTTGTCTAAACCTGTTATTCATTTTTTCTATTTTTGATCTGAGCGCACAATCAGAAAATCGGAAAATGAGTCGTTATTCGTTTTTTCATTTTAGTTCAGGAAAATAATCCAAAATACTAATCCGATTAATCCAAAATAATCCGGCGGCCCAGAAAATATTGCTGGCGGGCCAGTTTTGTCTGAGCAAAAAGAGCAAAGCCTTGCACCCCTCAGCCCCCTCTTTTTTGCCAGCTGGCAGCTGGGTGCAGTTCGAGGACCCGGTCATCTGCCTTCTCACGCATCCCCTGCCACCCAGTGGAGTCAGGTAAGTGTTGCACTGCACACTCAGATCCTGCGGGTCTCTTGAGCCAGATCCCTGTCCTCCACTTCGCTGCCCCACCTCGGGTCGCTTCATTCAAAGATCGCTTAATTCCACTTATTTCTGATGGCTTGCTCAATTGTGCCGCTGACAAGCCTCACGACAGCCTCTGGTTCAGATACAGTGGCCAGCTGTTTGGGACCACTTCGGGGCCGTTTGGGACCACTTTCCCAGTGAGCCTTCTTGACTACGGTGCTAAAAAAAATTTTTTTTAAAACATCTTGCTAGTTGCCCCTTATTGGCCCAACCGATCTCTCCTCTCGACAGCCTTCCTGACTCCTTCCTCTGAGTACATTCTCAGGGATGGGGCACAACGGCACCCACGTCTAGACCTTGGAGAGTTCCAGGTCTGGTTCTAAAAAGAACGGGACGCGGAGGTTCTGGTTACTACCGCAATAATTTCTATGCCGTAGAGACCATCGCTTCTGTGAGAGCACCCTCTCAAAAAGAGGCTCGCTCCCCCTTAGAAGTGGAACCTATTCGTTGAATTGAGTCTTCTCTCCGTGCAGAGAGCCCGAAGGTGTTCGATCACTTCAGTGCTTCCTTCCTGCTAATGGTTGAAGTGAGGCTGTCTCCTCCACCTCAAAATGTTGTGGCCTCTGTACTGACGCACATCATGATGCAGTGCCGTGGGGAGTGAGACTTGATCGTCAGGTCGCTGAGGGGAGTAAGGGGAAAAACCTGAAATCCACCTTGCGCCCCCTCTTTACCCTCTTGGGACTTATCTCTGGTGCTACTGCACTGCAGAGACCTCCCTTGAGACCTACAGGCAGTGAGTTAAAAATTCTGTTTTTAAAGAAACAGTTCTCCTGCTTGTTTGGTCTCTTTCTAGAGCAGTGGTTCTCAACTCCAGTCCTCGGGACCCACTGCTCTGCACATATTGTATGTCTCCTTTATTTAACACACCTGAACCAGATCATCAGCTCGTTAGGAGAGACTCCATGAACTGATTTGAGTGTGTCAGATAAGAGAGACATACAAAATGTGCAGAGCAGCGGGTCCCGAGGACTGGAGTTGAGGACCACTGTTCTAGAGGGTGCAGGTTCTAGAACTTGCCCGCATTTTCGGTCAACGAGTCGTGCCTGGAATTCGGGCCGGCTAACTCTCATGACTCCTGAGACCCCGGCCTGGATATGTGCCCAAGGTTCCTACCTCTCCTACGGGACCAGGTGGTGAGCCTGCAAGCACTGCCCCGGAGGAGCCAGACCCAGCCCTGGCTTTTCTCTGTCCGACCGCTTCAGTACGGTTATACATGATCAGAATGCAAAGCCTAGACCTTAGACCAGCTCTGTCTGTTTTACGGAAACCAGCAGAAGGGAAGGCTGTTTCCAAGCAGAGGTTGGCCTACCACAAGTGGTTGCGTTCGTCTTGGTGAGAAAGTTTCCCAAGATGCACGTGCCCACCTGAGCGGTGAGCTCCTCCTAAGCGAGGGTATTGCTCCCTACTAGGCATTGACACAGAGTGCCTCGCTGAACAGATGTTAAATAGAGTTGGGGGCTGGGCGACACCTATACATGTTTGCTAGAGAACTAGCCTATGTGTCAGACCGTTGCTTCCCGTGGGCTCCCTTCACATGAAGCCAGTTTCACTGTAACCAGGGTTTGAAGTGTCGGCTTGCTGCGCCATTCTCCTCCTATGGACTGGATACGTGCGTAATTTTTGCTCCAGTTGAGTTACCTCTTAACCCTCTGGGGTCTGAGGGGTTTTTGGGGTCCTTGAGATGTTCTGACATGCCCTGACATTTGTGCTTTTTTCAGTTGCTTATAAACATATTAATGGCAAAGGTGTAAATTCACTCTATTTAGCACAAACAGGGCTACCATAATATGTGAACAACTTGCATGTACATGTTTGTATTTTTGAGAGAATAATGTTTATGCATGGTTTTTTAAAAAACTAAAAACTAAAGTTTCTGAAATAAGGCCACAAAACACATAGTAAATATGTGTCAATAAGACTTTTGACTAATGGATGTCGTTGCCATGTGTTTTCTCTTCAAAAGTATGTGAAAATTATCCTGCCTAATCATTCACATAACACAATACATTGATTTAAATTTTATAAAACACTTTCTGTCTGGAAAGTCAATATGCGGAGTGGGCGTCAACGATCATGTATATTTAGTGGTTTGCACCTGGAGACAATGGGGCCGCATACTTAATGAGGCATTCATTCAGGTGTGTCACAAGAAAGAATGCAGGAGCAACAGTTGGAAGTATCTAGTATTGGCCTATAATATGAAAAGGAAAACATGTCTAGTAATTGTGCAGTTAATTCTCATACTGTATTTTCAGTTTTGGAATATTTATCCTCTCCCCAAATTTGTCACTAATAAAACAAAATAAAATATTATTTTAAAGAAAAGGCTTATATTTACCTTTTATTAGTTTGTTTACATCTACCTTGTATTTTTTTATTTATTAAAAAGGTTACAATTACAACAACAATTCAAGTGTAATATTTATTTGTAAAAACTAAAGTATACATTTATCATACATATTTCAAAGTTAAGGATTCATTACTTGAATATAGCCTAGCCTACATTGGAATAAACACTATAACATATTATTTGATTACTTTATTTTTGACAAAACATACTATATTTAACATATGAGTAAATCTTGTCAAACAAAAGCTTATTTGAGGTTGCAGATATTTTACAGTGAAAATGTATAATCTATTCAAAACTAATCAATGAAATGTTGTCTTTCATATGTCTGTAACATAGTAACTTTCGTTTTTATAATAAGATATATAAATGTTAATTTGCAGTTTAATACGTTGCTTATACAAATGCATTTTATTTCACTCGATTTTTACTCAGTAGACTATAGCAATACAGTTTGCTAAAAGCGAAACATTCACAGACAGAAACGATTCAAATTTAAACCGTCTTTTGCCAGTTGTGGTAAACAGCGGCATCTCTGCCATTCATTCATTCATTCATGCACAGAAACGCGCCGCACTTGAGAATGAAAAAAAAAACTTACTACATTATTCCATAGCCTCGGATCTGTTGCTCCTTGTACTTATGAGGTAAATTTTCCATTATAGTATTATTCCTCACAGCGCTGCGAGACTGTGTAAACAAGTACAATGATCTGATGTGTTTTCTCGAGCTGATATGGGGGCGTTCACAGAATTGCGCGGATTGCCTCAGACATTTGCGTTTGAATAGCGCGCGTGCTCCGGGCGGGGTCACATTACATCTGAATGAGATCTAATTAGCTCGACTGGAATCGCTCTCTTTTAATACAGATTTCACAAGCTGAGAATATTTGTTTTTTATATATATTACTTCATTTAAAAGGAGAGAATTCAAGCTTCATGCCTGTGTGTCTGTATGCCTGTTTGACTGAGTATTCGCTGAGTTATGGTTCATTTTCGGACGCGTTTCAGAATGGACTACACTGACAGAGAGGAGGCAGAACTCGCATCATGTTTATTTTTCTTTATTTGGCGAAAAGCACAACACTTTGTTTTTATTGTGAGTGTACACAAAAATAATACACACTTAACAGGATAGATTGATGTATAACACAAGCATATAAGATAAAAATTAATATTTTTTATTTATTTTTTTTTGCACTCATACAGAAAAAAACGAGCCTATCGCGCCGGCGCGATAGCCAACCTCAGGGGGTTAAACCGAACCCTGTTGAATTCCTCCATACCCTTTGGCAACGGACATGGCGGAACGTCCGAAGCCAGGCCTATCACTCGTATGCACTGGTGGAACCCGTGCTAGGCTGGTTCCATATGTTGTGATCCCTACGGCGATCCCATATGTGTATTCTTCCACGATACGGCTCCCTGCGGATGAGCCTGCGTGTTCCCTCGGCAGAGTCCACGCTGCCGTCACTGTTGGTTGATCTAAACCCCCCCTTATAGGCTGGAGTCATCCCAGTGACATTCCATATGTTGTACTGCCCCGTTTTCTGCCCATTCCATATGTGTATTCTCCACATGGTTCCTCCCTTCGGGCAGGATATGGTTTCCGCAGCGTCCCTTCCTTGACAGGGTACTTCCTTGCCCTTCTCCACCTCAGAGCTGTGGGGGGTCAGGAGGCCTTCGTCCAGGCACTGGAAGGTGGCAGTTCTAGTGGCGCTTTCCATAATAAGATCCCATTCAGTCGACGTCGACTACATCTGACGTTCTCGACTGAAAGGGAATGTCTTGGTTGCGTATGCAACCCACCGTTCCCTGAAGGAGGGAACGGAGGATAGCTAGACCACCGCTGACACCGAATTGCTCTCGGCTCCTCAGCGTAAAGCAACTAGAGCATGCATCCACTAGTTCCACACACAGTGTGTGATGCGAATCACGCACGCCAATTTGCATTGGCTCGTTCAATAGTACTCGAAGAAGACAGGCTCCTTAGCGTGATCCCATTCAGTCGACATCGACTACGTCCTCCGTTCCCTCCTTCAGGAAGCGGTGGGTTGCATACGCAACTAGGACATTAGTTGAGCTGCCGCTATCTGTTGTGTCTGTGCGACCTGTCAGCTGTTGTTGTTGATTCCTGTTTGTTCGTGGTAATTGCTGCAGATGTAATATCATGATGTTATGTATATGCGTAGGTGGATGTGATCGGGGAATTTGGCTGTCAAAAGTATAACATTTAAAGCCACTTAAATTAACGAAATGACTCAAATAAAGATTCGTTCATTTTGATGAACGAGATCGAACAAGAGAGTCAGTAAAATGACAGAACATCCCATCACTCAGTCATGACTCGTGAGAGCAGGGGGCAGGGCGGGGCGGGGTAGCGGCAGCTCAGCAAATCATATATCCTATTTTGTGAATTGTTCATTCCCGATTGGCACACATTTTGCCGCCCTTTCAAAAGTGCCGCTCTAGGCAATTGCCTATTTCGCCTATTTGGACGCGCCGGCCCTGGCTACAACAGGCTTGTAGTGGATTAAAGCAAGGTGACAGATTTCTTTTTACAAATCTGTCACGTCTTGTTTTGGTTTTGTTTCATCTCAGTCATGTTTCATGTCCTTGTCATGTGATTCCTTGTTAGTCATGTGATCCTGCCATATGTTCCCTTGTCTGATGTGTCATGTTGTCATTGGTTAATTGTCTATCATTGTTCACAGGTGTCCCTTGTCTTGTCATTAGTCTTGTGTGTATTTAAGCCCTCATGTTTGTCATGTGTCTTTGTCTTGTATTTTGTTTGTGTAACCGCTGTTGGTGAAGTCCTATGTTTCATGTTTTGCCATGTCACGTCTTTGTTTTATGTTTTGAATCTTTAAATAAACTGCACTTGGGTTCTACAAACTTGCCTTCAGTGGATCCCTACGTTACATAATACAAGACCCTCACGATAAACCCAGCAGTCCTTTGTCTCTTAAACCTCCATCAGGGCGACCAAGCCATCGCCATTTAGCGGATGTCGAACCCCGCAAAACTACAGTAAACTCTAAGCCTGAGTCTCTTCACGTCATGCCTGCCGAGCCAGAGACTGTTCATGTCATGCCTTCGGACAAGATGGCCACTGCGCCTGAGTCAGTTCTGGAAAAGACAGCAATAGTCATAGTTGCCATGGTGATTTTGAGTTTGTGGGCAGTACCCACATCGGCTCCAGCCCGTGAATCCTTGCCCGAGATGACCGATATTGTTAGTCATGTTGTCATTGGTTAATTGTCTATCATTGTTCACAGGTGTCCCTTATCTTGTCATTAGTCTTGTGTGTATTTAAGCCCTCATGTTTGTCATGTGTCTTTGTCTTGTATTTTGTTAGTGTAACTGCTGTCGGTGAGTCCTATGTTTCATGTTTTGCCATGCCAGGTCTTTATTTTGTATTTTGTTTTATGTTTTGGATCTTTAAATAAACTGCACTTGGGTTCTACAAACTTGCCTCCAGTGGATCCCTACGTTACAATAAGTTATAACTGTAATTAAACTAAACTATACCTGCACTATCTCCATGCAGCATATATTATCTTTTTCTGTAGGCATTATTGTCAGACACCAGTTCGAACTGAACACCGCTAGTACAGATTCTAACATTTTATTATGTGAGATTGTCCTGTTTGTTGCCACCGGAGCACGAGCTCTTGAAGCTCTGCCCTCTTCTTGAAAGGGAAACAATTCTTGAATATAAAGTAAGGTGTAGTCTGACATTACTGAAATGATTTGACAAAGTTATATGGAACTGTAATGTGGTCAAGACATGACTGGAACTACTTTAGCTCTGGGTTTACTGGACAATAATTACACACATTCATCAACCAATCAGAATGAAGCATTCAATAGTATAACTAGAGCTAAACCTCTATTAATTATCAATTGGAACTTTTGTAAATGTATGAAAGAATTAAAGTCAAACTAGTTTGTAATAAGTGAATATGGTAATGCTGTTTTTGGAGTGGTTTAATCAAAACTATTCCTGCTTCACATACTTGAGTTTTTCCAGTGTGCAGTTTGGATCCTCCAGTTTTTCAGAGAGCTCCTTGACTCCTGAATCTCCGGGGTGATTGTAGCTCAAATCCAGCTCTTTCAGGTGTAAGGGGTTTGAACTCAGAGCTGAAGACACATAACCACATCCTTCCTCTGTCACCATACAGCCAGACAATCTATAAAAACACACAGCAACAGTCCTCATGACTTGCACATTTATACCTACCTCAGCCATTCATTAGGTATTATTTGTAACTGTGTGAAAAAAATAGTTTTAGCAGAAAACTACAAGGAGCTAATGACAATAAAACACAAGTAGTGACTAGTGATCTCCGGTTCGTTAACAAATCTTTCTTTTGGACCATTTTTTTTTTTTTTTTTGAACAGGTTGAACCACTTCACCAAATTGGACTGAATCAATCTAAACAGTTTGTGTCTTGAATCAGCACTGATCCACAATTTACTAAAGTTACTCACTTTTGGATGTGGCTGACAGTCCCTCCGACTCTAAATAAACCAATTATTTTAAAGGTGGAAACACAATGCATGGTTTGTAAAACTGTCAAACTAAACATTTATTTAGTTTTATCAATATTGCAATATCTTTTCAGGAACAGCTTATTAAATTTTTAAATATGTTGACAAAGTTAAAAAACATAACCAAACTTTTGCCAAGGTTTTAAGGGGGAAAAGTAAATGTCTAAAATGTATTAAAACAGTTGAAACGCATTGAACATACTGGAAACTTGCTTCGACTTTTTAGTTTTGTATATATATATTCAGGTTGCAGCAGTTTTCAGCTTATCAGTAGACTCAGCAGTAGTACTGAGCATGCGTGATAGCATTTACTGTCTGAACAGAAATGTTTCTTTCTCCCGCAGAATGTTTTTATTTTTAGTATTAGAATTGTGACATCTTCAGTTTTATGGTATACATTTAATGCAAAGACTATGCCTAGTACTCAGAAAAAGCTCCTAAACTGAGCAAGGTGGGCTCTTCTCAGAGCGGTCAAACTAACATGGTGGACCAGCCTCCCGGATTGTTAGCGAAGGCCGAGATTGACAACCTGCTCAAAAGGATTACAACAGAAGTCCTTAAAGAGGTTGAAACTTCACTCGACAGGAAAATAGATTGAGTTGTGCAGAGGCTCGACGTCTGTTCCTCGAAACTGGTGTGGTTGGACATGCGATTTGACGAAATAGATTGCCGAGTCTCAGGCATGGAGGTTGCTATGACTTCACATGGTGCAAGGTTTACAGAGTTAAGAGAACAAGCTGGAATCCGCTGTGGAGAAAATTGATGATGCTGAGAATAGGAACTGGTGGTACAATGTTCGGATCATCGGTCCCCCAGAGGGCTGCGAGAGTAGCAACCTGGCTGCCTTTTATCAGTCCTGGTTACCTGAGATCTTACAATTCAGTTGTTTCAAGGAGGATTAGTTAAAATTGACATATCCCCTCGTGCCGACCACCAACGGATCAACGTCCTTGTGCTGTCATTGTGAAATTTCATTATTAGCAGCACAGAGCCCGGAGTAAGCAGGCTGCAAGGAAAGTGCACAACCTGGAGTACAATGGAGCCAGCATCATGTTGTTTGAGGATTTTTCTGCAGTAGTGGTGAGGAAGAGGCAAGAGTTTTTTCAAGTTAAACGGCTCAAGGAGAAATGAATTGCCTTTACTATGTTCTACCCGGCAATTCTTAGGATTAAAGTGGACAGGTGAGAAAGGTTGTTTAAGGACCCAAAGGAGGTGGCGGCCTTTTTGGATGTCATTTCTTCTCGAGGCGGCTCCCCATCACATACTTATACGGATTTAGTGACTTTCCGTGGATCCTGGTATCTCTATATCAGTGGTTCTCAACCGCATGCGGCCCGTCAGGGATGCAAATGCGGCCCACGAAATGCTGACCACATTAAAAAATAAACAATTTTACAAGTTTTTTAAGTTTTACAATTTAATAATTTTACAAAAAAATAATTAATTCAAGTTAACTTGAAAAAAAATGCAATTGCTAAAATCGATTGCTCCTGTTTGCCTCGTCGCTTCTGCTGCTGTTGCATTGGTTTGCGTCTGTAAGCTTCATATTTATTTCTGTTTAGATTCATTATTTACTATCATTCCTTGTTGTTTATACTGCTAAATATAACTTACTTAACATCACACATTAACCCTCTGAGGTCGGCAATCACGCCGGCGTGATCTGCTCGCTTTTTTCCTTATCAGTGCAAAGGAGACTCTAAATACTCTGTTAACTTTGATGTTACAAACCAGTTTCATACATCAATCTCTCCTGTTAAGTGTGTATTATTTGTGTGTATACTCACAATAAAAACAAAGTGTTGTGCTTTTTGCTAAATAAAAAAAAAAAAAAAAAATGATGCGAGTTCTGCTTTCTCTCTGTCAGTGAAGTCAATTCTGAAACACGTCCGAAAATGAACCATAACTCAGCGAATACTCAGTCAAACAGGCATACAGACACACAGGCATGAAGCTTGAATTCTCTTCTTTTGAATGAAGTAATTTATATAAAAAAACAAATATTCTCAGTTTATGTAATCTGTATGAAAAGAGAGAGATGTCAGTCGTTCTCAGCTCATTATTTTAAATTTGACCCCGCCCACGGAGAGCGCGCGCTATTCAAAAGCAAATGATCTGAGGCAATCCATGCAAACTGTGAACGCCCCCATATCAGCTCGAGAAAACACATTGTACTTGTTTACACCATCTCGCAGCGCTGTGAGGAATAACACTATCGTAATAATAATAATGGAAAATGTACCTCAGAAGTGCTGGTATTTCGAGGAGCAAGGGATGCAGCTGAGCTGAAGAATACTGTAGTAAGTTTTTTTCATTCTCAAGTGAATCGCGTTTCTGTGTGTGAAAGAATGATCCGATTTTATATTCCTTATAATAAAAACGAAAGACCTATGTTACAGACATATGAAAGACAACATTTCGTTGACTAGTTTTGGATAGATTATACATTTTTACTGTAAAATATCTGCCACCTCAAATAAGCTTTTGTTTGCCAATTTTTGCTCATATGTTAAATAAAGTATGTTTTGTCAAAAATAAAGTCATCAAATAATATGTTATTAGTGTTTTTTCCAATGTAGCCTAGGCTATATTCAAAGTAATGAATCCTTAACTTTGAAATATGTATGCTGAAATGTATACTTTAGTTTTTACAAAGAAAGATTACATTTGAATTGTTGTAATTGTAACCTTTTTAATAAAAAATATATTTACAAGGTATATGTAAACAAACTATTAAAAGGTAAATATAAGCCTTTTCTTTAAATAATTTTTATTGTGTTTTATTAGTGACAAATTTGGGGAGAGGATACATATTCTAAAACTGAAAATACAGTATGAGAATTAACTGCACAATTACTAGACATGTTTTCCTTGGATATTTTGCAAGCACAATTTGTGGGAAAATACATTTTTTTTAGATGCTTCTAACTGTGAACCAATTTGGTAGAATACATATATCATTCTGATATGATTTTTTTTTTTAATCAATGTTGGAAACCATTGTGCTGCTTAATATATTTTTATAACCAATGATAAGTTTTTTTTTTCAGGATTCTTTGAATACAATTTTGATTGCAATCAACAATTTTGATTATTTATTTTGCTCACATTTGATTTGCTTAGAGCCCGCATCAACGGGGCATAAGCATTTACTGTGAGATAGCCTACCTGCCTTTACTTTTGTTTATTTATCGCTCACAATTGCTTTGTTTATAGCCGACAGATTATTTTTTTTTATTTTGCTCACATTTGATTTGCTTAGAGCAAATTTAGAACATTTAGTTCCTCCACATAGAGGAATTACAATAAAACAGATTGAAAAACAAAACCTTTGAATCTCCTCTCATTCTTTGTTCTTTGTTCAGGCTGCCTCACTTGATGGCCCATTAGCCATTGGGGGAGTGTCTATTTCACACCCCTGGTCTGAATCTCATTAATATTGATAGGCCATTACCACTCCCACACATAAACCTCTTCTGACAAAAAAAACGGACTTACAAAGTTTAAATCAATGTATTGTTTGATGTGAACTATTAGGCAGGATAATTGTCAGATCATTTTGAAGAAAAAACTCTAGGCGACAACATCCATTAGTCAAAAGTCTTATTGACACATATTTAGTATGTGTTTTTTGGCCTTATTTCAGAAAAAAAACTTTAGTTTTTAGTTTTTTCAATAACCATGCATAAACATTATTCTCTCAAAAATACAAACATGAACATATGTGTTGCTCACATATTATGGTAGCCCTGTTTGTGCTAAATAGAGTGTAATTACACCTTTGCCATTAATATGTTTATATGCAACTGAAAAAAGCACAAATGTCAGGGCATGTCAAAACATCTCAAGGACCCCAAAAACACCTCAGACCCCAGAGGGTTAACCTGACATTGCTAGCTTCAATCTAAATCATTATTACTAACACAACACGCTAGTAATTCTCTAGCCTGTTAGCATGTCATCCGTGCGCTCTTTATTTATTTATTTTTCTCTCGCGCCTTTTACGAGTCCATCAAACAACTTAGGTGAGTAGGATCAGTCAACAAACATGGTAAGTCATGTCATCTTCTCCTCTTATTGTTACTTGCACCTCATGCAACATGTTTAGAATATCCTTCTCTGTCAGCACAGGATTTACATGTGATAAATGCAGGGAGATAGTAAAGCTGACGGGGAAGATTTCAGAACTAGAGACACGCATCCAAGCTTTAATCAAGGTTAATTGTAAGAGTGCAAGGGCTTTAGATACTGCTTTGGATGCGACTAACTTAGTGAACTCTTTACATTGTTCGGTTCCGGCTGAAGTAGAGCCCGTGTAGCAGGGCAACTGGGTGACGGTGAGACGCTGTAGTCGCGGGACAAAACACCACTCTTCCGTTCCGATTACAACTTCAAACAGATTCTCCCACTCAGTAAAACACCCGCTGAGAATCCTGTTGAATGTGCCCTAGTTATTGGCGATTCTATTACACGGAACGTGAAAATAGAGACACCAGGCCACCTTAGTCACATGTTTGCCAGGAGCCAGAGCGCCTGACATCAAAGCAAATTTAAAAGTGCTGGCTAATGCTAATCGTAAATTCTCTAAGATTATTATTCACGTCGGCACTAATGATGTTCGACTCCGCCAGTCGGAGATCACCAAAATTAATGTTAAAGAGGTGTGTAAACTCGCAAGTACGATGTCATGCACTGTAATTTGCTCTGGCCCCCTTCCTGTTCGCAGGAGTGATGAGATTCTTAGTAGATTGTCCTCACTCAATGCCTGCTTGTCTAAGTGGTGTCCGCAAAATAATATAGAATTCATAGACAATTGGAAAAGTTTTTGGGGCAGACCTGACCTGTTGAAAAGAGATGGTATTCATCTCTCCTGGGATGGTGCTGCTCTTCTCTCTAGTAATATGGCACATAGTCTTAGAGCTCAAACATGACTTGGGGCTCAGGTCAAGAAGCAGACAGATTGGCTTAACCGACCATCTGCTAGCTGTCTCACGTCACCAAGGTCAGATAAATCCCATTACATAGAGCCTCTTTCACCTAGATATCTTCATAAAGAGACTGTGTCTGTTCCCAGAATTAGGACATACAAAAAACTTCCAAACCCATCTAAGGGTAAAAATTTAATTGATGTTCAACAATTAAAAAACAGATATAATACAAATGAGCAAATGATAAAGCTTGGGTTGCTGAATATTAGATCCCTTACTTCAAAAGCACTTATTGTTAACCCTCTGGGGTCTGGGGTGTTTTTGGGGTCCTTGAGATGTTCTGACATGCCCTGACATTTGTGCTTTTTTCAGTTGCTTATAAACATATTACAAAAAATTAAACTCTATTTAGCACAAACAGGACTACCATAATATGTGAGCCACATGTATGTACATGTTTTCATTTTTGAGAGAATAATGTTTATGCATGGTTATTGAAAAAACTAAAAATGAAAGTTTCTGAAATAAGGCCACAAAACACATACTAAATATGTGTCAATAAGACTTTTGACTAATGGATGTTGTCGCCTAGAGTTTTTTCTTCAAAATGATGTGAAAATCATCCTGCCTAATCATTCACATAAAACGATACATTGATTTAAGTTTTGTGAAACACTTTTAGTTTGGAAAGCCAATATGCGGATGGGGCGTAAACGATCATGCATATTTAGTAGTTCACAACTGATGAGACAATGCCCCTGCATACTTAATGAGCCATTCATTCAGGTGTGTCACCTATAGCTAACTTAAATATACAAGCTTCATAAAAATGATCATTCTAGAAGAAAATTTCAGATGGCATTTAGAGGCTTTTGCATCTGAACTCTTCATATATACATATATATATATATATATATATATATATATATATATATATATATATATATATATATATATATATACATACACTACCAAATTGGTTCACAGTTGGAAGCATCGCAATTTTTTTTTATTTTTCCACAAATTGTGCTTGCAAATTGTATAATATCCAAGGTAAACATCTAGTAATTGTGCAGTTAATTCTCATACTGTATTTTCAGTTTTGGAATATTTATCCTCTCTCCAAATTTGTCACTAATAAAACACAATACAAATTATTTAAAGAAAAAAAATTATATTTACCTTTTAACCCTTAAAGACCGATACTGCCGCCTGCGGCAAAAAATAACTATCGTTCTAAAATGTTTAATAACTTTTGAGTCGCTAATCCAATCTGTATGCTTTAAAATGCGCCGTAAAGATGAGATTCTCAGCTTTCCCGTGTTATCACGGATGTCTCTATTGGTCATTCAGTGGCTCCGTTGTGCCGGTGATTGCGTCATCAAAATCTGCAGCAGTGATTCGTCAAGGAAACACATGTGGTTTCTTTCTCTGAGCCAAACAGGAACGATTGTTGATGCTTAGTCCCACCCTCATGCCCAGATTCGTCCAAACGGTCATCAACACAACCAATAAACATAGTGATTGGTGTTTTTAACAACCAATCACGTTTCTTTATAAATCTGAGCAAACGCAATGCATTGAAAACTATGCATTAAAACTAACGGATGCAAAGTTTTTTACTATAGCGCAAAATACGAAAGAGCACAAAACACGAAAGAGCACAAAACACGAAAGAGCATGAGTATGTCAAAACAGCAGTACAAATCGGAGGATGTGTTAGAATTGATTTTTTTAAACGAGTCGTTAGACGATGACATGGTGGAACCTACCGATTCAGAAGATTGTTTGAATCATTTGCACTGTTTATTTATCTATTTGTATTTAGTTTGTGAAGATTATTTGCACTATTTGTTCATTAGCACTCAGTATATTACCCTCAATGAACCATTTCTTCATTTGCACTGTTTATTTATTTTTGTATTTAGTTTGTGAAGATTATTTGAACCATTTGTTCATTTACACTCTGTATATTGTATTGTTAGTATTTATATTGCTACTTGTTATATTGTTTGCATTTGTTGTTCATGTTCAAATTATAATATAATTTTCTGAAGAAAAATGTTTGCTTCAGTGTTCTGTTGTAATATAACAACTTTTCTATTTACTTTACTCCCTGAACTTTTTTGGACACATCTACATTGTCACCTGTTTTTACTCAAAAACGCCTAGAATAATATTATAATAAATGGCTATAACTTGCTGAGGGATTGTTACATGTAGACAAAATTTAATCTGGAAGTCTAAAACAACCAAGTCTAACTTTCTAAAGGAAAAAAACAAAACTTCAGGAAGTTCTGTTTGAGTTAACACTGAAAACACCAAATTTTTTGCTGCCGTTTTTCTTAAAATCCTGTTAATTTCATAAATTCTCTGGCAAAATAAATGTAAAACTAGGACTTTAAATGAGCTAGATGGAAACTTTAGGTTCTCCTGTTTAAAATGATAAATGGCACTTGATGCTTGCTGCTAGAATGGGTTAGAAAAACAAAGAAAAGTACAGGTGAGTCAGGCGCCCCAAAAATGTTCTAGGTCTTTAAGGGTTAATAGTTTGTTTACATCTACCTTGTAAATATATATTTTTTATTAAAAAGGTTACAATTACAACAACAATTCAAGTGTAATCTTTCTTTTTAAAAACTAAAGTATACAAAACGTATTATTTGATGACTTTATTTTTGACAAAACATACTATATTTAACATATAAGCAAAATTGGCAAACAAAAGCTTATTTGATGTGGCATTCTATTGTACAGTAAAAACTTTACAATCTATTCAAAACTATTCAACGTCTTTCAAAACTAAAGTATACATTTTATCATACGTATTTCAAAGTAAAGGATTCATTAGTTAGTTGATGACTTTATTTTTGACAAAACACATACAGTATATATTCCTCATCTCAGTATAGCAATAGAGTTTGCTAAAAGCTGTTCATTCAATACAGCAGTATTTGAAAATTTGTAAAATTACATTTATATTTGCATTTATATCAAAACCTAGACACTTTTAAACATCAAAATGACATTTATTAATATGTATTCGTGTCAAAATGACATAAACAGATTTTCCTATTCAATTTTGCATGGAAACGCTTCCAAGATGCTTGCGTGTCGCGTGAAAAATAGGCGTCGGTTCTATTTCGAGCATGCACACGTTTTCCACGCGGCGATGCCACGTGTGCATGCTCGAAATAGAACCGACGCCTATTTTTCACGCGACACGCGCGTCTCACGCAGGCAGTGTGCAAACTCTAAACTGTTAACATGGGAGCCGAAATAAAAACGGACACGCCACGCAGCTGAGACTTACGCCACGCATCCAGTGTGTCACCGGCCTTATCCAGCTGAAGTGGGCGTTTCACAGGTTTGTATGGATCGCCTCACATTTGCGTTTGTATAGCGCGGTCTCCGTGGGCGGAGTTACATTAAAACTTAATTAGCTGAGATGAGAACGACTGACATCTCTCTCTTTACATACATATTACATAAACTGTGAATATTTGTTTTTTATAAAACTTCATTTAAAAGAAGAGAATTCAAGCTTCATGCCTGTGTGTCTGTATGCCTGTTCGACTGAGTATTCACTGAGTTATGGTTCATTTTCGGACGCGTTTCAGAATTGACTTCACTGACGGAGAGTAGGCAGAACTCGCATCATGTTTATTTTTCTTTATTTGGCGAAAAGCACAACACTTTGTTTTTATCATGAGTATACACAAAAAAAATACACACTAAACAGGATCGATTGATGTATAGCACAAGCTTATGTGTAACGCAAAGCACATGATCAGATTGCATGGGATTGAAATTACTCTTTTCCTCCCGTGATCAACCCCCTCTCTATCTGTGGGACTTAATTAAATTACTGGAATCCCCATTCACAAACCCCCTCTATTGTTGGAGATTCCAACGTTCAGGACGTGCAAGACCGTTTGGCACCTACTATTTGCATAAATCATTGATCTCTGATCCGAAAACCACTAATCTCATCACAAGTAAACAAGACATCCTTCTGTTCGACTGATTTACTGAATAAGGGGGGTGCCAGGCATTCTGAAACTCTGATACCCTCCATGGATTTGTCAGAGCCTCTAACACCTCTCAAAACAAGACAAAGATTGTGAACAAATGTTCACCACGTACCCCGGTGTTAATGTCATCAATTTAAGGAAACACACACACATACATCTCCCCTGAGGGGGGGGGAGGACGCGGGTTCAACCAGCGAACTCACCACGCGTCCGAACTGCAACTGACCCCACACGCAAACCACAGAGACATTTTCATCCCTGGACATAATGGCCAAAAATCACCCTTTGCCAATGTATTTTAAAATGTATTTGTGTTGTGTTGCATGGTCCTTATATGGAAGACCACTATAACTAAGTTTTATGGTATAATCAAAAGTGAAATGCTTATTATTATTAAGAATCATGTAACTCTTTGTTATTAACTGCTATAATCACGATCCGTAGTATTGTCATGCTCGAGAGAAACCAACGGTGTTGAATTCTTAACTCAAAGTATAAAATTATGCATTCTGTCATTTATATCAGTTATAACAGTTTAAATCTCCGCGGCCTCTCCATCCAGAGGGCGTGTATTTGGTGAACAAAGAAAGTTGGCGCCACACACATTCGCCAAATGATTGGTCTAGGGACGTGGAGAAGGCGTGGCTGGTTTCCTTCATAACACGCAACCACGCTCTATTCTGGGCAGTACGCCAGAGAGAGACCCGCCTCCTTCCTCCAAGAAGCCTTCGTTTGTTTTATTTCGTTTTATTTCTAAGTCTTTCTTTTCTTGATAGTTTACCTCATTCTGAAACCAACGAAACCAACTTAAGACTAAAATCATTTTCGGTTAAGCTTGCGCACGCCCTGAGTTACCATCGCAACAACTCCGCAGCTGACCA
The DNA here is from genome assembly GCA_022828995.1 of Vimba vimba. Taxonomy (NCBI): domain Eukaryota; kingdom Metazoa; phylum Chordata; class Actinopteri; order Cypriniformes; family Leuciscidae; genus Vimba; species Vimba vimba. The sequence continues at coordinate 41,798,003 of CM040821.1, forward strand.
CGTGTTTCCAGGCTCCGTTGTCCACACAGACGCACACACGGGGGCCATTGGCAAAATACGTAAAGTATATTTCTAAATTCGCAATCCAAAGAAATGCTGTTCTGAGTTTGTCTAAGAATTACTAGAAGTTTTGGGGTCTCGTTGAAGCAATAACGTTTTAAACCGTTTTGCCTTTCTTCCTTGCTCTGACTCTCTCACTCACTCTTTACACACACTTACACTCTCACACACACACTCACGCTCTCACACACACACACACACACACACGCGCCCACCAGCGCTCTCACGTTGGTACGCACACACCTGAAGATTCTATCGCTACATCTTCCTATCTCTCTGTCTCTCTCTCTCTCTCTCTCTCTCTCTCTCTCTCATAACCTTGTTTTATTTCTCATTACGATCGTGTTATTTTTGTTTGTTTATTTGTTATGCATATTTACTCCTGCGTGTTTTGATTAGTACCTGTAATCTTTAGCTTGTTTAATATTAAATTCCATAATCTTTTGAATTAAGTCTGTCTCATTGTGTTCCATTACTGGAGTCCCTGACGGTTTCGATTTAAGTTACAGCTCTACCACAATTTTACTATTAACATATCCCAGTGGTCTAAAACCCGAAAATAATAATTTCTTGTGGCCACAGGAAAGGGTTATTCGTCGGTGTTAAAGACGATAGGTTGCTGTTCCGAAATTATACTGGTCGCTGGACGGACAGTTAGTATGATAAATGAACATTAACTTCTACCTAAATTTCCCCTAAATTAAGATATAATTCTATCTACCTATATCAGTAATTACTATGAGTAATCGTGTTAATTATTGATATAAGTTGAGATTTGACCTATTCCCTATTTGGAATAATTTAATTTGTGTAAACGGCATATACATATTCATACCTTATGAATTTGACTCTCATTTGAGCTAATAATTCCCTAAAATAGAGTCATTGTCATTACATAAGATAAAAATTAATATTAGTATTTCGATTTTTTTTTGGACTGATAAGGAAAAAAACGGGCCTATCGCGCCGGCGCGATAGCCGACCTCAGGGGGTTAATGTTATGATTACAGACTATAATCTAGATGTGCTGTGTTTGACAGAAACCTGGCTAAAACAAAACGATTACATTACTTTAAATGCTGATGATTTCTTGTTGTATCTGGAATCCCCCAAGCAATCCATTCCTAAGCAGATAAGACTGATTAGTGAGTATAGTTTGTTTCCCAGAGATAAACTTTTCAAAAAGTGAAGTTATGCCTCTTAATAGTGCATATAGAACAGACCCTAATATATTGCAACCGTTCCATTGGTCCACAACATTGTTCTCCTATTTGGGTTTAAAGATTTCTCGTCGATTATCAGAGCTATATAGTTTAAATTTTGTCCCCCTTTTACAATCAGTGAAACATAAACAGCAGGCATGGTGCAGCCTGCCTTTATCATTTAATTAAATTTAAATCTAAATTAATATTCTTCCACATCTTCTCTATATATTTCAAATGCTTCCTATCAGAGACAATTTAATTAGCTCAATAATTTAATTCATATGGGCAAAGAAAAGACCCAGGCTGCAGTATAGTGTGTTGTGTTACCCTGTCAAAGCAGGCAACCTGGCAGCTCTTTCAACATATCTGCTGACTGCTCAGTCTAGATTTATTTTGGAATGGTTCATAAACGATCCGGATTCCATATGGATTGGGTGTGAGCCAGCGACATTGAATGGGATTCCGCTATACAACTTGTTATATAGTGTATATATATACTTTTACGACCCTGTCTTTTTATTCTCTACCTGATGGTGGCAGTATTTCATTCAACTGTGAAGTCACTGTTAATTGGATAATTTATGGGTGGAACTTAGTTCTCCAGAGAAGTAATTTGCTCCAATTTGTTTTCCTTTTGTTTGTCTTTTATTTACCAACATTTATTGGCCCATTGGACTATTATTTTCTCTTGTTTATTTAAAGGTGCTTTAAGCGATGCCACACGTTTTTTAGGCCAAAACATTTTTTGTCACATACAGCAAACATCTCCTCACTAGCCGCAAGCTGCCTGTCCCCTGAACACACTGTAAAAAAACGCGGTCTCTGTAACCCTAACCCTAACCCTAAAATTCAGTTTTTCTCAGTTTACATGCAAACGTGCAAACGAAGATTTTCAAAATCTCCACTCTGGCCGGAGTTTTTAGAAAGAATAGGTTTCATTGGCGAATCCTCAGTTTGCGTGTAAACAATGGGCGCAAACGAAGGAAAATGTCTCCATTTTTTTCAAAATAACCATGTACGTGTAAACGGTGCCTAAAGAACATGGTGAATGTTTGGTGGCAGATTAGGAAGAGTGAGGGGATATGGAAACAGATTTTCATTAACTCCTCTCCATGATAATCCTGACTCTAAAGCACTGAAAACAGGATCATGACCTGCTCGCGTGTGAGGGCGTTTTCACACGATTCCGAGCGTGATTGATCCCAGTGTTTTGTGTTTTATAAATTTTATGGAAGAACCATAACAATCACAGATTGTCTGCCTCTAGGCACAGCTAACTTTGATCAGAATGATTTTACTAAATGACCTAATAAAATGGAATAACTTTTGATCAAATGGATCTTTGTAAAGACCACCCAATGGCCCAAAGACGGAGTCCAATTGTGTGGGCGAAGGGATAATGCGTGTATGTCTTTTCAGCACTCCAGTGAAGTTCACTTAATTTATTTGAATTTAGTTTCAATATTACTTTAGCTCTACGCTTAATCTGACTCAAATTTCAAAGGATAATCAAATTTAGATTGTGTTTCTTTTTAGAAAATAATCAAAAATATTGATTATGATTTAATTTAAATATTTGATTATTCTGGGTATCCCATATTTTCAATTATTTATTCATTGTGGACCCGGTATCGCTTCATTCATTATTCATTCATTATGGACCCCGTCACGAATGTGCGCCCACAATCACAAACGTAGCCAGTTCTGAAGTAGTCAGAGGGTGCAGTGCAACTATTTTACCCTTTAAGTGGTCGCTCTATGCTTACTCATAACAAAAGGTGTAATTTCTTTAATAGTTGCGAGCTTTCACATGCTAAGTCAGTGACAGTCAGAAATCGGAAGGTCTCCTTAATGATGTGCCCCATGCTCCATTCATTAGTGCCTTCGGTTTGATCTATCCTGGACAGAGATTTGCGGAAACGCCAGACTACACATTAGATGATTTCAGAATAATGCAGAATAAATCAAGATGTAACATTTATTTGTTAGGTAAAATGTATCATGGCAATTACACAAGTGATTAAAAGCCAATTCAGAAATAATAAATACATGACATCAATTACTCAAAGATGACTCTAAAAGTAAGCAATGTATTCCTGACAGAGACACACAGTGGTGTGTGAGTGTTTTCTCAAGTGTAAGACTTGAGAAAACACTGACACAGCACTGCATGGGGGTTTTCCTGGTTACAGATTCCCAAAGACTGCTCTGTCACCTCGCCTTAAATACCCAGACCAGAACAAAAGGCTTGTACAAATATATATGTTTTTAGGTCTATTCAGTTGTTTTAGGTCAATACATGTACCCCAGGGGGTAGCACCTGGTTTCGGGGGAGAGGGGAGAATTATTAGATATCTTGAAGAGACATCACCCAAAGAGAAGAACAGAATTCTCCTAAGTTCTCAATCTTTCTCATAATACCAATGACTGCAATGAAATTTTACCATTTTACCAATTCGCATTTTACCAATCGAGACATTTAAAATGATACCGAACATGAAAAAGGAAAAACAATAGATTCACAAGATACATCGTATGTGATATATAGAGAATCTTAGTGAACTTTTAGTGACTTGACTCAGGGGGAAAGGAAGGGAGGAGGGAGAGGGGGATGCAGAGATAAGGAAGGAGAAAAGTTTGGACAGGACAATGTCCTGTGCTCTTTCTTTGCGATCTTCTGTCCAGGGTGCGTTTTATTAGCCTGGTAATACCAAACTCTGCTACTTCGCTTTGCTTCGTAGACAGAGTCTGGCATGGCATAATTGAAAAGCGTTTTCTTTCTCGTGGGGGGGCGCTTGTCTGAAGTTTAAAATCATTGGTTACCCGTAAGCCAATCACATAATGTTTGGTTATGGCGTGTGTTATGCGCATGCTCAGCCGCATCTAACTTCCACTGTTAACACATGTATGATGCGAAAACAAAACCATCGAGCGAAATACCGGAGTGAACATGGCTCTGAACGACTTTTGCAGATTATGTGAAGTAAATCTACGCATCCACGGTACAATCAGCGTCTACGTCACGGCTCTCAGCCCGCCCTCTGTTCGTTGATTGGCCGGCTGTTTTGAGGCCGGAGGAAAACGGAAAGATAGGTCGCTATCTCAGACTGAGTACAGAAGCGAACTGAAATTGAGCGGAAGTACGAAGTCTGACGTAGTCAGGCTAGCGTTTTATTGCTTTATTGCAGGGTGAGTTTTATCTCAGCTTTTGTCTAAGCTGGAAATCAATTCTTACATCAACATGTCGTGCAGAAACATTGTCGGGTGAAACTGAGTAATCATAAATATCACCACCATGAAATCACATGAAATCCAAGCACCAGTTGAATGAGGAAAGACAGCTGTGCATCACTACATTCATTACTACAGCTTTACAGAGAAGAGAACTTATCTGATAGCAAAATGATCGAGACATATGCTTCCTTTAAGTTTCGTTGAGGGAGACAGGTTTAAGAAAAGAAAACACAAAGCGCTTTAAGAAACTTTGCAAAGCACACGTTATCTGTGTCCCTGCAACGTCTGTCAGCGGAGCGCATTTTGTCTGTGCCTGGCTTTATATTTATCAGACTGAGGAGCCTACTTTCATGTATGTGGATATTCTTTTTTTATTCCTCAACATGAAAATGTGAAAATTATATAAAATGATATATATGAAAAAAAATAATATGCTGATTCGAGTGTTCTCTACGCTAACGCTAACATATGTCTCAGTCAGACATCAAATAAATAAAATATGAGCCTTTATAGACACTGTGTTTAGTACTTATTCAAACAACATCTTTGTTTACTCTTGCAAAACTTTGTTCAGCTGCTGTCTGGCTGCAGCGGAGCTTCAGTTCATTAAGTCAAGACGGAGGGGGCGGAGTTATCAGACGGAGGGGGCGGAGTTATCAGACGGAGGGGGCGGAGTTATCAGACGGAGGGGGCGGAGTTATCAGACGGAGGGGGCGGAGTTATCAGACGGAGGGGGCAGAGTTATCAGACGGAGGGGGCAGAGTTATCAGACGGAGGGGGCAGAGTTATCAGACGGAGGGGGCAGAGTTATCAGACGGAGGGGGCAGAGTTATCAGACGGAGGGGGCAGAGTTATCAGACGGAGGGGGCAGAGTTATCAGACGGAGGGGGCAGAGTTATCAGACGGAGGGGGCAGAGTTATCAGACGGAGGGGGCAGAGTTATCAGACAGAGGGGGCAGAGTTATCAGACAGAGGGGGCAGAGGGGGCAGAGTTATCAGACAGAGGGGGCAGAGTTATCAGACAGAGGGTCAGAGAGAGGGGACAGAGTTATCAGACAGAGGGGCAGAGTTATCAGACAGAGGCTCAGAGAGAGGGGACAGAGTTATCAGACAGAGGGGCAGAGTTATCAGACGGAGGGGGCAGAGTTATCAGACAGAGGGTCAGAGAGAGGGGACAGAGTTATCAGACGGAGGGGGCAGAGTTATCAGACGGAAGGGGCAGAGTTATCAGACGGAGGGGGCAGAGTTATCAGACAGAGGGTCAGAGAGAGGGGACAGAGGGTCAGAGAGAGGGGACAGAGGGTCAGAGAGAGGGGGCAGAGTTATCAGACGGAAGGGGCAGAGTTATCAGACGGAAGGGGCAGAGTTATCAGACGGAAGGGGCAGAGTTATCAGACGGAAGGGGCAGAGTTATCAGACGGAGGGGGCAGAGTTATCAGACAGAGGGGCAGAGTTATCAGACAGAGGGGCAGAGTTATCAGACAGAGGGGCAGAGAGAGGGGGCAGAGTTATCAGACGGAGGGGGCAGAGCTATCAGACAGAGGGGCAGAGTTATCAGACGGAGGGGGCAGATTTATCAGACGGAGGGGGCAGAGTTATCAGACGGAGGGGGCAGAGTTATCAGACGGAGGTTGCAGAGTTATCAGACGGAGGGGGCAGAGTTATCAGACGGAAGGGGCAGAGTTATCAGACGGAAGGGGCAGAGTTATCAGACGGAAGGGGCAGAGTTATCAGACGGAAGGGGCAGAGTTATCAGACGGAAGGGGCAGAGTTATCAGACAGAGGGGCAGAGAGAGGGGGCAGAGTTATCAGACGGAGGGGGCAGAGCTATCAGACAGAGGGGCAGAGTTATCAGACGGAGGGGGCAGAGTTATCAGACGGAGGGGGCAGAGTTATCAGACGGAGGGGGCAGAGTTATCAGACGGAGGGGGCAGAGTTATCAGACGGAAGGGGCAGAGTTATCAGACGTAAGGGGCAGAGTTATCAGACGGAAGGGGCAGAGTTATCAGACGGAAGGGGCAGAGTTATCAGACAGAGGGGGCAGAGTAGAGTTATCAGACAGACGGTCAGAGAGAGGGGGCAGAGTTATCAGACAGAGGGGCAGAGTTATCAGACGGAGGGGGCAGAGTTATCAGACGGAGGGGGCAGAGTTATCAGACGGAGGGGGCAGAGTTATCAGACGGAGGGGGCAGAGTTATCAGACGGAGGGGGCAGAGTTATCAGACGGAAGGGGCAGAGTTATCAGACGGAAGGGGCAGAGTTATCAGAGGGAGGGGGCAGAGTTATCAGACAGAGGGGCAGAGAGAGGGGGCAGAGTTATCAGAGGGAGGGGGCAGAGTTATCAGAGGGAGGGGGCAGAGTTATCAGACAGAGGGGCAGAGAGAGGGGGCAGAGTTATCAGACGGAGGGGGCAGAGCTATCAGACAGAGGGGCAGAGTTATCAGACGGAGGGGGCAGAGTTATCAGACGGAGGGGGCAGAGTTATCAGACGGAGGGGGCAGAGTTATCAGACGGAAGGGGCAGAGTTATCAGACGGAAGGGGCAGAGTTATCAGACGGAAGGGGCAGAGTTATCAGACGGAAGGAGCAGAGTTATCAGACGGAGGGGGCAGAGTTATCAGACTGAGTGGGCAGAGTTATCAGACGGAGGGGGCAGAGTTATCAGATGGAGTGGGCAGAGTTATCAGACGGAGGGGGGGCAGAGTTATCAGACGGAGGGGGGCAGAGTTATCGGGCAGAGTTATCAGACGGAGGGGGGGGCAGAGTTATCGGACAGAGTTATCAGACAGAGGGGGCAGAGTTATCAGACGGAGGGGGCAGAGTTATCAGATGGAGCGGGCAGAGTTATCAGACGGAGGGGGCTGAGTTATCAGACGGAGGGGGCAGAGTTATCAGATGGAGCGGGCAGAGTTATCAGACGGAGGGGGCTGAGTTATCAGACAGAGGGGGCAGAGTTATCAGACAGAGGGGGCAGAGTTATCAGATGGAGCGGGCAGAGTTATCAGACGGAGGGGGCTGAGTTATCAGACAGAGGGGGCAGAGGGGACTGATCGGCGGCTGACTTGAAGCAGTGCATGCCGGTTAGAAATTGTGTCCGACTTGATACAGCGCCGACGCCACGTGACTGTGACGTATGCCATCAAAGTACCGCAAGAGCGATTGGAGAGTAGCCAGAGAACTCAGCCAGCGCAGCTTCTCAAGAGCGGCTGCACGAGGGCTGATGACGACACAGCTGTTCCACGATTGGCCGGATTCACCGCATGACAACGATCGCGTGTGTTTCGTGTTCGAACACCTTTAGTTCCTCTAAAGCTCACACATCAGTTTTTTATAACAGTAAACACTCTTTTCATGTAGTCGCGATGTTATATTGTGTCATGTTTATCAAATTAAAACTGATTAAAAAACGTAGACTCCACTTCATTGATAGTAGCTTATGTTGAACTTTATTCTTGTTCAAACAGGCGCTGTATGAAGCAGTACATAAAGAATTGAATGAAAATGTCTCTGAAACATCTGTGTATTATTTGGCAAATATTGCATTTATTTCACTTCAGCTGTGGTAAAGTATGCAAACACCACGTGACCGGTCACTACAGGAACCAGAAAGTGTCCGACTTCACGTCTCCATTTGCAGCTCCTCCCCGCCTGCACGCGGATACTCTTGCCGATCGGTTACATCCAGCCTCAGCCGATGTCGAACTCACCTAAAGTTTACACAAGCTCTTTTTAAGAACTTTCATTGGCTAAAACAGACAGATGTAAAGGGTGACCAATAGTATTGATTTATTGAAAAAACAAAACAAAACAAAAAACACCAAAAAAAAGGGCACTTCGGAGTGTAAGGGCAAAAAGGGCAGGTTGAGCCCTACCCTACCACGTGCCTGATGTAAACTTGTTGTGTGCATATTTGCTAATCATAAACTTTTTCAGAAAGGTTAAAAAAAGATTAAAACGTAATTTAACTGACGTAAAGATTAAAAAATATTGTCTTTCTTGTTAAACTACATTTAAATAAATGAATATTGTCTTTCTTGTTAAACTACATTTAAATAAATGAATATTGTCTTTCTTGTTAAACTACATTTAAATAAATGAATATTTAAATATTTGTTTTTTTATGAGCCCAAATATTCTAATACAATTTTTTTTAGAAAAATTCCCATCCCTAGTGGATTGCCATTAATTTGCTTCCCTGTTTGCCTCTGTGCGAATACACTGCAGGCTCACTCTCGCCCGTATCCAAGGTAAATCATCAACACTATCAGCCCCTACATGTGTTTTATTGAACTAAATACATCGGCATCAGCTAAAACTTCCTGAACAAGCGCGCACCCAAGTCTGTGTTGCTTTCACGTTCATGCGAATGCAAGAATCTCCCCAAATACAATGGGGAGAAATATATATTGTTTATTATTATTATTTCACTCTAATGCCAAAACTATATAAGACAATTACTTTATAAGTTAATACAATTTAAAATATTGTCCTTTTTAACATCAATCATTGCAATTTGTATACCTTTAGTCTGTCTGTGGGTTTGCAAATATTTAACCAATTAGAGGTATTTAAAAGAGCTTGTGACCAATTTTCGTAACTCCATTGTCTCCTTAAACTGTCTGTTGAAAAGGCTCAGTAAATTAATTCTTATTGGTGGGTTGTGAATTATTGACAATCGTAACTTAGTCCCGCCCCCAGAGTTTGACGCAACTGGTTATGTTTCGCTTGAAAGCTGTGGAGGGCTCGTGTGTATTCAAGCCATAGATGAGTGTGCGTAACTTTGAAAGTAAGTTTAATCTCCACATATACCATCTTTATGTCATGATTCTGCCTTCTAGTCTTTGATTTTCCCTGGTCTTGAGGCAGGATCATGACAGACCCATGTTTTATGTTCACACACATGGCCTTTTGCTGGGCCATGTGCTTGTGTTGTCTCGTTCCTTGCCCCGCCCCCTTGTTATCCTCGTTTAGTCATCATTGCTTTACCCTTGTCACCTGTTTCCCTCATTAGTTTCTCCCTATTTAATCCCCTTGTGTTTGCTATCCTGGGCCGGTTCATTGTCATTCATTGTGTGAAACTATCTGTGAGTATCTGTTGAGAGTCTTGTCTAAAAAGAAGATTTTGATCCTGTCTTAGCTGTTAGTTAATTGTCTAGTTTTTTGTCTGAGTCTAAGTCTAGTCTTGTTAGTCTAAAATAGTCCATCCTGTCTTGTTTTGCCCCCTCGTGGGTTTTGTTTTCTGTTTTTGTCATTAATAAACCTTGTGTGAAGTATTTACTGTCTGCGATTGGGTTCATCTCTGCATCATAACACTTTAATCTTGTTTATATTGCTATTTGTAGTATTATGTGTTGAAACGTTCTGATGTTGAGTGTTTTCGGATTTCCATGAAGCTAATGTTAGCGGTATGACTGTGCATTATCTTTGCACGTGTGTTCCGATGCGCTCTGTATAAGTGAAATAACGATAACGACTCATATTTTCCATATGTTTACTTTAGTGTTTACACTTTACAGATGTTATTAAGCCATATTTATGTGGATTGTGAAGATTACACTCGATTGAGATATGGTTATAAGACGATAGTCACGTGTATATAAATAGTCAATTGTTTATAGGGTGACCATATTTTGATTACCAAAAACCAGGACACTCGGCCCGGCAATGAGATGCTCAAATGATACTCGAAGTTTACTCAAAGATGCCTTATTAATTTCAATACATTTTAAAGTAGGCTATGCCTCTGTATGGATAGTATTTTGTAATATAACAATTTTCTATCTATAACCAAAGACACAAATTCAGATAGGCTTCTCAGAGGTTACTCAACATGTTTTATTATGACAGGTTTCAAAAATAATGAATGAAATAATGATAGAAATAATGTCTCTTCTGTATTAGAAAAATAAATTATAAATAACTAAAAAAATACCTCCAAATTGAACAAAAATAGCTCTCAAAAACTAACAAAATATATTTATATCTTTAGTTTTCTTCTTCCTCTTTATCCTGTTTTTCTTCCTCATCCTCCTTGTTTGCCCATCTATATTTTGCCTTAGAGCTGATCTTTCCCAGCAGTTTTTTGTTGCTTAACAAATAAGCATGAAAGTCTTTGCAAGAAGTCTCTTTGAAGTTGTATTGCACAAATAGAATCCCTTTCAATGACTCAACAGAGAGCTGTTCCTCTCCTTTGTCCATTGGCTCTGCATCAGTGAGAAAACCCTCTCAACATTTGCATTGTGAGAGGGCAGTGCAAAGACGAACTGTGAAATCTTCAGTAGTTTTGAGTAGCATGCAATGCTTTTGGCCTTCTCAAAGTATTTGGTCCACTTCTGGTGCACCTGCAGGCTAAAGAACTCCTCATCACTGTTGTACCTTTCTATGAATTTTTTCAGGTACTTCATGCAGGCCTCCACATCATTCCAATCTGGTGGCTCACTCATATCCATCCACATAAATGTAGAGAACTCTTCCATGGAAGTCATCCACTTCTCTAGATACTCCAGACAAGCACTGTACAGGCCTTGTACATCAGCACAGAACTTGTCGCAGCCCTCACCAAATCCATCTCTGCGATTTTCTGCCAGTAGTCCAGTCCCTCCAGAAAAAGAGTGTTTTTGTGATTGTTGCGGGCAAAAATCCTTGATTATGCGGCACGTTTTCTTAAAAAATGCGATGGAATATGCGGGGTATTTATGCAATTTTATGCGATGAAATTGCGGGAACTTCCAAAAACTGCGGGAACTTGCAAAAACTGCAGTTTGATGAAAAAGAGAAAAAAGTGATTCCCCCAACACCAATTACATTAATAGTGTAATAAATGTCTTAATTTTAGTTTGAATGGGAAAGAAGAGGTGTAGGCTATTCACCCTGCTTAGGGGGATGTGATAAAAGCCTGGAGTGGAGCAAAAGCATGTTCCTCTCTCCACTCTAAGCGTTCTGTTATCACTCCACTTCTGATCCACTCCGGGTTTCCCAGTCCCGCTCACGGAAAAACTGCTCCGTGTTCACTCATTTTTAAGAAAGTTACAGAAAACAACTTCTACAAACAATTTTAATTATCTAACAGTTAATAATAATAAATAAAAGTGCATGACGTGCAAATCAGATAACAATCAAGTGCAATATAAACATGTTTTGTCAGGGCATCACTCCCGAACCGGCAATCTGCTTACTCCTTCACACCACAGACACGTCTTTTTGCCGTCTGTGTCTGGCGTGATTTAACTTCTCCCCAGTTGTTCCATGAAAACCTGCAAAGCACGGCCTGTGGTGTAAGATATATACGACCAGATTTTTATGAAATAGGCCTATCGCGGGGTTTGCAGCTTTTCAATGATGTCGCGTAATTACGTCACTACATAACGTTCTCATGGCAACAGGGGAAATGGCTGCGCTTGTGTGAAGTAAATGCAACATTTTTCAACTTTCTGCTAAGATGTGTGACTTTTTGCAACGAAAATGCAGGGATTATGAAATCATGCAAGCCAGCATATTTTGAGCGCGGAAATCTGCAATTTATGCAGCGAAAGTGCGGCGTATTTGAAAAAAATGCGTCCCCCGCATAAATATGCGAACTTTGGCTGATTATGCATCGAATCATGCGATCGCATAATCCTGTTTTTCTGGAGGGACTGGTAGTCCCTTAACTTTAAGGGACATGAAATTCTTGCTTTTACGTTCAAGAAGTATGTTGTGGATGCTGTTCAATATTTTCTTCACCTCCATGATGGAGTTGTTCTCCTTTTCCATTTGTTGAATGTAGGTGTGGAACACAGACATGAGTGAGTGCATGTGCCACAGGTAGATCTCACTGAAGTTGTTTTCAAATAACTTCTTGATCACTATGGGTGGCTTTTGCTGTGACAGAAAGAATGCCTTTAAAGCTGGAAACATCTGTAGCATCCTCTCAATGCCTGGGAACAATGACAGCCACCTTGTCTTGCTGTGATAAAGCATCCTCCTGTACTCAAATGTCAACAAAATCACAGTACTCCTTCAGGTTCTCAGTGCGCACAGTGTAAATGTGGAAGTACTGGTAGATTTTAAACATGATATTCTCAAGGTCAACCTCTATTGTGTCTGCCCCATGATGAACACAATTATTCAATATGTGTGCTGGGCAACCCACACCAGAGTCTTGTTCTGCAGCAACCTCTTCAAATTTGCAAACACATTGTTTCCCCCTTCATCACGTCGGATTCCACCAAAATTTGTGTTGCAATTGTCTCCAGTAAATGCAATGCATTTTTCAGACAAATTGTTTTTTGCCAGTGTTTCAGTAAGATATTTTGCAATGGTTTCTGCTTTCTCGTTAGGTGTGTCTTTCACCTCAATTAATTTTATTTGCACACCGCCCCTCTTCCAATCAAAGTACTGGATTATGATCGGGAATATTTTTACTGCGCCGTGGTTACTCCCGTCTGTACAAATACCACAATACTGGATTTCTTTCAGTGCTTCACGTGTGACCTCAACAGAGTGGGGCGCTAAAACACCATACACAATGGCTTCGGTTTTAGTGCGGGCACTATTAAACTTTTTGGCCGTGTCAGAATCTGGGAATACCTTTTTTAGCAATGCATTAGTGCAATCCATGGACCTGTAGCTGTTGTGGTGTTTCACTGTATGAAATGACAATGCACCCTCTGCTGCATTCACAGCATCCTCAGATTTCCCGGGTCTCACAAAGAACTCCGTCAACTTTGTTGAACTACTCTCACCTCGCACAGCTTTTTTATGTTTTTCGGTGTCCATGTGAGCTTTGAGATCTGTGGCACCCCCATTGGACACCGAAACATATGTGCCAGGTTTGCACACGGTGCATGCAGCCTCCCACTTGTCCCGACCGGGAGAGTAAGTGGGGAATTTCTTCTGTAACTCATTTGTAAATGTGCATTTGCGCTTCGGCATGATGCAGGCAGAAGTGCTCTGACGGCTGTCTGCTCGCTCGTTGTGAGTGTAAAGAGAGCCGCCCACACGGCAACCTCTCAGGGATTACGTCACATGCAGCACCGCAGCTGTAGATTGCCCTAGTGCCGGTCAATTTAATGGCCTAATGAAAAATAATGAAAACCAGGACATTTTCATCACTTTATAAAAAACAGGCAGGATGGCCAGGACAGGACGTGATAACAGGACATGTCCTGGTAAAACAGGACGGTTGGTCACCCTAGTCAATTGTTTACATTTATAGCCATGTATCCTCACGTGTTTATTCTTTTTAAATAAAATGATTATCATTTATTACTGTAAACTGATTATTTATATTTCTGTTTTTATTATAGAAACCACACTCACACACCCTTAATATCACATGCATCTTTTCATGCACCGCACTAAGTATGTTGATGACTTGAACCTACGATTAAAAACAGTGTTTGGACTTTTGTGCATTCTTACTGATGCCCCGTGATGATCCGAACCAGTCAATACAGTCCAGAAACCTACTTAACACTGTCAGTTAAACCTCTTAACTCCGTCCCATCTCTATCGTTAAAAATGGGGATAAAACGAGCGGCCACATAGCTACAATAATCTTCATAACCTTTAAGCTGATGAAAGTGTGACGGACTGACTGCCTCAGAAACAGACGTTCTAATGACGAAAAAACACAACATTCACTGGAGAAAAACTTCCCAACTTCATTTGAGCTTGATTTTGGTAAAGTTTATAGTGAAACACATGCAAGTAATATGATCACATATAAAGCCACAATATCAAATTTGACATCACAGTGTTTAATTGTTTTTTTAAACTGTTTTTTTCCTCATTTCCTTTCAAAGTAGCAGTTTTGGTCATGCGGTGTGGAGGGCCCCAATTTGATTTTGCTTATGTCACAATATGAGGTAAATCCGGCCATGTTTATATTCATACTAAGCCATATCCAATTGTCTCAAACATTTATTGCTAGTATTGATAGAATCTGTTGTGATAGATTCAGATCTTACATTTAACAGTCATATCAAAGCGGTCACCAAAACAGCATTCTATCATTTAAAAAATATATATCTAGAATCAAAGGCTTGATGTCTAAAAAAGACCAAGAGAAGCTCATCCATGCTTTTATCTCTAGTAGGGTTGACTACTGTAACTGTTCTCCCGAAAAAAACTGTAAAACAGCTGCAGCTTATTCAGAATGCTGCTGCTAGAATGTTAACCAGGACTAAGAGAACAGAGCACATTACTCCAGTTCTTAAAACTTTGCATTGGCCTCCAGTCAGTTACAGAATAGATTTCAAAGTGGTGCTTTTAGTTTATAAATCGCTGAATGGTTTAGGACCTGAGTATATTTCTGATATGTTTGAAGAATATAAACCGAGCAGGGCTCTTAGATCTATAAACACAGGTCAGCTAGTTGAGCCCAGAGTCCGAACTAAACATGGAGAAGCTGCGTTTAACACTTATGCTGTACACAACTGGAATAAACTACCAGAAGATCTTAGACGTTCCCCAAACATCTCGATTTTTAAATTTAGGTTAAAAACATTTCTTTTTTCACGTGCTTATGACTGAGAACTTATACTCAACTTATACTTATACACACACTGTTCAACCTTACAGCTTCCTACGTTTAAAAAAAAAAAAATTATATGTATTCTTTTGTATCTTGTATTATTATAAATGTTATTATTTCTATTGCTAGCCAACTTGTGGGTATCATTGTTTCATAAAATCGCCATTTGGCATGTGGTGTAAATTTTGAACCCTGGATGAGATGTTCATGGTGTCCCGTACACAGCCACTAGATGGTGCTACTAGCCTTCAGTGCTATCGGAAGCAAACCATGCATGAAATGGATGTATTTGAAAAATGTGGGTCATACTTCTCAACTCTGACAATACGGATATCTGTATAAATATGGAAAAAATCTCATTCCTGCAAATGTTGTTTTTGTCTCTTGTTCTTGTATTCCACTGAGAGCAGATGCCACATTCTTTGACAAAATCATTTATTGTGATAGTATTTCAATAATTATTTTACAAACATTTACCTCAGTATCTTCAGCTGACAGTTTGGACTCTTCAGTCCATCAGAAATAAGCTTCACTCCAGAATCCTGCAGGTCATTGTTACTCAGGTCCAGCTCTCTCAGGACACAGTTTGAGGATTGTAGTGCTGAAGACAAACTCTCACAACACTGAGTAGTGAGATTACAGCTGTGTAGCCTGTGGAGAGAAAAAAAACAAAATAATGCAATAGTAATGCTTCTTAGTTAGGGTTTATAATAATTTGGAAAAACCTGACTAAAGTGATGTAAGCAATAGGGATGCACTTATACCGATAACAGGCCCGATACTGCGCTGCACTTCTGTTGCATGCTCTTGATTGCTGATGGTTCACTTAGCATACTTGTCATGGATTAAAACTAAATCGTATATTCAAATAAAACATGAACTATTAGCTGCTTTATGTATAACAAGTGGTTCCCGACATTATTACAGGACGTTTGCATGTCAAGAATTTTCATGAACACAAACATCCAAAGCGTGCGCCCTTAACACTGCGTCTCAGTGTTTGCTGCTGCTTCAGAATGCAAATACTGAATTAAATTATTTTTCACATATTGCGCTTGTATGGACAAATTCACACAAAATGATGTACAAATGCCTGTCTTGGTGAGTATCCTAGTAAACATAGTCAGTTATATCTCTTTCACATTTGATTGCTTTTTTTAAATGTTTGTACCTGAAAACTATTGACCTACCTGAAAAACTCTAAAACAGTTTATTTCATTTGTGGCCTTTCTTTGTTCTATTTGTAACTTGGATTATTTGTTCTTATTTTATTATAGACTGCTTACTTGTCCTTAATAATGTTTTACATTGATATTAATTAGGCAAGTAGTTTTTGCTGTAGTATCAAAATTGTAATAAAGAATTGTGATAATTCACTGGTGTCTATTTTTACTGTTGACCCAATCCTCAGCACTGAGCCCTGCTGGAGCTGCTCTAAATATGTGCTGTGCTGTTAAATCAAAGATAAAATATGATAGAGCAATAGAAAAAATAGTGAGAGTAATAGAAGTTCACACAATACATTTTAACAGGCTTAAGAATGAAAATAACTGAAGGACATATATATTTGTTAAACAAATTAGGCCAACTAATATGATTTATGCTATTTTGGTTTCTCTACCCAATACATTAAAAAATGACAAATGCTTTGAAAATACAGGTATCGGTACTCGATATCGGCATGTACCAGAAAGTATTGGATTTTAACTTGTTCTGGGAAAAGTAATATCGGTACATACCTAGTAAAGATTAAAAAAAAAACAAAGTAAAAAAAATATATATCTTTATAAAATCAAAACCAGTATTTTCAGTTTATTTAATTTATGATAAAATTAGGAATAATAAAGTTGGTAAAACTCAGGTTGCTGACTTTTGCCTGATGCCTGACCCAACATGCCTGATAATGGAGGTACTTTGCATCCCAGAAACTTGAATGATTTACTGTCTTGTGTTGTGTCTTTTAATACTATTATCTATTGACACTATTATCTATTTGATACTATATATCTTATTATAGAACCCACACCCCACGCATAGCATGTTTGGTCTCTATAAATTGGAACTTTGAAGATCGAAATGATTATGTACATGATATGCTGATAGCTGTGCAACATATTAGTATTACAAGAATCTTTCTTAGTTTCATCTTCAGAAACCAATCCAGCGTGCCATTGCAAATGCCGCCCCCCCCCCCCCCCCCATTCCCCATTCTCCATTCCCCATTCTCCATTCCCCAAAAATGTATGTTTGTTTAGTTTAGTTATGTTTGTGAGTTAGCTAATAAAACTTGTGCACAACATGTATTTGGTTATGATTCCCTGCTTGCAACAAAGTCCCTTTTACGATCTTGATCTTGTTACATGCTCTAAGCGCTGTACATGCTAATAAATAATTATTTTTCGGTGGCCATGAAAGATATGTTTTTCTTAGAATAAATGAATAACCAAAAGAGTTCCTTGGAACTGATTAATTGATTGTAATATTAATTTAGCTACCTCAAGTTAATCCAATTAACTGACCAAAATATTAATAAATAATCATAATTGATAATTATAAGTTATTATTAATATTTCCCCTTTGAGCTAATTTGTTACAGTAAGATTAAGCCCAATTAAACTAGTGTATATAAATGAATGTAAAGAAGCCTCTTACATTGCTCTTCTGGTGTTTTTGATCACTGGCAGCAGTCTCATCACAGCTTCATCAGATCTTCTGTATTTCTGCAGTTCAAACATCTCTCGAGTCTCTTCTGACATCAGGAGCACAAACGCCAGACCAGACCATTGAGCAGAGGACAGATTCTGTGCTGATAGATTTCCTGAGCTCAGAGTCTTCTGGATTTCCTCCACAAAGTCATCTTTCAGTTCACTCAGACAGTGGAAGAGATTGATGGTCCTCTCTACTGATTTCTCCTTCTCTATTTTCTTTTTGATATAGTCAACAGTGTCTTTAACGCTCTCTGTTTTGAGTTTCAGTCCTGGCAGTAGTTCCTTCAGGTCACTCTGATTGGACTCCAGTGAGAGACCCAGGAGGAACCGGAGGAAAAGGTCCAGGTGTCCGTTCTCACTCTGTAAAGCCTTGTTGACTGCAGCCTTATGAAGCTGAAACAGTGGCTTTGTGGAGAGTTTCTGTGTCATTTTTTTCCAGAATGGGAAAAATGGGTTTGCTTTCTTGTCTTTGTTAACAAAAAACACATAGAGGGCAGCAAGGCATTCCTGTACGCTGAGGTGTACGAAGCTGTAAACACTTCTGGCTGAAATGGCCGTTTCCTCCTGAAAGATCTGAGTGCATAACCCAGAGTACACTGACCCTTCACTGACATCTAGTCCACATTCCTCAAGATCTTCTTTGTAGAAAATCAGGTTTCCTTTCTCCAGCTGCTGAAAGGCCAATTTCCCAAGCTTCAGAATAATCTGCTCAAAAGACATTGCATTGTCTTTAGGTTCAGGGCCATCATATTTTTTTTCCATCTGTTGCTGCTGAGAAATTAAGAAGCTTGTGTACATCCCTGTGAGAGTTGTGGGAGTTTTGTCATTGCTCTCTCGAGCCAGTAGAGGCTGAAGAACAATTATAGAGATCCAGCAGAAGACGGGGATGTGGCACATGATGTACAGACTCCTGGATTTCTTGATGTGACTGATGATGTTTCCAGCAACCTCAGGACTGCTGTTATTGATGAAGTATTGCTCTTTCTGCTCATTATTAAATCCACGCACTTCAGTCACCTGATTAATGTAGTCACGGGGTATCAGACTGGCTGCTGCTGGTCTGGATGTGATCCAGATGAGAGCAGAGGGAACCAGGTGTCTCTTGATCAGGCTTGTAACTATCTTACTCACTGTTGTTTTTTCGTGAACATCTGTAAATCTGCCACCCTCTTTAAAGCTCAAAGGGAAGCGACATTCATCCAGCCCATCAAAGATGAACAAGACCTTACCGTCACCTTTAGGAAGAGAAGGCCGTTCTTTATCCTCACTAAAGAAGTGTTTGTGAAGCAGTTCCATGAGACTGTACTCTCCTTTAATCCGGTTTAGCTCACGGAACGGCAGAGGAAAAATTAATGTTATTTCCTGATTTTCTTTTCCTTCAGCCCAGTCAAGGATGAATTTTTTGACGGAGACAGTTTTTCCCACTCCTGCGATCCCCATCGTCAGTACTTTTTTGTTTCGTTTAAACATGTCATTACACTTGATTGGCTTCTCATTGGCAGTCAGTCGGTTGTGATTTGATTCAATTTGTGTCACCTCGTGCTCATTCATTCTTCCTCCAGTCTCATTCTCCACCACGTATAAATCAGTGTAAATATTGTTCAGGTTTTTCAGGTGACCCCTCTGTGAATTACCAACCAATATCTGCTCATAGTCCTGTCTTAATTTGTTCTTCAGTCTGCGGCTGGCCTCTGTGTAATAAAGAGCAGCTTTACTGTCATCTGCAGTTGAACCTTTAAAAAAAGAGGGGAAAGACAGCAAAGACTAAGTGATCATGTTTTTTCATAAAGTCTTAATAAAACCTTTTTGTATTTGTAACCTGGTCTGCAGTTCCAATTACAAAAATAATGATAAAACCGCACTTCTGCTGTATTCAAATTAGTCACACTTTGTCCTGAAATTGTGTTTTCATCAACATCTTACACTGAGTATTCTGAATTTGACAACATATATGGTGATGGAAACACCTTGACTAATGCTGACTTGAATGCAGTTGTATTCAGTTTTTAAATTTCTGAATAACTTCAGGTCATGCTGACGGGGGGCATTATTAAAAGCCTTTTGATTAAACATTGACATCTAGCACAACAAACTAGACATGTAGTCTGTACTGTAGTAGGCTTAGGTTAGGGTTATTAGGGTTAATATTCAACAATATTACTGATCTGCCTGCATTGACACCATTATATGAGAACTGAACTGAGCTGGACGATAACGTCACTGAGTAGCTGTATAGGCAAGGCAAGTTTATTTATACAGCACATTTCATACACTATGGCAATTCAAAGTGCTTTCCAGAAAAGAATTAAAATAATCACAAAATAAAAGCAAGGAAAATTAAAACAGTTATAAAAGAAATTAAAAGAGATATATGATATAATTATAAAATGAATTAAAAGAGTAAAAAGATGATGCATAGATAAACTTCTCATCTGGATAAACACCGGTGTATTATATTTTTCACAGCTCCCAGTTTTACTCTGAGATTTTCTCATGGTGATTACCCTGTGTTGTTCTTTCGGCACGCCTAAGAAATTGATTGATTGATTAATTTATTATCCCCATGGGGAAATCGTGTTGCTTATGTTTCAACATGCGATACAAAGACCAACAATGTACATTAATTAAAAAAAATTGAATTAAAATCTAATCAATCACTAAGGCTACGTCTACATTAATCCGGATACATTTGAAAACGGCGTTTTCGTTTATAAACGCTCTCCGTCCACACTAGCGTTTTCAAGCGTTTTCGGACGTTTCAGTGTGGATGAGAAACTTTTGAAAAACGCCTGAAAACGCTAAATTCACCTTTACTGTGCATGTGTACAACCCCACAAAAGCTCACTGATATGATTCAGATGGAAAAATAAATAATGAAGTTATCGCGCAATTCTTCTGACAGGATAATTTTATTTAGTAAAATATCTCACCATTCATTGATGCGTCCAGGTCGCACGCAGTCACCATAGGTTTGGTCTAAAACGCGACTGTTCTCATGTATTACCGCAGGACAGCAAATGTGAGTAAATTCTGTCATCTTTGCAGGACTGTGATATGAAGAGTGTGCAATGTAGAATATTTGTTAGCAACAGTGTGAAAGTGAACAGCACATAACAGGCACAATACTGGTATAAACATGAATATCTATTGGTATAATATGCGTCACATGACTAAATTTACGTCATCGTTTTTAAATCCCTCCGGTTTCACAGTCCACACTACAACGCGAAAACGGCGTTTTCAAATGTATACGCTTTGGAGTGCGTTTTCAAAAAGCTTCGTTTTCATTAATAAAAACGCCGTCTCAGTGTGGACGGAAGGCCAAAACGGGAGAGAAAAAGATGCGTTTTCAAACGAAAACGTATTAGTGTGGACATGGCCTAAGACCCGCTCAGTAAACACCATTCTACCTTTCATTTAACAATTTTACTGCCTGTGGCAGAAAGGATTTCCCCCCCCCCCTATTTTTTAAAAATTGCTGGCAACCTAAATCTTCGACCCGAGGGTAATCTCTCAAATTGATCAAACAAAGGATGCCTATTGTCTGATTTGATTTTTGTAGCTTTACTAAGGCATCTGGTTTGATAAATTTGTTCAAGACCTCTTAGACTTGGAGGGACACCAAGTTTATTCGCAATACTCAAAACTTTCCTAAGCGAACTCTTTTGTTCCACTGTGAAATTTCCAAACCAACAGGTGATGCAAAATGTAAAAACACTTTCAATAAAAGAATTATAAAACACTCTTTGGATTGAGACGCTTACATTAAATGACAACCTCTTCCTAAGGAAGTATAGTTGCTGTCCTTTTTTGTTCACAGCCTCAGTCCATTTATCCCACCTCAGTTTATGATCAAGGACAACCCCAAGTTATTTATACTCATTAACACTCTGAATTGGCTCCCCTTTAATAGTGTTCACACTCACTGAAGATGCCTTCCTAAAATCAATACACATCTCCTTTGTTTTTGAAATATTTAACTTAAGGTTTGACATGTCACACCAAGAAATAAATTCATTTAAAACAGGTCCATGACTGTCCTCATCACCCTGAAGGAGACTAAATAATGCAGTATCATCTGCAAATTTTATTAGATATCTCCATGAATGAGATACAGTTTACACTTTTACAGTTGTTTGTGTACAATATAAACAGTAGGGGTGAGAGGATCCAACATTAGTAATTTGTTTCTCCGACAGTGATCCACGCACACTCACTCGCTGTACTCTGTTTCTTAAAAAGTCTCGCAACCACAGAATCTGTCCGCCATCTAGATTAAACTCAGAAAAAAAAACAATTTTGGCTGCTTATTCAAATTGCTTGTTCAAATTGCTTCATTAAAATGAGCTTGCAACACAATTGCTATACATTTTATCTAATAACTTAATTTGATTGTGTTCAATCTGCTTAAATATATGTACAATTTAAGTTTACGTAATATGTTTGTGTTGGATTACATTAATGATTTGTATTGCATTAACTGAAACTGGGCGAGGCTTAGTTCCCAGCATGCTAATTTATAAAAGGTATAATAGTTGAAGTTCTCCATATAGTTGGTACTATGTGTTGGTCTAAAGATCTTTGGAATAACAGAGTAAAAACCGTTGATAGTTGCTCAGCACAGTTTTTTAAAGGGATAGTTCACCCAAAAATTATATTTAAGCCATGATTTACTCACCCTCAAGCCGTTCGAGATGCATATGTCAATCTTTTTTCAGACGAACACATTTTCAGTTATTTTAGAAAATGTCTTAGATCTTTCAGTGGTTATAATGTGAAGCTATGGGGTCCAGCTGCTTCAAGTCGCAAAATGTGCATGCATCCTTCACAAAAATAATCCATCCGGCTCCAGGGGGATAAACGAAGGCCTTCTGAGGGTAATCCGTGCGGTTTTGTCGTAAAAATATACATATTTAAAACTTTATAAACGAAAATAACTGGCTTCCGGTGGCGGTCGCCGCGCGTTCATGGAGATGGAAGCGTCGTGACGTAGAACGAGTGTGACCGCGCAGCCAGAGAGTAGAGCAAAACAAAACTCTGCGTTCGTTCTACGTCACGACGCTTCCTACACTACGTCCTACGTCATATGCCAGCATCCATCTCCATGAACGCGCGCCGATCTCCACCGGAAGCCAGTTATTTTCGTTTAGAAAGTTTTAAATATGTATATTTTTACGACAAAACCGCACGGATTACCCTCAGAAGGCCTTTGTTTATCCCCCTGGAGCCGGATGGATTATTTTTGTGACGGATGCATGCACAATTTGCGACTTGAAGCAGCTGGACCCCATTTATTCACATTATAACCACTGAAAGATCTAAGACATTTTCTAAAATAACTGAAAATGTGTTTGTCTGAAAAAAGATTCACATATGCATCTCGAACAGCTTGAGGGTGAGTAAATCATGGCTTAAATATCATTTTTGGGCGAACTATCCCTTTAACACTCGTCCACAGATGCTGTCAGGCCCAGGACTCTTATGTGTATTGCAACTCTGAAACATTTTCTTTACATCAGCCTCTTTGATGGAGAAGTTATTAGTTGATGTCAAAGTTCCTTCATCACTATTACACTATTAGTATCCTCACTATTCCCCTCAAAACGTAAAAAAAAAAAAGTGATTTAACCTATTCACTAGCTCCAGATCCCCACTTTTGCCATCTGTGATTGTCATATTTGTGTTATAATTTCCTTGGCTTTTATGTGGTACACTAATAGTAGAATTATGACCTTTTGCCCTTGCCCCTCGCCCTGATCTTGCCCTTGTGTTGAGCTGCCCTAGTGGTGACCTTACCCTCTCACTGACATTGTCACCTTTGACCTTGTATCCTCCGGGGGGTGGAAATGACCTATGACCGTTGATTAATTGGTTAATGGGATTATTTATGACCTTGGGAGTATAGGGCTTCCATTGATTAATATTTGAACTTTGATATAATGGAGGTTATGAGGGTTATTTTTGAGCTCTGACATCAGGATGTGTGTGATATACTAATGGAAGTTATTAGGGTTATATATATCAGGATGTGTGTCACATGCAAGCATCAGCATGGAGCTCCCTCCTACCCTCAACATTCCAGAGCGCAGGGGGATTGCTGGGGACTGTGGAAGTGAGAAAAAGAGGTTTTCTAATAATGCTGTATATATTAAACTAACTAAAGTTGAAAAACATGCTGTTCTTTAAAAGTATATGTTAATAATCCCTAATAACTTCCATTAGTATATCACACACATCCTGATGTCAGAGCTCAAAAATAACCCTTCATCACTTCCATTATCTCAAAGCTCAAATATTAAACAATGAATCCCCTTATACTCTGCCTTTATAACTGGGCCAAAGTTCAAATATTAAACAATGAACCCCCTTATACTCACAAGGTCATAAATAATCCCATTTACCAATTAATCAACGGTCATAGGTCATTTCCAAACCCCGTAGGATACAAGGTCAAAGGTGACAATGTCAGCGAGAGGGTAAGGTCACCACTATGGCAGCTCAACACTAGGGCAAGGTCAGGGCAAGGGCAAAAGGTCAACCCATCAATCAATTAGAGGGCCATCAATCATTTTGACAGTAAGTGGATCATATCACTACTCCTCTATAATGAAGAAATGATGGTTGTACCTTGTTCTAACTGTTTCTCTGGTGTCTCCATCGCTAAGGGTTTTTGTGGCTCTGTGAGGAAAGAGAAAATGAGTTGAAGCATTATGTAGATTTAAAAATCATGGTTTCCCCTTTATGGTTGAATCACGGAAGCTACACCAGTTACCTTTGCCAAGAGATTTAATTTATTATGTATCATGTGTCAGACAGAGAGAAACAACATATAAGAACAAGGCTACATGAGAGGTCTTCATTCCAGATTTCTCTGTTCCCCATTCTTAATCTTCTCATCCCATCATGTTAGATGTAAATGATTTCTCTGGCTTTATGTTTCTCTGTTTCTCATAGCCTCTGTTTCTCATATCCTCTGTTTCTCATATGCCTTTGTTTCTCATATGCTCGCTTCTCTGAGGTGGTACAGTAAGATAGAGCTTATATACATTACAGAGCAGCTTCCTTTTAAGGTAACAAACACATATAGCTTATCTTTAAAAATGGAACGTAAATGTCATACGAACACATGGCACAATTCACTTCCATATTAAGAAACTTATCTCTGTTGTTTACATCTGCATCAGTTGAAAACATGTTACATTGTACATACCCTCTACAAAATATAGCTCAACCACCTGTCTCATGTGACATGATCTTCACATGGTTTCATTCTATGTATAGTCTCCTCATGCACTGAACACATGCATAACTCTGGCTTGACAAAATACATTATGAAATTATGAATAAAAGAAAAATAATACAAATACATAACATTAAACAGTAAATTTTTAGTCTTCAGTCCCTCCACTGGAACTACGAAAGTCAGTTCCACACCGTCACTCCACCAGTGGCCATCTAATGAAGCGATAGAAGAAAAGGAAAAGCAGACCAAAGAAAGACACGATAACAAAACAAAATAAACAAAATAAAGATATAGAAACATAAGGAAAAGGGAAAACACGAAACAAACAAATAACCCCACCATGTCATGTCCCCGTGTACTATGTGTATTTTAACGTCTATGTGTAAGCATTTAACATGAACCCCAATCATCTAAGAAAATAAAAACTAATAATTCTTCTGCTGGTGCCTTGACTCGTTAAGTAGTTAACTCCTCAAGTTCCCGGCCAAAACAACAAACCAAATAAACATTGATGTTAAAAAGATCCTATCCCTTGGGGTTGAAATCAGTGAACAAGTGTTCATTGTTTGTGGAGTTGTGTTTTGTAAGTAGTGTATAAAATCTCCTATTTCACTCCTTATGTCCCATTCTCAGTTCTATCCATTTGTCATCAAAGGAGCATTTCTAAAGTTATCTTTAGTTTTATTAATAAATTAATTTATTGATTTATTCCCCGTTACCCAGACTTCTTTTGAATTAGCAAAAACGAAGTCTTCATCTTTAAACACC
Organism: Vimba vimba; assembly: GCA_022828995.1. Classification (NCBI taxonomy): domain Eukaryota; kingdom Metazoa; phylum Chordata; class Actinopteri; order Cypriniformes; family Leuciscidae; genus Vimba; species Vimba vimba. The sequence goes on from CM040821.1 coordinate 41,823,736, forward strand.
ACCATGTGTCTTGGAATTATCCAATGCCATGTCTAATGATCTGAAATGTGAAAACTATGATAGAAATTAATTCAACATCATACAGCCATCACATATTCAGGATGTAAAACTTCTAGACAATTTATAAGCAACTAACACCATAATCTAAAATATATTAACAATGTTTGTTTTACTCTCCATATCATTAATGACAATTACCCTCATGGTCTCAGCTAGTTCTTGAAAACTCTTCCCATCAGCTCTTTTATAATTTCCTTTCCTCAGGGTGTTGTCCCCTGGCATAGATATATCAAGTTATGACACTTGTCTCAATGAAATACAAACCATTCAAGGAATGCGGTCTCTGGTGATCAGGCATCGGTGAGCTCACTTTTTGGAGGGCAGACTGCTGTAACCCCCAGTGATGCTGTTGGCCTAACAAACATCTGCTCAACCATACCCATCTCACATAACACCTCCCTTCCGGGTAGGTGCCCAGTGGCGGTGACCCTCTCCTAGGTTGTCCTCCTTTCGGCCAAAAGAAAGGATCTCCCGTCTTTGAGAAATCACATCATTCACACTGGTAACCGCTCCTTCCCATTAGGAAATTTTTAACTGATATTTTCCAAATCTCAGGAAAGTGCATTCAAGAGCCATCAGAGCATTTGGAATGCCTAATAGTGTGAACATGGATACAAATCAATGATAGTATTTAATCACTAGAATCCATCAGACATTTTCACACCTCAACATATCAATGCTGAGTTTACTCAGTGAATTTAGTTATTACAACCGTTAATTCAGTGTAATGTGCTTTTACATCAATAGCCGGAACCAATCAATAACTGGAACCATCAGTCCTGTACATGGTGAAGACAAAGATGAGACAAAGAAGTTACTGGTCATGGAATAAACAAATAAAAATGATCACTTCTATCATTCAAGGTAGAATATCATTAAAACATCTAACTCCCAATTGCATATATTATTGATTAAAAATCTCTGTGTCTAATAATTTCCAACTGAAATGCTGTGCTCACTCAAAATAGCTTGTTACTTATGACACAGGCTCAAATGTCAAGATCTAAATGACTTTGTATAAGAGAAAGACTCTAAGAGAATGTCGAGACTGCCTCAGAGTAATTCTGCATTTTCAATACTTTTAATTTCTTTCTAATCACTTTTACTCTCTGACTTAATCAGAAATAATATGTATTCCAAATAAAAATCTTTGTTTATATTTGTAATTTTTCCTTATATATTTCCCAACTCACATTTTATGGAGTCATTATCTATAATTTTCATCAGCTTGTATTTGTCAATTAACTATACAACTATTATCATTGATCTTTCCTCAAATTAATTCCTTAACTTCAATCTTATGTTACTTATGTCTTATTCTTTTTCAGACATAACTTAAATTTTGTAATGTTAAACAATGATCAACTTTCAAACACACTTTAACACCAGAAATCTGTTAAAAAGCTTAGCTTGTTTCTGTTTTTCTCTTCAAATACCCAGAAGATAATGTTTTGCTATACAATAACCCTTGTGTATTCTAGAGAAGCAACAGGCTTTCTATTTATATCTCTCTCTGTGTGTGTCTAAAGGAGGGTAGATTCCAAAGGAAGGGGCTGCTTCACTCTCCCTTTTCACTCACAAAATTAACCCTCATATTTTCAGTTATCTTTTCCTTTTTTTTTCAGTTAAACTCAGATCAGTTTCTTTTTTCTTTTCTTTTTAGTATTATCTCAGATTAATTTCTTTGAATTTTCTTTCTTTTTCCTTTAAGCTTGCTCAGAATAGCAATCCTTAAATATTTGAACAGCTTTACGGTCAAAATCAGAAATGCCTGCGATCTTATCTAGTTACATCGGCACATTCATCCCTGTATGACTCCAGTGTCAATGTCCTTGGAGCATTTTTTAACCCTTTCTATGGCGCTCGTCACACTTGATCACTCCTGTCATCAAGTCTTGCTGCCTTTTCATACTTGTATTAATTCCAGCGTGTTAATGTTTTAGAGACTATCTTTACCCCTTTCTCTGGGAACTCGCCACACTTAACCGCTCCTATTAATCAAGTATCCTCAAATATTTTCTAGCTTAACCGTCTTACAGCTAATTTCTCAAATTTTTGACTAGATAGTCTTCTTTCTAAAAAAGATCTATCTCTATCCCAGCATATCAAATACCCTAGAGGTTTACTTTTCAGAGGAACTTAAAAATTCCAAATTAAATTTAATTACCTAATTTAATTCCAATTTTTACCATGTCTGACACATGTTTCTTGGCAACACAACTGGTACTTTAAATAGCACAGTTCTTTTAAGCAGTTTCAATCTATGTTTAATCATCAGGCAGACCTATAATTATTTAGAATAAAATAAGGTCTTACCTGGAATGCCTGAAAATATCCATCCTGTTCGTACCACGCCAAATTGTAGATTTAAAAATCATGGTTTCCCCTTTATGGTTGAATCACGGAAGCTACACCAGTTACCTTTGCCAAGAGATTTAATTTATTATGTATCATGTGTCAGACAGAGAGAAACAACATATAAGAACAAGGCTACATGAGAGGTCTTCATTCCAGATTTCTCTGTTCCCCATTCTTAATCTTCTCATCCCATCATGTTAGATGTAAATGATTTCTCTGGCTTTATGTTTCTCTGTTTCTCATAGCCTCTGTTTCTCATATCCTCTGTTTCTCATATGCCTTTGTTTCTCATATGCTCGCTTCTCTGAGGTGGTACAGTAAGATAGAGCTTATATACATTACAGAGCAGCTTCCTTTTAAGGTAACAAACACATATAGCTTATCTTTAAAAATGGAACGTAAATGTCATACGAACACATGGCACAATTCACTTCCATATTAAGAAACTTATCTCTGTTGTTTACATCTGCATCAGTTGAAAACATGTTACATTGTACATACCCTCTACAAAATATAGCTCAACCACCTGTCTCATGTGACATGATCTTCACATGGTTTCATTCTATGTATAGTCTCCTCATGCACTGAACACATGCATAACTCTGGCTTGACAAAATACATTATGAAATTATGAATAAAAGAAAAATAATACAAATACATAACATTAAACAGTAAATTTTTAGTCTTCACATTATTTCATACATGATTGTTAATAAGCAGTGTGTCTCAGAAAGCACAGTTATTGTGTATTTTTAAACATTACAATTTATTATATTATATTTTCATAATAATATATAATAATAATATAATATTTTCATGCCCCTCCTTGAACTGCCACCTTATCGTGGTGGAGGGGTTTGAGTACCCGAATAACCCTAGGAGCTATGTTGTCTGGGGCTATATGCCCCTGGTAGGGTCTCCCAAGGCAAACAGGTCCTAGGCGACGGGTCAGACTTAGAGCGGTTCAAAACCCCTTATGATGAAGAAAAAACAGAGGACCGTGACGTCGCCCGGTATGGCGCAGCCGGGGCCCCACCCTGGAGCCAGGCCCGGGGTTGGGGCTCGTATGCGAGCGCCTGGTGGTCGGGCCTCCCCCCATGGGGCCCGGCCGGGCTCAGCCCGAAGGAGCGACGTGGGGCCACCCTCCCGTGGACCCACCACCTGCAGGAGGGACCGTAAGGGGCCGGTGCTAAGTGGATCGGGCGGCAGTCGAAGGCGGGGGCCTAGACAACCCGATCCCTGGATGCAGAATCTAGCTCTAGGGACATGGAACGTCACCTCTCTGGCGGGGAAGGAGCATGAGATTGTGTGTGAGGTTGAGAGATTCCAACTAGAAATAGTTGGGATCACCTCTACGCACGGCTTGGGCTCTGGAACCACACTCCTCGAGAGAGGATGGACTCTTCACCACTCTGGAGTTGCCCATGGTGTGAGGCGGCGGGCTGGTGTGGGTTTGCTTATAGCCCCCCAGCTCAGCCGCCATGTGTTGGAGTTCACCCCGGTGAACGAGAGGGTCGTTTCCCTGCGCCTACGGGTCGGGGATAGGTCTCTCACTGTCGTTTGTGCCTACGGGCCGAACGGCAGTGCAGAGTACCCGGCCTTCTTGGAGTCTCTGGGAGGGGTGCTGGAAAGTGCTCCGACTGGGGACTCCGTCGTTCTACTGGGGGACTTCAACGCCCACGTGGGCAGCGACAGTGACACCTGGAGGGGCGTGATTGGGAGGAACGGCCCCCCTGATCTGAACACGAGTGGTGTTCTGTTATTGGACTTCTGTGCTAGTTACAGTTTGTCCATAACGAACACCATGTTCAAGCATAAGGGTGTCCATCAGTGCACATGGCACCAGGACACCCTAGGCCGGAGGTCGATGATCGACTTTGTGGTCGTCTCATCTGACCTCCGGCCGTATGTCTTGGACACTCGGGTGAAGAGAGGGGCGGAGCTGTCAACTGATCACCACCTGGTGGTGAGTTGGATCCGATGGCGGGGGAGGAAGCTGGACAGACTCGGCAGACCCAAACGTACTGTGAGGGTCTGTTGGGAACGTTTGGCCGAATCTCCTGTCAGAGAGATCTTCAACTCCCACCTCCGGCAGAGCTTCGACCAGATCCCGAGGGAGTCTGGAGATATTGAGTCCGAGTGGACCATGTTCTCCACCTCCATTGTCAACGCGGCCACCCGGAGCTGTGGCCGTAAGGTCTCCGGTGCCTGTCAAGGCGGCAATCCCCGAACCCGGTGGTGGACACCGGAAGTAAGGGATGCCGTCAAGCTGAAGAAGGAGTCCTATCGGGCCTGGCTGGCTTGTGGGACTCCTGAGGCAGCTGATGGGTACCGACGGGCCAAGCGGACTGCAGCCCGGGTGGTTGTGGAGGCAAAAACTCGGGCCTGGGAGGAGTTCGGTGAGGCCATGGAGAAGGACTATCGGCTGGCCCCGAAGAGATTCTGGCAAACCGTCCGGCGCCTCAGGAAGGGGAAGCAGTGCCCTACCAACGCTGTTTACAGTGGAGGAGGGCAGCTGTTGACCTCGACTGGGGATATCACCGGACGGTGGAAGGAATACTTCGAGGATCTCCTCAATCCCGCCGTCACGTCTTCCATTGAGGAAGCAGAGGCTGAGGGCTCGGAGGCGGACCCGTCCATCACCCAAGCTGAAGTCACCGAGGTAGTTAAGAAACTCCTCGGTGGCAAGGCACCGGGGGTGGATGAGATCCGCCCTGAGTACCTCAAGTCTCTGGATGTTGTGGGGCTGTCTTGGCTGACACGCCTCTGCAGCATCGCGTGGCGGTCGGGGACGGTGCCTTTGGATTGGCAGACCGGGGTGGTGATCCCTCTTTTCAAGAAGGGGGACCGGAGGGTGTGCTCCAACTATAGGGGGATCACACTTCTCAGCCTCCCTGGGAAAGTCTATGCCAGGGTACTGGAGAGGAGAATCCGGCCGATAGTAGAACCTCGGATTCAGGAGGAACAGTGTGGTTTTGTGGCATTCGACTGTGTCCCTCGTGGCATCTTGTGGAGGGTGCTCTGGGAGAATGGGGTCCGGGGCCCTTTGCTAAGGGCTATCCGGTCCCTGTACGACCGGAGTAGGAGCTTGGTTCGTATTGCCAGCAGTAAGTCAGACTTGTTCCCGGTGCGTGTTGGACTCCGGCAGGGCTGCCCTTTGTCGCCGGTTCTGTTCATTCATAATTTTTATGGACAGAATTTCTAGGCGCAGCCAGGGGCCGGAGGGGGTCAGGTTTGCGGACCACACTATTTCATCTCTGCTCTTTGCGGATGATGTGGTCGTGTTGGCCTCATCAAACCAGGACCTCCAGCATGCACTGGGACGGTTTGCAGCCGAGTGTGAAGCGGCTGGGATGAGAATCAGCACCTCCAAATCCGAGGCCATGGTCCTCAGTCGGAAAAGGGTGGCTTGCCCGCTTCAGGTTGGTGGAGAGTTCCTGTCTCAAGTGGAGGAGTTCAAGTATCTCGGGGTCTTGTTCACGAGTGAGGGAAGGATGGAACGGGAGATTGACAGACGGATCGGTGCAGTTTCTGCAGTAATGCGGTCGCTGTACCGGTCTGTCCTGGTGAAGAAGGAGCTGAGCCGCAAGGCGAAGCTCTCGATTTACTGGTCAATCTACGTTCCTACTCTCACCTATGGTTATGAGCTGTGGGTCATGACCGAAAGGACAAGAAAAGAAAAGATAAGCTAACAAACAAGACAAAATGAGAAGAAATGAAACAAGAAAGGATGAAATGAGAAAAGATTAAATGAGAAGAAAATATATGAGACAAGAAGAGATGAAAATGAGAAGAGTAGAGAGTGAATGTGAGGAGTGGAAAGCTTCATGTAAAAGAGGGTGTCACACACACACACACATTTCATAAGATTTTACACTAACTAAAGTTGAAAAACATTCTGTTCTTTTAAAAGTGTGTAAATGGAATGAATATATCACTCGATATAAAAATAAATATCTTGCTCAAGACAGGTGATCTGACCAATCATACTTCGCCATCCGCCATTTTGTCCAACAAAGCAGTCAAGAGAGTTAGTAGATTAACATGGGAGGATTTGAACTTGAAAAACGGAGTGTTATGACGCCTTTCCGTGGTTAAAACAATTCCTTCTTATGTTTGTTCATGTTTATTTGAGGCTATAAATGAACTAGAAGGAAGAGATGATCGGTTCACGAGCAGCTTTAACTGATGCTCTACAGCGATCTGTCACGACACATTAAAGAGCCACAAAACGGTATTTATTGTTTAAATTTCTTTTAAAAAATGACCAAATTTGAAAGGTGAGACTTTGTTTAATATGTTTAATATCAAACGTAACCGAAAAGTAACCTGGTCTGTCCTGTCTGTCAGCGTGTTGTCAGTCTCCTCTCTGCTCCGCAATGTATTTTTCACTGCGTGAGAACATGGTGTGGCGTGAGAACGGCGTAGCTTGTCGGACATAGCGACAGTAACTAAGGGGGGCGGGTCTTTGCGAACGGTCAAATTGAAACAGTTATTTATGGCTATTATGTAAAACAGGCTGAACGGGAGCCCGACGCGAAGCGGATCAGACTGAAGGGGTTGTTATTCGCGATAACGACCGCCTCTCTATACATTATCCCGCTTATTACATGGCTACCTACAAAATAAATAAATAATTTGACACGAATTATTGATTTAACCCTCATGTGGTGTTCAAAATCCTATAACACCTATGGCAGGGCTATTCAATTAGTTTCATCCGAGGGCCGCATTATCAAATCGAAAAGTTGAGGTGGGCCGGTGGGTTGGTTTGGGGGTTTATCTTATTTATTGAAACATAACAGTTTCAATAAGTAAGTTAAAGTAACCCTAAAAAAGTGTGGTATTTACTTGGAAATGTGGTACCCAACAGTAGCCTATGCAAATATATAAAACCATAATAAATAAAAAACTTGATAATTTACAGCTGTGTACAACTATTTTCCTTGGAACAAATAAATTATTTATACAAACTTATAGCTGTTGGTGAGAAATAATAATTATTTTATTTATAATTGTTATGCTTAAATGACAGTGAGACTTGATAACCACAGGCTACTCACTCCAACTGTATAAAAATGCCTAAACACAAGATAAAAACTATACACACCTTTACAAAGAAACTGACATCATTTCATAATAAGCATTAATTATATATTCCTCTACCCACCTAATAAAACTAATGCAAAATAAATCACTATATTTACTATTATACTACTGTATATGATATTATAGTATATATATATATATATATATATATATATATATATATATATATATATATATATATATATATATATATATATTTACTATATTTATTTATTACTACATAGTATTCAATATAAATATTGCACATTTCTGCCCAACCATGGTAAATTACTACAGTACATTCATGGTAAATGTTTGTAAGGGTGATTAGGGGATTTAAAGTTTTCTAATTTCGTTCATGCCACAGTGTTTCTCCTGCTTTCCTCATCAGACTTGTTGGGAATGTTGAGGCTGTTTCATCCGATTTAATACTAATTAAATCATCGAGTGATTTGTGGTTTGTAACAGAGAGGTTTCTGTCGAAATGCTTCCCACTGGTTGTCGCAACGCTGTTTAATAGTGTCCGGGACCGGGAGTAAACGCAACTCCGTGCTGGGCCGTGTTGAAACAACTAGTGAAACAATTGAAAACATCGCTATTTGTTGTTATACTGTACTGAACGAGAAACCGCTTCAGATGATTCAGTGACGGAGCGGTCCGAATGAATCTGAATAGTTTTAGACCGTTATGCAAGCGCGTTAAGAATCGAACCAAAATAATGATTCATTCACGAATGATTGGTATCGCTGGTTCAGTCGACATAAATTCGGGACACATAATAACTGCTGAAATATTCGCACGTAAAACGTTTCTCAGGTCAATCGGAGCGAGTATCAAACTGAATTAGCTGCACCATCAGGAAAAGAGGAGGGAGGTTGGTGCCGTCGGGCCGCATGGAGATGATTGGCGGGCCGCCAATTGAATAGCCCTGTTGGCATCCTTCTGTCTCTAGAGACAATGGAGTCTGCACCTTAGTTGAGAAGTGTTTACTGAGTTGTGGAGCTGCATCGCCGGCTGTGGCTGAATAAGCCAATGCGGGAGCTGCAGTTCCTACCACACTTGCTACAAGTGTGGTCATTGGTAGGGGCCATAGGGGAAGCAGTCGCAGGCTGGGTTTTCTGCTGTTTACAACTCTTCCTTTCCCTACGCTGGATCTCTCTCTTCTCCTCGGCCTGCTTAACGCCAGTTTTGACATCTGCACGCCAACTAGAGCGGTCAGAGATTGCTGTCGCAAGATCTGCTGGGTTGATGCTGCATGACTTCAAATCCCTCTTGCAGACATCCTTGTAGCGCAGGGCAGGTCGTCCGTTTGGCCGTGTTCCTGTGGCTAGCTCGCCATAGAGGATATCCTTTGGGATGCGGCCATCGTCCATCCTGCATACGTGTCCGAGCCAGCGCAGGCGCCTCTGGGTAAGGATGGCGAACATGCTTGACATGCCTGCCTGGGCCAAAACGCCTGCGTTGGAGACGCGATCCTGCCAGGTGATGCCGAGGAGTCGTCTGAGGTTGCGCATGTGGAAGGCGTTCAGTCTTCGCTCTTGGTGCGTGAACAGGGTCCAAGCCTCACTGCCGTACAGAAGGGTGCTCAGCACGCACGCTTCGCTAGGTGGGCCATGGCGATTGCTGCTTTGCCTATCCTTGCGTTAAGCTCGGCGTCAAAGGATAGGTTGCTGGAGACTGTGGAGCCGAGGTATGTGAACTTGTCCACCACCTCCAGGATGTGGTCGCCAATGGTGATTGTGGGAGTGGTGCTGACATCCTGTCCCATGATGATGGTCTTCTTGAGGCTGATGGTAAGGCCAAACTCTGTGCATGCCTCAGCGAAACGGGTGATGAGTCGCTGAAGGGCAGCTTCAGTGTGAGCAGTGAGGGCCCTAACCTATGGTAGGGAGCAGGGAGGGCCCTAACCTAACCTAATCTAACCTAGTGTGAGCCCTAACCTATGGTGTTCCCGGTCAAAAATGACAGGCCTATAAAAAATAGCTTATAAATCACTCATTTAACCACATTTTCACCCAATCTTGGATTCAATCTTTTTGTCAACTTGTTTTCTGTCAATTAGGACTGGTTTTATATTTCTGTTTGCATCTAATTAATTGTGGGCCTCATTTATCTGAGAGTAGGCATCTAATTTTTTAAGTAAAAAAATCATTATTTTTGAATAATTTTGGAAATATTAAAAAAAATATGAAAAAATATTGGTTCTGTTGATCACACTAGTCTACTTTAATGGTTCACCAGGAAGTTTGTTTTGAAAAACTTTTATTTTGTAAAAAATGGCACATAGTCACACTTGTGGTGTTCCCGGTCAAAAATGACAGGCCTATAAAAAATAGCTTATAAATCACTCATTTAACCACATTTTCACCCAATCTTGGATTCAATCTTTGTATCAACTTGTTTTCTTTCATTTAGGACTGGTTTTATATTTCATTTTCAAACAGTTTAATTGTAGGAGTCATTTATCCGAGCTTATGCACCTCAATTTTTGAGTGAAAAAAGCATTATTTGTTAATAATTTTGGCAATATTGAGAAAAATATTTTAAAAAACTGCACTGTTGATCACACTAGTCTACTTTAATGTTTAACCAGGAAGTTTCTTTTGAAATTATTTTATTTTGTATAAAATGGCACAGTGTCACACTTGTGGTGTTCTTGGTCAAAAATGACCGCCATTAAAAAGTTAATGTAGAAGATCACAAAACACAGCACTTATATTTTGCAATGCTTTTATTTTGAGAAAAGGGGTGCACAGTAACACTTGTGCTGTTCCTTGACAAATCTAACCATTGTGACATACAAGAAAGAACACATTAACGCTGTCATATAGAGAACACAAATCAAACACTTCTTTCAGTTTTCCAAATTATGAACTAACCAAAACGACAAACACCAGGTCTCTGTGTAAACTCATGCAAATGACTAACAAAAGCATTTTTAAGGTAACTTGCAATTGGTCATTTTGTGCCACTTATGCACATGACTGACAACAGCATAATCTATGTGCCTTGCAAATGTGCACTCTGCATTTGAAACAGACAGTGCCTGTTTGCACATATTTTGGGGCACACAAAGTCCATCTCTAACAAAATGTCATAATATTTTGTCTGGAAGGTGTGATGAAACAAGAACATGAAAGAGAGATTCTTTTGAAGCAGGGTCACTGCAGTCACAGCCAGTTTGTGCGTGAGTGTGAGTTTAGGGGTGTGAGTGTGTGTTCGAATGTGGTAATGTCAGATTGATGAATGGATATTAGATTAAAAAATTGTATCACTGTGAAAAAGAATGTTTCTTTCAGAAAATAGATTGTGTGTGTGTGTGTGTGTGTGTGTGTGTGTGTGTGTGTGTGTGTGTGTGGCATACATGTATCCATGCATGTGTAACCGGCAGAGTATTCGCTGTCCTGTTGAAGTTTGTCCCTCTGCAGCTACGGTAGCCCTCTGACGTCACCCAGCTAGCCGTGAGTGGCTAAACAACTCATTTGCGTCTAGGTCAGTTTCTATAAAACAGTCATCACTGTTGGGCTTAGGGAGATTCTCTGGTGTTCAGATACATTTTGTTACTGCTTGGGTATGTGGTTTTCCTGTGCAACGAAGGTGTTTGACTGATTGCCAGATGCTTCCGGGTAATCGTGCTGTGTATTACTGAAGGTCTTGGGCAAAGCACCCGCCAGGTAGCTGTACTGCAATTAAGCAGCAACATCAAGAAGGATTGTGAAGACTAGCGCAAAGGGCTGTTTTTCCACTGTGTCAGTTCGTATGTCTACATTGAGGCAGATTGCTCCTGCTGCTTTGCCTTGCCCAAATTAAGTTTTATATCTTTTCTTTTCTTTATTGTGGCTATTTTGCTGTAAGCCTCCGTCTACAGATCTGTCCGACTGATGTGGTATTGGCTGTACTAGTGGTGTATAGTTTTATATTCTCTATCCACTCTGCTAGTGATAACTTTCTTGTCATTTTCTTCCTTTTTCTAGAGTACTAGAGTAGCTGCTCATAAGAGAGGTTCCTGGTTCCGTCCTCGTGCACTGCACCCCGTATTGTAGTGGTAATCTGCACTTCACAATATTGATTGAATTATTGGTTTGTAGTGGTTGTGCCTGCCTGTGTGTGTGTGTGTGTGTGTGTGTGTGTGTGTGTGTGTGTGTGTGTGTGTGTATATGTGTGCACGTGATCGTGGGCTCCAGTATCCAGAGCACGGGCGGTGAACGTCACGCGTATCCCGGACAGGTAACCTGCCTTGACAGTGAATCAGTATTTTCTAGTTAAATTGTTAATCGTATTGTCTCTTGTAACAGCCAATGCCAGGTCTGGTCTCTCGTTTTTAGTACTGTGCCTCTAGTATGACGGTGTGACTTTTGTATTATACTATTGTACAATAAAGTTTTGTCATTGTTTTTCTATTGAAAACACGTCTCTGTCCAGTTCATCTTTGGTGTATTTTTTACGAACCTGCTTGCCTTAGATTAGATATTAAGCAGTTAAGGTGCAAAGTATATCCTGGTGTGAGAGGCACCAGGTGGCGTAGTCAAGAACCTTTTAAAATCTAGATCTGGTATCTAAAGTTAAAAGTTACATCAGGTCAAAGTTACATCAGGTCACACATGCACATGTCCAATGGCTCTATGTCTGCAAGCACACATATACATATGTGAACATGATAAACATGCTCCTGACAACTAAATTTTTCTCTAATTTTCAGTCTCCCCCATTCACTTTCAATGACCAGGAGCTCGGATAAATGACTCCTACAATTAAACCGTTTGAAAATGAAATACAAAACCAGTCCTAATTGAAAGAAAACAAGTTGATAAAAATATTGAATCCAATTTTTGGTGATAATATAGCATAAGTGATTTATTAGCTATTTTGTGTAGGCTGGTCATTTTTGACCGTGAACACCACAAGTGTGACTCTGTGTCATTTTGTACAAAATAAAAGCATTTCAAAAGAAATTTCCTGGTTAAACATCAAAGTAGACTAGTGTGATCAACCGTGCAATTTATTTTCATATTTTTCTCAATATTGCCAAAATTATTAACAAATAATGCTTTTTTCACTCAAAAACTGAGGTGCATTAGCTCGGATAAATGACTCCTACAATTAAACTGTTTGAAAATTGAATACAAAACCAGTCCTAATTGAAAGAAAACAAGTTGATAAAAAGATTGAATCCATTTTTTGGGGATAATATAGCATAACGAGGGATTTATAAGCTATTTTGTGTAGGCCTGTCATTTTTGACGGGGAACACCATAGGTGTAACAAGGTGAAAAAAACAACACAAAAAAAGTAAAAAAAAAAAAAAAAAAAAAAAAAAATTAGACAAGTTGTTATAGTCTCTGTGAACAAAGTCACTAAGTTTCAGTTCAATGCGATAACATTAACTAGTATTTTCAGGAAAAAGAAAATCTTCTCCAGTCAAAAATGACATGAACACCACATGAGGGTTAAAAAGGAGTTTATTGATTTAAAAACGATTAAATTGCTTCCGCCAAAGAAAATAGTCTGTTCCGCGTCCATAGCAATGCGCTGTTTTTCATGGCAACGGTCTGTTATACTTCGCAGCGGTCTGTTATCAAGAAATAACACACCGCATTCTACATTGGAATTCAGCCAAGCCATGTAATAAGAATAAATAAAACAGCTTGCATGTTCAGCGAGATAACGAGCTTAGCATTGGAAATGTGTTCAGTGATGTGGTTTAGCTACAAAATGCAGTAAGTTTAAATCTGAAAATCTCCTGAGTGTTTCTTAGAGAGATAGAGACAGACACAGGTGTGAGATCACTGCACAGAACACACTCCCATGGGGAAACACTGCGCTCCCCACATCAGTTTTCTAAGGACACACACTCTGCATTCTTTGGATGCCCTGCGGTTGTAAACTGCTTCAATATATTTGCAAAACAAAGCAAATTCGCAAACGGAGTGACATTTCTTTTCTCTCTCTCGCAACACACACACACACACACACACACACACACACACACACACACACACACACACACACACACACACAGGTTCTATAAAAATGAAGTTATCTCTATTTTAAATTAAATGATTATAAATAAAATATATATAACATTGAATAATAACAAATGTTACAAAAACAGTTTAAACAGTTTTACTTATAAAAATGAGTTGATTGATTGATTGATTTTTATTTCTGGATCAAACCGGTACAAAAAGAAAAGAGACAGTAATCCAAAAGGATAACGTGCTAAAGTAAAAATACTTATTTCCAGCACGGTCCTTGATGTTACACACAGTAAAACAATAAAACAGAAACACAACGGACAAGAATAAAGAAAACGTCACATAAAAACAAACTAAAACAAAATAAAAACACTATAAAGACTCTCCAAATTATCAATAACTAATTCACCCTGTCCCATAAATGTTTTTTGACCTGTGTTTTAAAAATCCCTCTTGATGATAGGAGTTTTGTAGCAGTAGGCAAACTATTCCATGCCATGATACCAGTATAAAAAAAAGAATTTTTAATTGCATTTGTAGCTCTAGGAACTATGCAGGAGCGGATGCTGGCCCTAGTATTATAGCCATGCTGCGTATGGACCATGTTTACGTTAGAGCATAAATATTTGGGGGCATGACCATTAACAATGTTAAACATATGAGTCAACTTAAGTTGTTCTACTCTTAGATGTACAGGTACTAGACCAGCTCTTGTAAACTCCTCCCTACCTATATGAGTACGGGAGGGTGCTTTTAATAGGTACCGAATAACATTGTTTTGCAGCACGTGGAATTTGTTTTTAAATTTCGCAGACAACTCAGAAAACCATGCCGAGCAAGCAAAATCTACATGGCATTGAATCAGAGTTAATACCAATAATTTCTTTACAGAGGAATCAAAAAGCTTTGTCTTGCGATATAAAAACTTTAACTTGCAGGCACATTTGGCTAAAACCTTGGCTGCAATGGCTTCACCTTTAAGTGATTGATCCAATGTTAGACCCAAATATGTAACACTTGATTTGGATACAATTTCAAACCCATTACACATCACCTTTAAAGTATTTAATTTTGCCAGTTTCCTTTTTGTACCAAACCAAATTGATTCAGTCTTGCCCAGATGCATAGAGAGCTTATTGTCTACCAGCCACTGGCTGACAGACTCAAGCTCTATGCCAAGAGTATTTTCAATGTCTTTAACATTACACCCTGGGACAAGTAAAACAGAATCATCAGCATATAATAGCAACTTGCACCGTACCGCAGCTGATATGTCATTTATATATACTAAAAATAACAGGGGCCCCAGGATCGAACCTTGGGGCACCCCGCATGTTATACTCTGAGTGTCAGAGAGGGTTCCCTCAACATCACAGACCTGGGTCCTGTCTGTTAAGAAAGAAGTGAACCATATGAGTGCTGAGTTACTAAAACCCATGCACTGTAATTTAGAAATCAAAATCTTATGGTTCACAGTGTCGAATGCTTTTTGCAGGTCAAGTAATAGCATACCAACATAATTCCCTCGATCAAAATTCTGACGCACATAATCAAAAAGGTGAATGAGACGGTAGAGTATGCAGCTCTAAAGCCAGACTGGAGCTCATATAATAGATCATGCCTGATGAAATACTCCTCCACCTGTTCATACACAAGACGCTCAAAAATCTTTGATATAGTTGACAGGATTGATACTGGCCTATAATTTCCAACATCAGCTCTGCTACTTTTCTTAAAAAGAGGAACCACTCTGGCATTTTTCATATCGCTTGGAAAAACACCCTGACTTAAGGACAAATTTATAATATGGGTAAGAATACTATATATAGCCCCTGCACTATCCCTAAGAAACCTGGAGGGGATAAGATCCAAGCCAGAGGCCTTATTCACTGACAGGGTGGAGAGGATCGCTCTTACTTTATCCTCTGTGACTGGGCTAATTGTAAATGCACCCGCAGAGACATTTTTACTTTTATAAAAAGAGTTAACAAAATTGATGCCAAATTTGTCAGAAACACCAGGCAATTTACTGACCAAACTGGCAGCAATGGTTGTAAAATAATGGTTAAAATGGCAGGCAATCAGCCGCTTATCAAAACACATCTCATTCTTAATAATAAGCCCCGCTTTTCCAGACTTAGATTTTGCCTTTGCTGTTGATCCCATATCATTGAGAATTTTCCACAGTTTTTTAGGCTGTTTTACATTTGCAGCAATGGAATCCGTATAAAATTCAGACTTAGCTTGCTGTATCTTGCAATTAACTTGATTTCTAAGATAAGCATAGGAGTTATAGTCCGCTGGGAGTTTAGACTTTTTAAACTTTCTGAAACATCTATTACGTTGTCTGATCATGTCAACAATTTCAGATGTCATCCAACATGCACTTCTATGCTTAATTCTTGTTTCCCTCATTGGGGCGACTTCATCAAGAGCTGCTATAAAACGCTGTTTAAACAAAACCCAAGCCTTATCAACATCATTACATTCAAACACATCAGACCAGTCTCTCTCAGACAGCCTTTGATTGAACGCCTCAGCAGAGTACTGTTTGGTACATCTGTATTTGATAGAACAGTGCTCATTTATTGGTTGAGATTTCATTTTTTTGCGTGTGCAAAAAACTGCATTATGATCACTAAAAGCCACATCCAACACACCTGATTGACTTATCATTTCATGGTCAGATACCAAAATTAAATCAAGAAGGGACTGGCTATTTATAGACAACCTAGTAGGCTCTGTAATTAATTGCTGTAAACCAGACACCCTACAAAGACATGAGAGAGATTCTTTCAGGCTACTTCGTGGCAATAATAGATTTGTATTAAAATCACCCATAATGATGCATTCTTTCTCTAGGCATACATTGCTTTTACAGCAGACAGATTCAAGGAGTTCATAAAAATCAGTTTGCTTAGGAGGATGGTAGCATACACCAACAATGATGGGCTTGGTTTTAGGAAGAATTAACTCCACCCAAGCTGCCTCCAAGCCATCCACCTGCAGATCGTGGCGCGGATTGAAAGTTATATCAGACCTTATAAAAAGGCACACTCCTCCTCCATGTCTGTTACGATCGCGTCGGTAGATGGAATAACCTGTAAGCCCAACTTCACAATCTTGAATAGAACAGTCTAGCCAGGTCTCCGATACAGCGATCACAGAAGCCTTAGATATAAACGCGAGGTGTCCGATTTCATCCAGTTTGGGTAACAGACTCCTTGCATTAACGTGAATAAAATGCATCCCTTTCTGATTTAAAAGACCGAGTGAATCATAGTTTCTCTCATCCATACTGTCGTCATCATATGTTCGCAATTCCTTTGTGTCATCAAAGACATTTACGCCGCACATTTCCCGCACACAACACCGGTTACAAACCAACGGGATATCCGACTTAGTTCTTACTGCCCGGTCATACAATTGTGGAGCAATATTCCCGCATTTTATATGAACAAAAACGTCACACAAGTCACAGGCAACTGATTTGGCGTTTGCTCTTACCACCTTTCCGCAGTTAGGGCAGCAATTGATGGTAAACTTCTTTTGCCGGTATTCCGCAGTTTCAGAGTTAATAGGGCCCGGACATTGATGGAGTTGGTTAAAAATGAATAAATACATATAATTATAAAAACACCGTACATTTTCAGAGCGCTGAAGTAGTTCTTTATGCAATGATAAAAATAAAAAAAGAATCCAAAAAGTGTAAGTTGTCATAAACAAGACACTCCCAGATCCTCCAGTGAAGAACCACAGTGTGAACTGAAGCTCCAGACGCTCAGAGAGACGGAGGAGTTACAGACCAGACGAGCCTCGAGACACACTGTCACAGTAAAGCTAGTCTGCGCTCCAGAGGTTTATTCACACTAAATTCATTTAAAAGCATAATCTTAAAAGTTTAAATTAGATATTTTAAAATTAAAAGACTGTTTAAATCAAATCTTTCAAGTTTTATCAAAATTGTATTTTCTATTTATCTTCTAGAAGACTTCTGTATGAGATAAATGATTTTGCTTACATTTTGGTTGGATTGGATTGGATTGGGGGGATGTAAAAAAAAAATTAAGGGCCCTATTTTAACAATGTGAAACGCAAATATCAAGTGCGAAACGCAAGTAACTTTGTATGCGGGTCTTGGGCACTGTTGCTATTATACCGGTGGGATAAATGACTCTTGTGCCCGACGCAAATCTAAAATGGGTTGGTCTGAAGTAGCTTCATTACTCATAGGTGTGGTTTGGGCGTAACGTGAAATATGTTGCTCTGATTGGTTTCTCACATTCCCTTTAAGAGCAGGCACGCTTGTTCCATGGCGGATGCTATTATAACGGTGGATTTGCCAGGCGTGCACCAGGAGCGGTTCACAGCCGAGGAGACCAACGTTCTCGTCACAGCCGTAAAACACAGAGAAGTGACATTGTATGGGGATGGAGAAACACCCAAATTAGCTTCGGTTAAACAGGCTCATTTGGATAAATATAGCTATATATGCTAGCTGGCAACAAAGGATTCCATTCATTATGCACTGAGACAAAAATGCGTTTGCCCACCTATCTAAATGTAGGAAAGACGGTGAATAAGCCCCATTTCAAAAAACGGTGGAGTGTTCCTTTAAGTGACAGCATGTTATATGGTACATATATGTTTTTGGGGCCCTTGAGATGTTCTGACATGCCCTGCCATTTGTGCTTTTTTCAGTTGCTTATAAACATATTAATGGCAAAGGTGTAAATTCACTCTATAAAGCACAAACAGGGCTACAATAATATGTGAGCCACGTGTATGTACATGTTTTCATTTTTGAGAGAATAATGTTTATGCATGGATATTGAAAAAACTAAAAACTAAAATTTCTGAAATAAGGCCACAAAACACATAGTAAATATGTGTCAATAAGACTTTTGACTAATGGATGTCCTCGCCTAGAATTTTTTCTTCAAAATTATGTGAAAATAGTCTTGCTTTATCGTTCACATAAAACCATACATTGATTTAAATTGATGTAAAACAGGTTTTGCTTGGAAAGCCAATATGCGAGGGGGGCGTGAACGAGGAGTGGTTTACACCTGTGAATACAATGTCCCACCCACTCTGCATAATGAGCCATGCATTCAGGTGTGAAACTGACTGAGCCACAATGCAAGGACAAAAGATATATTTAGAAGAAGACTTATATTGACCATTTAAGATTTTGCTTAAATCTATCTTGTAAATATGTTTTGCTATTTTATTAAAAAGGTTACAATTACAACAATAATTACAATTTCAACAATATTTCAAGTGTACTCTTTCTTTGTAAAAAAAAATGATTATAGGCCTACATTTTATCTATGTATTCATTAGTTTGAATTTAGTCAACATTGGAACAGCTAACATCTTAGTTGATGACTTATTTTTGACAAAAATAGTAATTTATATATAGAAATTGCTAAACAAAAGCTTATTTGACGTGGCAGTATATTCTAAAGTAAAAACTGTACCCAAATCTAGTCAACAAGATGTTGTCTTTCATATTTCGCCTGACTGTAACGTTGTTTTCATGAAATATTAGGGCATATTGTTAATTTGCAGTTTAATACGTTGCTTATACAAATAGCCTACATTTTATTTCAACATATTTCAGTCGATTTTTACTCATCTCAGTATAGCAATACAGTTTGCTAAAACATCATCATTCATTCACACAGTTCAAGCACCTTATGTTGTGATTGATAGTCTATATTTACTTTTAATCCAGGAAATTTGTTAATGAAAAAATTATTAAAATTAAGATACAATTGATACAAAACGAAATTCGTTTTAAAGAAAGGATTTGTACTTTCTGTTTTGAGGTCTCTGTGAAAGTTTGAAAGTCTTGTAGTGCTTTTTTTAGAGCGCTCGCGTCCATAATGGAGAACTGTCACGTAATATTGTTTTTTGCCAGCTGTGGTAAACAGCGCGCATCTATGCCGTTCATTCATTCATAAACAGAAACCCGAGAAGGAAAAACTTACCAGTATTCCTCAGCTCGTATTCCTCGTATTCCTCATTATTCCTCACAGCGCTGCGAGACGTTGTAAACAAGTAATGTTCTGAATAAACTTGTGTTTTGGTTTTCTCGAGCTGATATGGGGGCGTTCACAGGATTGCGCGGATTACCTCAGCCATTTGCGTTTGAATAGCGTGCGCTCTCCGTGGGCGGAGTCACATTACATTTGAATTAGCTCTAATGAGGTCGACTGGAATCGCTCTCTTTTAATACAGATTTCACAAGATGAGAATATTTGTTTTTTATATAAATTACTTCATTTAAAAGAAGAGAATTCAAGCTTCATGCCTGTGTGTCTGTATGCCTGTTTGACTGAGTATTCACTGAGTTATTGCTCATTTTCGGAGGCGTTTCAGAATGGACTTTACTGGCAGAGAGAAGGCAGAACTCGCTTCTTGTTTATTTTTCTTTATTTGGCAAAAAGCACAACACTTTGTTTTTATTGTGAGTATACACAAAAATAATACACATTTAACAGAATCGATTGATGTATGAAACTTGTTTTGTAAAATCAAAGTCAAAAGAGTATTTGGGGTCTCAATTCAACTCATAAGGAAAAAAGCGAGCAGATCACGCCGGCGTGATCTCCGACCTCTGAGGGTTAAGTTCTGCCAGAAAGACTTAATTACTACGTCACTTATTACCTTCATTATATCCAATCACGTCTTTATACTTTCTGTATAAAAGATCGGTACTTACACATGTTTGAGTTCGCAGATGCCGACGCGACAACAATTGCTCGTGTTCACTGCTAAATCACTATGTCCAACGATACCCCAATCGTCTGCAACTACTCAGACTCCGATGACGAGTTTGTTCCGCCCTCTCCTCTTCCAACACGGCTCAGTACACGCCTCCAATGCCGTGACTCGCTATGGGCAACGTGGTCTACAGAGGACATGTACAGTACTCTGGAATCAGCCGGCATTCCCATCAGCCAAGGTCTGTCCAGAGAGGATCTTCTTCTTCTTGCCCAAAATACTCTGGGTAATCCACCTGAGTCCGTCACTAATCTCGCGACTCCTTCAGCGTCTGGCCACTCAAAACAAGCCGGCAGAAAGAGAACAGCTAAGTCATCGTCATCACATCCCGTCAAAAGAACCACGCTGCACGCTCGGGCACCTGTTCATCCGGATATCACAGAGCCTGACGGAATTAACACTCAACTCCTCCAAGCGGTTCAAAGCCTCTCCCAAACCGTCAAAGTTCTGGAATCGAGGATGTCAAAATTCGAACACTCCGCTGCTAACTTCAATGGCCCGAATCCGGCTCCGAAATCAACTTCGCTGTAACTCCTCAAATTTGTCCTCCTGCCAGCGGATTAAGCGATCCCCCGAGCTTCGCTTCTACTTCTTCAGCCCCGCCAACTTTTCACTAGCCGGCTCAGACACCATTTCAGGATGTTTCCGCTCCACCTGAAACTTCATCCTTTAACCTTTCAACAGCAGCCCCTGCCCAGCTATTCGGTAGGCGTTTCGTTTCTCCAGCCGCTGCTACGGTGTCTCCTCACATCGGAACAAACATCATCCAAGGTAAGGATATAGACCTTGCTTCACTTCTGCTTCCCTCGCCTACTGCTCACAGAAAGGTGGTTGACTGTGGTGACATGGCAGTCCTGCTTAAAACTTCCAATCCGAAAATACAACGGAATCTTACATTTGCAGAATTCGTCATTGCTTTCAGCTTATTCAGAGACATTCTGTGTCAGGTTTTCCCAGATCGAAGGGAAGAGTTGGATTTGTATTTAGCCATGATGGCAGACTTCAATCAACGTTACGGGGGTACATTATTCTATGAATACCATAAATCATTCTCCGCCAAATCAGCTTCCTTCATTTCGCTTTTTAACTCCAGGCTAGACTGGTCTGTGACTGAAAATGAACTGCTCATTCGTCATTTCGGCGGTGCAAAAACGCTGGCTTGTAACATTTGTAGCGCTCACAGACATTCGGCGTCTTTCTGCCCCAAAGCATTCTCCAGCCACATTTCGGACGCTGAGGAAATTGTTGACGGACCACAGCCATACAATTATGAGCCTGCTAGGCTGCCAAGAGAGCAGGGACAGGCCAGGATTAATGTTAGACAGAACATATTGGAACTTACAATAACAGAAACTAAGCTTTGATCAGGCGTTTGTCATGCTCATTAATATCCGCCCAGACTAACGTTACGTGATATAACTTAGCGGTTTCTCATCGAGAGACAGAGAGATATTTATTCCTGATACATTTTTTGTTCCATAGGTGCTTGTGTGGGAAATGCGAGGCAATGTTTACAGCTGAGGAAAGTCAGTGTTGCTGGGAGGTGGATGCATACTGGGCCTTAGTGGAAAATGCCAAACTTCCATGGTTGCAGTTAGTGTCACTACAGTAAAGACATGGTGAATGTTGCTGATCTGTGGACACTGGATAGTTCGTTCATTCATTGCATGTTCATGTTTATTCCTGGTTTCCACGTCAGCGCTGTTTGATCCGTTAATAACGGAGAAATGTGAATATTTCTCACTAGATCTCGCAGCGATGTTATTACTAATGTGGCGAATTCAAATGCTTTATTTACTGGATCTCACAGTTACAGTGTTGCTTGATCAGGCTCGCGCTGCACTGGTCCAAACTGATAAACGGTCCACACAAACACAATAACGAGTAGCTCAGTTTCGTTCCGCTTACATTGCGTTTGCCAGTTGATGTTGTGCTCGCGCCTAACGTTACATCCGGCGGGAGAACGCGAAGATGCGTGCACTTTAGGAACCGCACCAGCTCTGAGTCTCACCCGGTTCTTACTTCGGTATCCCATGTTGAACTCCATCATATCGCCGGGACGATAATCCTCCGATCTGAAGTGAACGCTACACACTACACACGACCGCGTTTTCCGAAGCCGACGCGGAAGAGAAATCCCGTCTCTTCACCTGCACAAACCGCACCCAGGCACGAAAGATAGCACCGTCCTTTTTCTTGTTAGGAAACCGGTGGACTCGATGTCCTGACAGGCTGGAGTTTTTGCAAGCTTCACAAACACAAAAATTTACCATGACGATGATAAATTGAAATACAAAAACTACTGAAAACACACTGACTCAAGACCGCTCTTACTGAATACCAGCCAACTCTGCACTGAGCTGCGGCAGAGCACAGCACACATCTCCCTCGTGTGACGTAAAATGACGCGATGTTGAAAAAAAGCGGTTTGTACGAGCAGTCAAAGAAACGCTCAGTTTATCTACTAAATTGGTGTCCTTATGTCGTTTTAAAACATTTTAAATCCTGCATTATCTTTTCATATGGTATTTTCATACACGATTATATATTCATTTAGATTTTTTTTTTACCTGCAAGATGCTCTTTAAGTTCTGCCAGGAAGACTTAATTACTACGTCACTTATTACCTTCATTATATCCAATCACGTCTTTATACTTTCTGTATAAAAGATCGGTACTTACACATGTTTGAGTTAGCAGATGCCGACGCGACACTTTATAATAATGCTTGCTGGGCTGTCAATAAATGTATGCTTCGTTACATAATTTTATCTCCCGAGTCTTTCTTGTAGAACTATCCTTAATCAGTGTGGAAACACACCGGGTGAAACCCTTTACTGAGAATATACTATCGGTTATCTACTCAAAATATATGCAGAATTTAAGGCTGCACGATATTGAAGGAAAATGCGATATGCGATAATGTCACGGTGTCTGGTTTGTGTTTCCCTGGGTAACCACTAGAGGTCCTTGTCCCCCACGGTGTCATTCTCTCATGCACTACAATTCCCATCATCCTGTTCTGTCTATCATTGATCATTGCACACAGCTGTTTCCCGTCACCTTGTTAGTATCTGTGTGTATATATACCCTGGTTGTTTCTGTGATTGTTGTGGATTCCTTGTTTAATCTCACACCACTTCTTGAAGTCTGTTCTTGTCTGTTTCTTGTTTTTGGATTGCCTTTTTGGATTTTGACCCCTGCATGAACTGGATTGTGAGTACGGATTACCCAATAAATATCACTGCTTTTGGATCTACCTTTTCCTGTGTGTGTTCGTGACAGATAACTCTTTAAATAATGCGATATCCGATATAATGCTTAAAAAGTGTGTAAAGTAAACTTAAATTATCTTTAAAATATATCTAAAATTATATAACCTACATACTGTACGTGTTTCACATTCTTTTTGTGACAAGAAAACACCCCTACAACTTCTGAAAGTGAACAGCAGTGTTTTACTGTAGAATGAATAATTAAATGTAAAAATAAACACTGCTTAGTTATCACTGTATGAATTAAATATATACTGATTCTTATTAAAGCTACAAAAGTTATTCAGCCAAGAGCAGTGAGTGATTTTCTCTTTGTCTTTTGTTCATGACCCCAGTTATTGCAAGTTGTTGCGATATGCGTATCGTGATATATACATTTGCGATATTTCGATAATTTCTATATATTGTGCAGCCCTAGTAGAAGTTTAAAATGTTAGCATTTGTTGATTGACAGGCTGTCTGTCTGTTGGCTGCATGAACAGACTTTGTGGAGAGCTGATGATACTATAGCAGGACACATGCCCTTTGACCTCCTCAATCTTGGAGGCTTTTTTTCGTTAAAGACCCTAAAAGTTAGTCCTTAAATCCGTAATTCCAGATGTGTAAAATACAAAACAGCATTTTTCAACTGAGTGAATCTACACATGAGAGGTCTTCAGAAGTCGTAACTTCATGGGTCAGTGGGTCTCCTGAGAATATTTAATTTCCCTTAAAAGCCAAAGATTAAGCTAAATGACACTAGTTTCCAGCGTTCGTAATTTTTCTTTTATAAAATGTACAAAGGTTCTACAAAGGTTCAATTTCAATTAATTTCCTTGCAAGTATAAAGTAAAAAATATGATATATAGCATGTCTGATGCAATGTTTTTGCAAAGAAATAGGTGCTGCAAAACTCAAACAGTTCCTCACACAATGACAGCATTGAGGACGGTCAACGGCTCAGGTCAGTTGGTGAAAACACTGCATGTGTAAGGTAGTTTTCCAGATTACCCCAAAACCAAATACTGTATTACACTTTTCAAAGGATAATCTAGCTTTAAAGTAAGAATAAAAAGTTAAAACCAAACATATCTTCATACGTGTTGTGTTCTGACACAATGCCATTAACTGATCCTTTTTGTTTTATAAATTTACTTTTCTCATTTCTACAAATATCAGCCTGATAAATATGGAGTTAATACACAATCATGCTACCAAATACGTCTGACACAACGTTTTTAAGAAAAAGCAGTGTTTTAAAATACAACTAAACCAGATGATTTTTCTTTTGACAGTCCTACAGAAATGCATGTTGATTACTAAGTTTCAGGAATAGTGCAAACATGCAATGTTCGAGAAAGCTAATATTGGTGTAATCTTTGCGAGGTCTCACCTGATCCAGGCATTGCTTTACTAAAAGAAAATATTATGGAATTCATTTTCAAACTGTAAATATACCATATTTTATTTATTAATATTAATAAAGGCCTGAGGCATTACAGGTTCTAAATGTTGCGCTTTGTCTTTCTCTGAATTTCTTAAATAAGGATATATTGAACATTTCACATGTGTGAGATGACGTGTGACACTTCATATTTAAAAAAAAAACAAAAAAAAACGTTTTTTACATGCGTCCTGATAAATAAAAAAATATACTTTAAGTTCAAGTCAAGTTTTTCCACAGACCACCGATGTAGAATACCGGTATTTGTTTTTATTAAGACTTTAAATAATTCATTCAATTTAATTTAAAACATCTTTTATTTTTAAAAGACATAATTTAAACGTTTAACTATAAATAACTTTTAAGATTGTACTTTGAAATAAATTCAACACTAACAAAACACTCACAATGTCTCATCCTGATCACTGAACACACACTCCCTTCTGACTCAGAGACTGTCAAACACTAGCCTGGGAAAACCCAGACTTTGCTCTGCAAGTAGTCTGGCAAAGAGCCCATTCAAGCCGATTTCTAATCCGTCCATATCGAGGCACCAATCAGAAACGTTGAGGCAGGCTTTACACGATGACGATTGCTCTGATTGGTTTTAGGTCTATCCAATTGCGCCCAGAGGCATTTGAGCGACGTCCCAAAGCTTGCCTACTTTTTTGCTACACATTCAAAAGTAAATACCTTTTCTTCACAAAAAGAGTACATACTTTTATGGCGTTGTGTAACTTAGGCGAATTGGGACACAGCATATGGCTTTACACGATGACGATCGCTCAGGGGTGCGTTTCCCAAAACCATAGTTGCTAACCTGTTAGCAACTTAGTTGGTTGGCAATGGGAAATTGCATTGCAACCAACAAAGTTGCTAACTCAGTTAGCAACTATGGTTTTGGGAAACGCACCCCTGATTGGTTTTAGGTCTATCCAATTGCGCCCAGAGGCATTTGAGCAACGTCCGTTGGTGACGCCCCTTTGGAAATGAGTTATTAATGAAGCTTTGCCAGACCATAACTCAGTTACTACTGAGAATGGTCTGGTTTTAACCAGGCTAGTCAAACACTGATGTGAGAGAGAAACTCTTCAGGAAACACTCTGAGATCTTTTTCTTTTTAACCAACTGCATTTTTGCAATCCCTATTCATACGTTGTATGGACATCGATGTGGTCATAAATCATTTTGACAAGCTGAATGACATCATCATAACTACTAACTGAACTGTTGACGAAACGCGCTCATGCCAACTAGAGATGAATGCGAGTGAGCAGCAGACACAGAGCTCTTTAATTCACGATCAACCTCATTTTATTGTTTATCGGTTTATTGTAAAGTGAATTCAACAAGGCATTCTTTTTCTTTGAAGCAACAAAGGCTAAATAATTTGTTAGAGTTATTTTTTGTAATTGGTGTGGATGACACGTAGCGAAATATACAGTTTTATCAAGTCAAAACGTCTGAAGCCCCGAGAGACACATGTTAAAGCGTTGACCACCCATCTATCGTCTGAACACTGTCATATGAGCATGAGTTTAACGCTTTATGCTTAGGCTGCGCAAAGCCTCATAGATGTGACATTTTTCTATTGAAATGTTTATGTTGAAATGTTTTTCGTTATTTATTAAAGAAAATAATGCAAATCATAACAACCTACTATAAGCCTATTTAATTCTTCATTAATCCTAAAACACAAATGCTGCCGACTAACATTGGTTAACAAGTAATTTTACGATTATTTATTTTAAATTATTTCACTGTTATGTTCCAGTTCATAAATCTAGGCCTACTAACAAATTAAAATAACACGAAGTATAAGACGCATAAACTTGACATGCATAGCCTTTCTAGCTATAGAAAATCTGGGCACACAATGTTAACGTTTAGCCTACTTTGCTTAAATTTGAAGCAATAATAGAAGCCTACATTTGTTTAATTTCTAAATTTGTACTGTAATTTCAGTATTGGGGATTATAAATTCGTTTTAACTACAATGTTTCACTTGAATTGATCTGCTACCAGTTCTCAACAAGCCACGGCTGATTAGGCAATAGAGAATAAACTGACACTTTTCAAAGTCTGGGATTGTAGCGCCTCTTAGCGGTAAAAGGCAGCAAATACACACCCGCAATTTTATGTCAATGTTCTAGTTGCTTGCAGAAGTTTTGATTAAGGTTTTTAGACCATTGTAAACCATTTAACCATTTTGTAAAATCAGACACTGTTCTATTAAATGTACTTGTATAACATCTGTTGCTGTTCTTTGCCCTGTAATTGTTGTTTGCTCTTATACTTTCTTGTTTCCATGTACAGGAAGTACACATATATCTCTTTTTTGAATGAGCTCCAACAGCAACAGATTTGTCTTCACATTGCCTGTCACCAGCATTACAGTCACAGTGAATTAAACATTACCTTGCTTGTGTTGCTTGTGTTTGTTCTCCAGCTGCTCAGCCAGATTATTCTGGTTCATCTTCCTCAGGATCTCCACTGTGATCTTCACAGCTTCTTCTGGTCCAAAACACTCCACCATCTTATCCACTGTGTCTAAGATATCTGCTTTCTCCATGTCAGACTTTGTTATACACTCATGATCCCTCTGTAAGTTCTTCTTAAACTTCTTCCATTCAGCTTCTACCAGTTCATTCAGTGATTTCTCAAGCAGATCTTCAACAGACGCCATTGTCCTTCACTGATTCACACAGATTCACAGCTGCAGGACAAAAAGAAAAAGATCTGAAGTAGTTTCACTCCTAACATTTGGACATAAGCACTCAAATGTATTTTGGGTTATGAAATGAAGCTGTGATTGGGTTCGCTGATCGATTGCTCCTGTCTGCCTCGTTGCTTCTGCTGCTGTTGCGTTGGTGTGCATCTGTAAGCTTCGTATATCTTTCTGTTTTGAATCATTATTTACTATCATTCCTTCTTGGTTATACTGCTAAATATAACTTACTCAATATCACACATTAACACTAGAACTGCCATGGCGGTCATTTTGACCGTTTTGAATTTTATATCAGCAATAACTTTGTTGAAAAAATAAATAAAATCCTGAAGGTACCTGACTTTTCCTAAAAGTGTCTGTATTTTCATTTAAAATGTTTTTCATATAAATTACACATAAGGCAAAAAAACAAATGAACATATTTACCTATTTCGGCCATAGACGGTCATATTGACCGCACTGAATTTCGCGGTATTATTATACATATACCAATATACACAACAATAAAATGTGGTAAAAAATACACAAAACATATTCCACAACAAATCATTTAAATGTAATGATATTCAGAACAGAACAAGAATGAAAAAATAACTATAAACAAGCCAACATGAAATACTTTAAAGCGAAAGTGAAAGTAAGCAGCGTTGGCTTCACGTAACTCTAATTAGAATCAAAATGTTTCAACATTCAAAATGTATTTGGATGGTAAACTATTCTTTATTATAGGCTTTGTAGGCTACTTCACTCACATTCCAATATCGACGGAAAAAATCATCCTCTTCACACATGCAAAATGGTAGGCCTATAGGCGAATTGTAGGCCTACTACTGACTAAACAGAGCAGTGGAATTTTTATATGTTAGGTTGACTATTTTATTATTATATTTTATTATGGCTATAATGAACAGGCTGCAATGTCAAGATTGCAATGCTGGAATATGGTGTGTGTGTGTGTGTGTGTGAGAGACGCGGGCGCGATCGAACAGTGGAAACATGAAAACATAGGCTACTCCGTCATTTTGTTCAGGGCATCTACGGATATTATTATTTATAAATGTATAATTAAACTTGTTTAAATATACAGTTTGGTGTTGTTTTGTTTTTAAAAGATATCCTAATACAATAAATGCATTAACCCCCAGAGGTCGGCGGTATCGCCGGCGATACCAGCTCGCTTTTTTTTTAGCAGTGTAAAAGAAACTCAAAAATACTCGGTTGACTTTGATTTTCCATTGGAGTTTCATACATCAATCGATTCTGTTAAATGTGTATTATTTTTGTGTATACTCACAATAAAAACAAAGTGTTGTGCTTTTTGCCAAATAAAGAAAAATAAACACGAAGCGAGTTCTGCCTCCTCTCTGTCAGTGTAGTCCATTCTGAAACGCGTCCGAAAATGAACCATAACTCAGTGAATACTCAGTCAAACAGGCATTCAGACATACAGGCATGAAGCTTGAATTCTCATCTTTTAAACGAAGTAATTTTTATAAAAAACAAATATTCACAGTTTATGTAATATGTATGCAAAGAGAGAGATGTCAGTCGTTCTCATCTCAGCTAATTAAGTTTTAATGTGCTCCGCCCACGGAGAGCACGCGCTATTCAAACGCAAATGTGAGCCGATCCAAACAAACCTGTAAAACGCCCATCAGCTGGATAACACACACCGCGAGTTCACTTTCAGACTTATGTACTTTACGATGCTGTGAGGAATAATACTGTCTTGATAATAATCCTGCAAAAATTTACCTCAGAAGTTCTGGAAGTATCATTTCGAGGAGCAAACGGATCCCGCTGAGGAATTAGGTCAGTTCTGTTTGCTTTGTTCTAATCGGAATGAATGAACGCAAAGATGCGTGCTGTTGTGGAGCTACTACAGCTGGCAAAAATACTGTTTAAATATGAATCGCGTTACTATGAATGAATGAACGCAAAGATGCGTGCTGTTGTGGAGCTACTACAGCTGGCAAAAATACTGTTTTAATATGAATCGCGTTACTATGAATGAATGAACGCAAAGATGCGTGCTGTTGTGGAGTTACTACAGCTGGCAAAAATACTGTTTTAATATGAATCGCGAATACAAAGAAAGATTACACTGGAAATATTGTTACAATTATAAATGTTGTTGTAATTGTATAACCTTAAATTTTTTTATATATATATATATATATAAGGATAGATGTAAACAAAATCTTAAAAGGTCATTATAAGCCTTATCTTTAAATAATTTTATTATGCTTTATTAGTGACACATTTGGGAAGAGAATATATTCCAAATCTGAAAATACAGTATGAGAACAATTAACTGCACAATTACTAGAAATGTTTACCTTGGATATTGTACAATTTGCAAGCAAAATTTGTGGAAAAAACAACAAACCAGTTATATATTGTCCTTGCATTCTTGTGGCTCATTCACACACCTGAATGAAAGGCTCATTACCTATGCAGCCTCATTATACGGCCCCATTGACTCCATAGGTGTGAATCACGCCCACCCGCATATGGCCTTTCCAAACAAAAAGTGTTTTACAAGATTTAAATCAATGTATTGTGTTATGGGAATGATTAGGCAGGACGATTTTCACATAATTTTGAAGAAAAAATACTAGGCAACGACATCCATTAGTCAAAAGTCTTATTTACATATATTTAGAATGTGTTTTATGGCCTTATTTCAGAAACTTTAGTTTTTTGTTTTTTAAAAAACCATGCATAAACATTATTCTATCAAAAATACAAACATGTACATGCAAGTTGTTCACATATTATGGTAGCCCTGTTTGTGCTAAATAGAGTGAATTTACACCTTTGCCATTAATATGTTTATAAGCAACTGAAAAAAGCACAAATGTCAGGGCATGTCAGAACATCTCAAGGACCCCAAAAACCCCTCAGACTCCAGAGGGTTAATCTCTCAATTGGGTATTTATCATTAAAGATATAGAGTTTGGAATCTAGCAGTCAAAATGGAATTCTGGCACTTCTAGTGTTAACCTGACATCGCTAACTTCAATCTAAATCATTATTGCTAGCACAACACACTAGTAATTCGCTAGCCTGTTAGCGTGCCATCCGTGCGCTCTATTTATATTTTTTTTCTCGCGTGCGGTCGTGCCTTTTACGAGTCCATCAAACTTAGGTGAGTAGGATCAGTCAACAAACACGGTGAGTCATGTCATCTTCTCCTCTTATTGTTACTTGCACCTCATGCAACATGTTTAGCATATCCTTCCGTAACCCGTTGTATCACTCTAGTGTTATAAATTAACTGATCAGGTTGAATGGGCACAGTAGCATTACAATAAAGTTACGTCTAAGTTTTTTTTGAGACAGCAATTACCACTTGAAATAAAGAAAATATTTTGTATTGGTACCAGTTTGTAAACTGTGGTGTCACCACTTGTCCTGTGGGTGGCACTAGTGGATCTGAATGCATATGAGTGTACTTGAGGGTTGAAGGGAAATGAGTCTGAGTAAAGGATGTTGAAAAGTTAGCTCTGTGTTGTTTGCGTTCTTACAAAGATATAACATATTGGCGACGAGGATGCCGTGGAATTTAAGCCAGCCTACACCATTTCTACAAAATGTGGGTGAGCCTCCGATGCCATTTAAGGCATGGATTCGTGTTTTCGAGAATTATGTCTTGGCCATGGACAAAGAGCTATCAGAAGCCCGAAAACACGCTCCGTTGATTCACTGCCTGGGGGCAGAAGGCCAGAGACTATTTTATACACTCACTGTTGCAGATGATAAGTACGACACGGCATTGCAAGCTATTCGCACATTCTTCGAGCCAAAAGTGAATGTGGTAGCTGAACGGTACAGATTTCGCCAGCGAGGACAACGGCATGGTGAAACTACGGATCAACATGTTGCGGCGCTAAAGGAGCTTGCGGCTACATGCGATTTCGGAGCCATGGAGGAGGAAATGATCCGGGATCAACTTGTTGAAAAAACAAATTCAAATCGCATACGGGAACGTTTACTCCTCGAGGTGGATCTTAATTTGAAAATAGCTGTCACAATGCCAGCCAAATAGAAACGGCAGTGGCGGAGGCAAATGTGATGAGCAAACCGGCAGATGGCACTGTACAAGTGATTCAACAGTCACGTCATCAGCACAATAGATATAGCCGCGAAACGGGGAAAAATGCACAGACATTACGAGGAGCAATGGCGATGCACTCATCTACATTCCAAGGGAAAACGTGTTACAGGTGTGGGTCAAAACAGCACACGGCCAACTTTCAAAAATGTCCTGCCAAAGACGCTATCTGTAATGCATGTAAGAAAAAAGGACATTTCGCCAAAGTATGCCGTGGACACAAAAACATAAGTGAGATTTCAATTCCTGAAGTGACTGTGCTCACGGTAGAAAGCCCTTATCGCGATTCAAGCAAGATAATGTGTACTGTTCAAATCACCGTATGTGACACTAAACAGAACGTGGAGTTAATGCAGGATACGGGCTCAGCAGTATCAATTATTCCAATGTCTGTGTGTACCCAGTATTTTCCTAATGCTATCCTGGTGAAAGCGAAAGTGAACTTAGTAAGCTATGGTGGACACACCATATCCGTAATGGGATGTATAGAAGCTGAGATCATGTATGGCGAGCGGCGTGCTACAGCTGAACTGTTCGTTGTGAACACTGGCACTGCGGTGTTGGGACGAGACTTGTTTGTGGCCTTGGAACTGCAGCTGTTAGATGGCCGTATTGTTACATCGTCATGCCGCACGATAAATTCAGCTGACGTTAGTACGAATTCTGAGAAACTGGGCTGCGCACAAGGATTTGTACACTTAGTCAAAGTTCGTGCCGACGTGAAACCAGTACAGCAGAAACTGCGCCGCCTTCCATTTGCAGTCCGTGACGCTGTGTCACAGGACTTAAAGTGACTCATTAACCAGGATGTGATCGAACCGATTGAATCATCAGAATGGGTCTCACCAGTCGTGGTCACAAAAAAAAAAGATGGCAACATACGACTTTGCGTGGACTTGCGAGAACCAAATAAGGCCATAGTAGTGGACAGTTTTCCACTTCCTCACATGGAAGAAATGTTTGCAGAGATGAGGGGATCAACTGTCTTTTCAACGCTAGATCTTCAAAGCGCCTATCACCAAGTCCTTCTGCATGAGGATAGCCGCAGCCTCACTTCATTCATCACGCATGAAGGTTTATTTCGCTATAAGCGAGTACCTTACGGACTGGCGTCAGGGCCGAGTTCTTTTCAGAGACTGATGTCGACCATACTTAAAGGACTTGCACATGTTCAATGTTACTTGGACGATGTTATTGTCTCAGGAAAGACCGTTGAGGAACATGACAAGAACTTGAACGCAGCACTTCAGCGTCTAGTAACAGCTGGACTTAAATTGAACCTTGACAAATGCCACATCAGACAGACGGAGCTGTTGTTCTTAGGACACACAATCTCGGCTGGAGGACTTCAGCCGGATGATTCTCATGTCCATGCGGTCTCACAAGCTCCACCACCAACGGATACTGTCAGCTTACGCTCTGTTCTCGGGCTCACATCATGGTATTCCAAATTCATACCCGATTATGCCGCAGTGGTTGAGCCCCTTAGAGCATTGACTCGTGGATCTGCTTCATTCACCTGGACGCCTGAGGCGCAGAAAAGTTTTGAGCGGGTGAAAGACCTTATAATTAATAGCCCTGCACTGACACTTTTCAACCCTGAGCTACACACTATCGTTACAACTGATGCTTCTAATTACGGTCTGGGTGCCGTTCTCACACAAAGGCACCCAGACGGGTCTGAAAAGACTGTTGCTTTTGCATCACGCACCCTCACACAGGCTGAACGCAAGTACTCCACAATTGAGAAGGAAGCATTAGGTTGTGTGTGGGCAACGGAGAATGGAGAACTTATCTGTGGGGTTTTACTTTACGTACAGACCACAGCCCACTCACAACGCTGCTCACTTCAAAGGGACAAGGGCGAGCAGGACATCGGATTGCTCGGTGGTCAGCTAAGTTGATGGCTTTTGACTACGACATCCAGTACAAGCCTGGACGTGAAAATGTTACAGCTGATTGCTTGTCTCGCTTGCCATTACAGAGCAGTGACCCGGTGCTGGAGGATGACATGGAAGTGGTTGCACTAACTTCAACCCTAACGGCCATATCTGCTGCTGATTTCAGAGCTGCAGGGGCTACCTGCCCAATATACAGTGAAGTACGTAACTTACTGATGACCAAATGGCCAAAATCCCCTAAGGGCCTAGGACCTGATCTGTTACCATACTACAAAATCCAACATAAACTTTCTCTTCAGGATGATTACGTGGTACGAGGTACTCACAGACTTTTAGTACCAGAGTCTTTGCGTGGCCAGTTCATTGCTTTGGCTCATGACTTGGCTCATGATACTCATCAAAGCATTGTTAGAACCAAACAACGACTCAGAGAGCTGTATTGGTGGCCGGGTATGGATGCCCAGGTTGTGACAGCCATCAAATCATGTATTACGTGTCAAACTCATGACAAGTCAGCAGTCGTTCGCACTCCGCCACTCCAGCCTGTACCCCTCCCAGATGGAGCATGGGAGAAACTCGCTATAGACATTGTGGGGCCCTTTGACAAAGCTCCGGCAGAATGTCGTTTTGCTGTAACTTTAGTGGACTACTTTAGTAAGTGGCCAGAGATTGCTTTCATGCCTCAGGTAACCTCTTCAGCGGTTATTCGATTTCTGTCAACTGTGTTCAGCCGTGAAGGTAACCCGAAGGAGCTGATCTCAGATCAAGGCTTTTAATTCATGTCATGTGAGTTTGAAATGTTTCTTCAAAACCGAGGAATCATGCATCAGACTTCATCTGTGTATTATCCTCGTGCCAATGGAGAGGTCGAACGGTTTAACCATACATTGAAGCACGCGTTGCTGACTGCTTCCCTGGAAGGCAAGGGTTGGAAAGAATTCACAAAGGAATTCTTACAAGCATACCGTGCTACACCTCATTCGACTACTCAGCGTTCACCTGCTGAATTGTTACATGCAAGACCGATGCGCACTAAACTTCACATCTCAGGATTGCAGAATCGGCAGCATCTTCAGCAACCAGGTACGCAGAGCATTGTGGATCGAGTGAAACACATGCAGAAGAGCCCCTAGGCATACACTGATTGCAAGCGTGGGGCGATGGAAGTGTCATTCAAACAAGGATCTTTTGTTCGAGTGAAGCGACCAGGTATTCTTCCTAAGCTCCAATCGGCATTTTCCAAACCATTGGAAGTACTGCAAAAGATTGGTCCTTACACTTACAAACTGTCTGATGGGCGTACTTGGAATGCTTCTTACCTCACATCCTTCTCTTATGGGAAGGAGGAGAGTGGGATACAGGAACTAGCTAACTTTGATTATGACTGTAAAATGCAAGCTGCACCAGTGACTCAGCCGGGAAGACAGGTTAGAGTTAAACGAGCGCCAGTATGGGCTCGGGACTATGTTATGAACTAAAAGCGGTTCATTGATTCCAGGTGAATATTATTTTACATGGGGATATAAGGTAACAAATGCATATATAGTGTTGTTCTGTAATGCATGTTGTGCACGGGAAAATGTTAAGTATATGTTTGAAAGGTTGGTACTGTTATGCAAAGTCATTGTAAAAAAAAAAAAAAAACTTTGGTCACTGTTCAGACATAAGTGTATACTAGGTATAATTGTTAAAAGAGAGCGAGATGTGGTGTAACCACTTGTCCTGTGGGTGGCACTAGTGGATCTGAATGCATATGAGTGTACTTGAGGGGTGAAGGGAAATGAGTCTGAGTAAAGGATGTTGAAAAGTTAGCTCTGTGTTGTTTGCGTTCTTACAAAGATATAACATAAACATACAATTGATAAAACAACAAAAACAAAATACAATCATCAGGCCTGTTTGGTATAACAAATAAAATAAATGGTTCCCCAAACACAGTTCAGAAAGTCTTTTCCTTGTGTTCTTATTTATTTTCTTTTTTCTTTTATAAAGTCTGATCCTTCCAGGAAAGAAATATTGAAGTAGAAAAAAATAGAAGCAGAAGTATTCACGTGACAGAAGAAAGATTTACTACCCGGGTAGTTTTAAACTCAGTTTCACTCAGGTATCCGCAGTGTATGGTGTGTTGTATTCTCTTATCTGTTTGATGACAGATTAAGGATACTGAGCTCGCTCCAGAGAAAGACGCGTTGTGACATCAACTAGGCAATGTTGGCTCAACTCAAGAAGTACACATCAACAGGAAACAAGAAGAAGAAAAAAAAACTGCATAATGCAGAGAACTTGTCACTCATTCACATTCACTTCATCTGAATTGACAACAGATATAAATCACATGAAATTTCATATCTTTCACTTTTCTTTCTTCAACTGCATATTAACTCATTAACTTGTTTTACAAAGACATATTATTATTGTATGACTCACTAAATGTCATACGTATTCATCAAATCACATACTCTGATTCTTTTACAATAATATATCCCCAGAGTTAATTAACAATATCAAACTATCATCAAATGGCTCTGTTTACACAAACCAATGCACATTAATTAGTATGCGATGCAGTTGATTTTAACCCTCTGGGGCCTGAGGTGTTTTTGGGGTCCTTGAGATGTCTGACATGCCCTGACATTTGTGCTTTTTTCAGTTGCTTATAAACATATTAATGGCAAAGGTGTAATTACACACTATTTAGCACAAACAGGGCTACCATAATATGTGAGCAACATGTATGTATTTTTGAGAGAATAATGTTTATGCATGGTTATTGAAAAAACTAAAAATGAAAGTTTCTGAAATAAGGCCACAAAACACATACTAAATATGTGTCCACAAGACTTCTGAATAATGCATTTTGTCGCCTAGAGTTTTTTCTTCTGAAAATCATCCTGCCTAATCATTCACATAAAACAATATATTGATTTAAATTTTGTAAGACACTTTTTGTTTGGAAAGGCAATATGCGGGTGGGCGTAAACGATCCAACACCATCATGAATAATGAGTGGTTCACATAATGAGCCATTCATTCAGGTGTGTCACTGAGCCACAAGAAAGAATGCAAGGACAAAAAAAAAAAATATATATATATATATATATATATATATATATATATATATATATATATATATATATATATATATATATATAATTGGTTCACAGTTGGAAACACAGTTGTTGTTTGTTTTTTCCACAAATTGTGCTTGTAAATTGTATAATATCCAAGGTAAACATTTCTAGTAATTGTGCAGTTTGTAAATAACCCTCAGTTATTTTATTTAGTTTTGGGTATTAATATATTATTCTGATATTATCGTAATTAACTATATTATACTATACTATATTTCTTAATATTAGTTTAATATTCGTAATATTGTGTTTATTATAGTTTGGAAGTTTACTTTGCACTCTTAGTTATTTAACCTATAGAGACCTTTATTTTGAAAGGTGGCTTGCCGGAAAGGCGAACAGATCGCTTGCGCACAGAGAGCGCGCCGCGCATACAGATTGCTGACAGACGGAGACACGGAACCATGCGGTCACGGATTCACGGATCTGAATTATAGTTTTTAAGGTCACCTTTTAAGTAAATTTAGTCATCTAGTCGCTGTTTTATTTTATTTTATTTTTTGTGTTTAGCACCTGGTTGGAAAGGAGTACAAGGTATACATCATTTATATTTTTTGCATTTGTATAATGTTACATAGCATATCGTCTCTTTAAGATTGGTTTTATATGTGTTTGTTTGATTTATGAGTAATTTAAGTTGTTTATGGTAAATGTTAGTACTAATTTCGTAATTTTGTTGCTATATTGACTACTGTTTTGCTTCATTTATATGTATGTGAATTATTTACTAAGTCCAATAATGTTAATTTGTCTGTTTTAGCTCTTACGGTGTTGTGAAGGTGTTGTGAAGGTGTTCTGATGGCATTGTGAAGGCATTACGGACAATAAACAGACAACATCAGTGAGAGAGCGAATTTCTTTTATCCAACCGGGCTGTTACAGTAAGAGCTTTTCCTATTGATTCCATTTGCTGATGTAAATGATGACAGACCATGGATCCAAATCGTGCACTCCTGTGAAAGAAATGGAAGCTTTAAAAATCCTACCTTCTCAAAGCAGAGATTCTGAAGATGAGATAGATGATCATTCTGATGGGGTAAAAACAGATGAAGTACGTCGCTCTACTCGTGCACGAATTCCAACAGAAAAGATGCTTGCATATCAGAGAGAGGAGTCACAAAAGGCAGAGAGAAGGCTCATGCACGCATATGAGCAATGGAAAGCTGAGGCTCGAAAGGCAAGAGGGCAGCTGAAAACGGACATTACTGAGAGTCAGCTAGCAACACTTATAGACACATTGGAAAATGAAAGAGACAATGTAATGAACGCATACATGAGAGTTCGAAGTTATGTTACTCCTCCTACTGATACAAGAAGACGGATTGATGCCTGTGACGCTGTGACGAAGGATATAGTAAAGATTGCTTATGAGAGGATCTCAGGTGTTGATGGAGACCTAGACGGTGAAAGAGTAAAGGGGCGTCTTCGTGAATTGCTTGATCGAGATTATGCTCGCTCCGTCTATGGTTCTACAGTCTCACGTATCAGCTCCAAGTCAAGTACACCCATAAGTCAACCTTCACTGAATTCCATACTGATGGCTAAACGAATAGAGGCAGAAGCAGAGCTTGCAGCAAAGGAAGCCGAATATGCAACACTATTGGAGGAAAAGGAACAAAGGGAAAGAATACAACTTCTAGAAGAAAGGCAAAAAAGAGAACTTGATGCTCAAAGGAGTGAGTTTGAAAGATTACACGCAGTCAAGGAGGTAAGAGCAGCTAGAGCCAGACTAGAAGTGTATGACAAGGAAGAAATAATTTCCTCTACCAATCAGAATCACGAGCTGCAGCAATCTGTAAGCATTCCTACACAAGAACCTGTGTATTCATCCTCAATTAAGCCAACACTCAATGAAAACACATCATCGCCAACTCTCAATGCTGATGTGTCTTACCTTGCACAGGCTGTTCAAGACAGTATAACGCTGAACAGACTTCCTATGCCAGAGCCTACAGTCTTCAGTGGTGACCCCATTCACTTTATTGAATGGAAGGCTTCTTTTCAATCACTCATCGACAAAAGACACATCTCCTCAGCAGACAAGCTATACTACTTGAAGAAGTATGTAACTGGTTCCGCTCGGAAAACTCTAGAAGGGATGTTTTACAGAAATGATGAGGAAGCTTACAAGGATGCATGGAAAAGACTTCAGGATCGCTATGGACAGCCGTTCATTGTACAAAGAGCATTTCGAGAGAAACTCGCATGCTGGCCCAGAATACAGCCCAAGGACGCTGAAGGACTCCGAAATTTCTCAGATTTCCTGAATGCGTGTAAAGATGCTATGCCTCATGTTAAGGGACTGGAAATACTGAATGATTGTGAGGAAAACAGAAAACTCGTCAGTAAACTTCCTGATTGGGCGGCTGCACGCTGGAATCGTCAAGCTACACAAACACTGAGTGAGACTCAAGATTTCCCACCTTTCCATGATTTCGCTAACTTCATGTCAGTTGAGGCCGAGGTAGCCTGCAACCCAGTCACTTCCTTCTATGCTCTTCACACTTCTGAAGCTAATAAGGATAAACATAACCTCAAGGTTAGTAAGAACAAAGCTAATGTCTTCCACACAAAGATAATCACACAACATGAGAATCCGAAGCACACTAGTAAAGTCTCTAAACCATGTCTGTTCTGTCGAAACGGTGAACATCAGATTCATGATTGCTCTAAATTCTCTGTAAAGTCTCTTGAAGAGCGGAGACAGTTCATAAAGGATACTAAGCTGTGCTACGGATGTTTGAAGCTCGGTCACAGTGCCAGAGACTGTCGTTCCAGACATAGCTGTGATACCTGCAAGGGAAGACATCCTACCTGCTTACACGATGACAGCTTCGAAAGAAGGGTAAAGTTCTCCTCTGCCCAAAGCCCAGAGAACACACATGAAAGGGTTGTGACAACGTCTTTAAGTGTAGAATCTGGATGCACATCTACTAACACCTCAATGATTGTGCCAGTGTGGTTGTCCTCACAAAATGACCCAGCCTCGGAGAAACTCGTCTATGCTCTGTTAGACACACAAAGTGACACTGTCTTCGTCGAATATGCAGTAAGTCAAAGTCTAAAGGTTGAATCATGCCCAGTGACACTTAGGCTCACTACCATGGTTGGAAGAGATTCTTTGATATCAAGTGAAAGAGTTTCCGGTCGTCGAGTCAGGAAGGACAAGTCTAGTGACCATAGTACAGTGGCAGAACGTGAGGATGCTAAGTGCATCATCATCAAGGACTTACAGAGTCAGATGTATGCAGAAGAGATAGCCTTACTCCGTAAGGGCAAGCAACTCCCACGCAACAACAGACTATGCAATCTAGACGCCTTTGTCGACCATGACGGATTGCTCAAGGTGGGAGGACGGCTTTGTAATTCTTCTGTCCCTAACTCCATTAAATATCCAGTAATAATTCCAAAGGAACACCATCTTACAAAACTTCTGATCGCTGATTGTCATGAAAAAACGGAACATCAAGGAAAAGGCTTAACTATAAATGAGATCAGATCAAGAGGATTTTGGATAACAGGAGTAAACAGGACTGTAGCCTCCTTTGTACGTCGGTGTGTGAGATGTCGTAAGCTTCGCAGACCCACAGAAGAGCAAAAAATGGCCAACCTGCCCTCAGAGCGTATAGATCCATCCCCTCCATTCACGTACTGCGGAATGGATGTTTTTGGTCCATTCATCACCAGACAAGGCCGTAAATCATACAAGAGGTATGGACTTCTCTTTACCTGTTTCTGTTGCAGAGCCGTCCATGTTGAGATGCTGGATGACATGTCCACGGACGCCTTTATCAACGGCCTGCGTTGTTTCATCGCTATCAGGGGAGCAGTTCGTCAAATAAGGTGCGACCAAGGCAGTAATTTCATTGGAGCTAAGAATGAGTTTGCTAAGGCCATGAAAGAGATTGACACCAATCATCTGGTGGCGTTCTTAGCAGACAAACAATGTGACTTTGTCTTCAACGCACCCCATTCAAGTCACACAGGAGGAGTTTGGGAGAGACAGATTAGAACTGTGAGAAGTGTTCTTCATGCCACTCTGTCCTTATCTTCTGGAAGGCTTGATGATTCTTCCCTTCGGACCTTCTTCTATGAGGCTATGGCCATTGTAAATAACCGACCGCTCACAGTAGACAATCTGAATGATCCTAAAGGTCCTGAGCCCCTTACCCCAAATCACCTGCTCACTTTGAAAACTACCCAAGCTTTACCACCCCCTGGCAAGTTTGTTAGAGAAGACGTATATGCTCGGAAGAGATGGCGTCATGTCCAATACTTAGCAGAGCAATTTTGGGGCCGTTGGCAGAAGGAGTATGTGTCTAACATTGCAACCAGACAATGCTGGCTTACACCAAGAAGGAACATGCAAGTTGGAGATATAGTCTTGGAGAAGGCAGACGATCTGCCCAGGAATGAGTGGCGCTTGGCAGAAGTTATTGAGACTGTAGTTAGCAAGGATGGCTTGGTAAGAAGAGTGAAGATACGTTTTGGAGACAGAAAACTGGGGAAGGATGGTAAACGTCTGAACAAACCTTCAATAGTTGATCGCCCAGTGCAGAAGCTGGTCCTGCTGCTAGAGGCAGCCTGAACTCCCTGACATATCCTTTGATTTATACAGTTCATAGTAGAATGTTAGAAATCATTCATGCTTAAAATTTGAGATTTGTAGTCACTCATGATTTGGTGGGAGTGTAAATAACCCTCAGTTATTTTATTTAGTTTTGGGTATTAATATATTATTCTGATATTATCGTAATTAACTATATTATACTATACTATATTTCTTAATATTAGTTTAATATTCGTAATATTGTGTTTATTATAGTTTGGAAGTTTACTTTGCACTCTTAGTTATTTAACCTATAGAGACCTTTATTTTGAAAGGTGGCTTGCCGGAAAGGCGAACAGATCGCTTGCGCACAGAGAGCGCGCCGCGCATACAGATTGCTGACAGACGGAGACACGGAACCATGCGGTCACGGATTCACGGATCTGAATTATAGTTTTTAAGGTCACCTTTTAAGTAAATTTAGTCATCTAGTCGCTGTTTTATTTTATTTTATTTTTTGTGTTTAGCACCTGGTTGGAAAGGAGTACAAGGTATACATCATTTATATTTTTTGCATTTGTATAATGTTACATAGCATATCGTCTCTTTAAGATTGGTTTTATATGTGTTTGTTTGATTTATGAGTAATTTAAGTTGTTTATGGTAAATGTTAGTACTAATTTCGTAATTTTGTTGCTATATTGACTACTGTTTTGCTTCATTTATATGTATGTGAATTATTTACTAAGTCCAATAATGTTAATTTGTCTGTTTTAGCTCTTACGGTGTTGTGAAGGTGTTGTGAAGGTGTTCTGATGGCATTGTGAAGGCATTACGGACAATAAACAGACAACATCAGTGAGAGAGCGAATTTCTTTTATCCAACCGGGCTGTTACACAGTTAATTGTTCTCATACTGTATTTTCAGATTTGGAATATATTCTCTACCCAAATGTGTCACTAATAAAACACAATAAAAATTATTTAAAGAGAAGGCTTATATTGACCTTTCAAGATTTTGTTTACATCTATCCTTGTATGTATATATATATATATATGTATATATATATTTTGCTATTTTATTAAAAAAGTTTATACAATTACAACAACAATTAAAATTGTAACAATATTTCCAGTGTAATCTTTCTTTGTAAAAGCTAAAGTATACATTTTATACGTAATTCAAAGTTAAGGATTCATTAGTTTGAATATAGCCTACATTATAATAATAACACCTATACTATAATAACATCCACTAGCCACTATAATAACATCTTAGTTGATGACTTATTTTAGACAAAACATAGTATATATATATACAGTATATATATATATATATATATATATATATATATATATATATATACAGTATATATATATATATATATATATATATATATATATATATATATATATATTTAACATATGAGCAGAAATTGGCAACATTATAAGCTTGATGGGGCAGTATTTTAC
This sequence comes from Vimba vimba, assembly GCA_022828995.1. Lineage (NCBI taxonomy): Eukaryota > Metazoa > Chordata > Actinopteri > Cypriniformes > Leuciscidae > Vimba > Vimba vimba. The sequence goes on from CM040821.1 coordinate 41,866,609, forward strand.
AGTAAAAACTTTATAATCTATCCGATTTTTGTAGTCGATTTTTACTGATCTCAGTATAGCAATAGAGTTTGGTAAAAGCTGTTCATTCATTCACACACAAAAACGAGATTAATTTTGAAACAGTAGCCTATTTTTGCCAGCTGTAGTAGCTACACAACAGCGCACAACTGTTCATTTATTCATTCACACACAGAAACGCGATTCATATTTAAACAGTCTTTTTGCGTGTACAGACACTTGCGATTAGAACAAAGCATAGAACTGACCTATTCCTCAGCTGGATCCGTTGCTCCTCGAAATGAAACTTCCAGCACTTCTGAGGTAAATTTTCCAGGATTATTATTAAGATAGTATTATTCCTCACAGCGTCGTAAAGTACATGACTGATTACTCGCGGTGTGTGTTATCCAGCTGATGTGGGCGTTTCACAGGTTTGTGTGGATCGCTTCAGATCATTTGCATTTGAATAGCGCGCGTTCTCCATGGGTGGGGTCACATTAAAACATAATGAGCTGAGATGAGAACGACTGACATCTCTCTCTTTTCATACATATTACAAAATCTGAGAATATTAGTTTTTTTTTAATAAAAATTACTTCATTTAAAAGAAGAGAATTCAAGCTTCATGCCTGTGTGCCTGTATGCCTGTTTGACTGCGTATTCGCTGAGTTACAGTTCATTTTCGGACGCATTTCAGAATTGACTTCACTGACAGAGAGGATAACTTACACTTACACTTAACAGGATTGATTGATGTATGAAACTTGTATGCAAGATCAAAGTCAACAGAGTATTTTGAGTCTCTTTTGCACTGATAAGAAAAAAAGTGAGCCTATCACATTGGATTCAACATTGGATTCAACTCCGATTGGTTTAATGACAAACTATCCTTTATCTCTTCATCACAACATGCATATTTCAATATTTACTCATCTTCAGTTAGTTATCAATCATATTTATTCTGTAAATTATTAATTGAACACATATGACTGATTACAGAGCAACAACAGAGTAACAAAACAGTTCCTCGAAATAAAAGTATGAAAATATGTTTCTTCCCCTGGATTTCACTAGAAAAGAACTTAAAACTTTTTTTCGTCACACTCTATTACTCTCTTTTAAAATATTTACACTGAATCATCTTTTTTCCTCCGTTCTCTCTCGTTTTGTAAAATGGCTTTTTTCTCAATTATTTCACTCGTCACGGAGAATAGTCGCCCTCTAGTGGAGATTAGTAGTTACTACATTTTTCCTTCAAATTAAAAGTCTGTTAACTACCTAAATTTAAAGGGATTACACTTCTCTGTCAGCACAGGATTTACATGTGATAAATGCAGGGAGATAGTAAAGCTGACGGAGAAGATTTCAGAACTAGAGACACGCATCCAAGCTTAAATCGAGGTTAATTGTAAGAGTGCAAGGGCTTTAGATACTGCTTTGGATGCGACTAGCTTAGTGAACTCTTTACATTGTTCGGTTCCGGCTGAAGTAGAGCCCGTGCAGCAGGGCAATTGGGTGACGGTGAGACGCTGTAGTCGCGGGACAAAACACCGCTCTTCCGTTCCGATTACAACATCAAACAGATTCTCCCCACTCAGTGAAACACCCACTGAGAATCCTGTTGAATGTGCCCTAGTTATTGGCGATTCTATTACACGGAACGTGAAAATAGAGACACCAGCCACCATAGTCACATGTTTGCCGGGAGCCAGAGCGCCTGACATCAGAGCAAATTTAAAAGTGCTGGCTAATGCTAATCATACATTTTTCTACGATTATTATTCATGTCGGCACTAATGATGTTCGACTCCGCTGGTCTGAGATCACTAAAATTAACGTTAAGGGAGTTCAGAAACAGTGCACACTGATATAGAGAATAAATCTTGCTGGAGTGACAGTGTGCTTTTTCGTGCACAAACAGCAACGTTACACATTAAATGAAGTTGAACATTTTAAAAAGGCATAATATCAGCTCTTTAAAAAGTCGATTCCTCACACAAGAGTCACACAAACACTGACACACAAAAACAGGCAGACGCGCATCAAGCTCAAAGTGAGGTAATCAGATGTGCAAGCCGAGGTTTGACACAGAATGTTTCTGTGGACAGACTGAATTATGAATAATATACTCTCACATGATCTAAATTATTTATTTAAATTAAAGGTTCTGAGATGAATGTGTGTATTTCTGAAGAGAGAAATGAGATACTGTCTGATTTGAGAGAAAAATTATGCTTCAGAAAGCTGTGTTGATTAAATCTGCTAAAATTACTGTAAAAGATTAAATAATTGCTTTGAGTTTTGTTAGCAATGAAAAATGTTATACACAGTGTGTCAATGCTGTTTGATAAGTCTAGATCAATGTGAATGGATTCATGACATTGTTAACAGGACACTGTTAAATCTATATATGTCAGTATTTTATTAAGTAGTATTTACTAACCATGAATAATGACGGTGAAGATGAGTCTTGTTCCTCCACTGAACTTTAACTGTCTTGAGCAGAAGTTGCTTTAAAACTGCTTTAAGTTCTGTGTTTTCATAAAGGACTGTGGAGGGGGAAGTTTTCTTCAGAAATTAAACCTGTTATACCAGAACTTTTTCTTAAAACTAATAGAACAAGTTTTTTCAAAAGGACTTGTGACATAAGAGTGAAACTATGTGTAGAATCACTGTCTGTCGTCAAAAGACCTACACACGACATATCTAAAATTACAGGTAAAAAAAGAGACAAACAGACATACAGCACTGAAACACTACAATATATAGTTGAGACACAGACAGACAGGTAAATAGACAGACAGCACTGATATATAGTTAGGAGACAGACAGACAGGTAAATAGACAGACAGCACTGATATATATAGTTAGGAGGCAGATAGACAGACAGCACTGATATATATATATATATATATATATATATATATATATATATATATATATATATATATATATATATATAGTTAGGAGATAGACAGACAGACAGACAGACAGGTAAATAGACAGACAGCACTGATACATATATTTAGGAGACAGACAGACAGATAAATAGACAGACAGCACTGATATATATAATTAGGAGACAGACAGACAGGTAAATAGACAGACAGCACTGATATATATAGTTAGGAGACAGACAGACGGACAGGTAAATAGACAGACATCACTGATATATATAGTTAGGAGACAGACAGACAGACAGGTAAATAGACAGACAGCACTGATATATATAGTTAGGAGACAGACGGACAGGTAAATAGACGGACAGCACTGATATATATAGTTAGGAGACAGACAGACGGACAGGTAAATAGACAGACATCACTGATATATATAGTTAGGAGACAGACAGACAGACAGACAGACAGACAGGTAAATAGACAGACAGCACTGATATATATAGTTAGGAGACAGACAGACAGACAGACAGACAGCACTGATATATATAGTTATGAGACAGACAGACAGACAGACAGGTAAATAGACAGACAGCACTGATATATATATAGTTAGGAGACAGACAGACGGGTAAATAGGTGTGTTGGACATCGGCTGCTGCTCGATGAAACATGAAGTCGGACACTTTCTGCTTCCCGTAGTGACGCTCACGTGGTGTTTGCATACTTTATAACAGCTGGAGTTAAATAAGTGCAATATTTGAAAGTTCAAAATGAGCCTATACTATTTAAATATAAATGTAGTGGGGTCTACGTTTTTTTATCAGTTTTATTTCGATAAACATGACACAATATAACATCACGACTACATGAAAAGAGATTTTACTGTTATAAAAAACAGATTTGTGAGCATTAGTGGAACTGAAGGTGTTCGAATAAACACGAAACACACGTGATCGCTGTCATACGGTGAATCCGGTCAATCGCGGATCAGTTGTGTCGTCATAATAGCTCGCGAGTCGCTCTGGAGAAACTGCTCTGAGTTCTCCGGCTGCTCTCGAATCTTTTTTTTTTTTTTTTTTTTTTTTTTTTCAATACATTTATTCAACAATTGCACAGTTTACAGGAACGTTCATCTCCATTATAAAAATAACATATTGTGCAGTTTCCAACATTGCAAGTGTTTTAACATAAACAAAACATAAACAAAGACTCACATCATCACATTTTGCCAGGGGAAGTACGGATTTACAAAAATATATCAAATTGTTTACACACATTCACAGTTTTTGTTGCCTTTTGATTAAGAGAATACTTAATCGTGTTGACATATTGCTTGACCTCAATGTTAAAAGCAATAAAAGATGTTTTGGAATACGCAAACTTACATTTATGAATGTAATATTTTGCCAAGAGAATAATGAGATTAATAATGAAAGTTTCATTAGGCCTAGTCTTAGTTCTGTTGAGGTCATAAAGGCCAAAAAGAACATCCTTCCAAAACAACTTGAAATCTTTCTAAATTTTTTCTGCAATAAAATTACAAATGTCAGACCAGAAACTTTGGACAAAAGGGCAGTGCCAAAACAAATGAGTAACTGTTTCAATACTCATAGAGCAGAAAGTGCACATTACATCAATGTCTTTTTTAAATTTTTTAACAATATGATCATTAGACGGGTAAAACTTATGAATTATTTTAAATGATATTTCTCTAATTTTGTTGGTCAGCAAATATCGGTTGGGTAAGAGCCAGACCTTCTTCCAGTCAATGTTTTGCACAAATTTATTCCAGTATGGAACCACATATGGGACTGTGATAATATCTGTTTTGAACAGGGATCTAATTAGTTTATTGTTCTTACCATTGTTACAAGAAAAACAAATCTTACAAACTGATGTGTCAGTCAGCGATAACAAAGTTAGTTGTTGTGTGTCCAATCTTGGTTGAGCTCTATATAACATGCAGACACCAGAAGAAATTGCTCCAAAGACTTTGGCATAATCTCCAGGAGACACAGGAATTTTGTATTCTTCTAGAAACTCATTATAAGAGTAAAGACAACCATCCCTGTTAAATAATTGGTCAACAAAAATAATGTTATTATTAAACCAGTAATCAATAAATAAAGATTTGTGTTTAAACAGTATGTCTTTGTTGTTCCATATGTAATATTTGTTGGGTGAAAAGTTGTGTTTGAAAATAAGAGACCATGAAAGGAAGGCCTGGCGGTGAAAGGATGACATTTTTATCGGGACTTTATCAATATTATAATTACAGGTTAAGAAATAGCTCAACCCACCCAGTTTTGACAGAATATGACATGGTATGACATTCCAAATAGAGTTAGGGTTTTTAAAGAAATGTTTCAACCAATTTACTTTAGAAGTATTATTAAGAGTACAGAAATCTATAAAGTTTAATCCACCCTTTTCATAGTCATTTGTTAGAACAGACTTCTTCACATGATGAGTTCTATTTTTCCATAAGAAATTAAAAAGTAGCTTGTCAATCTCAGTAATATGTTTTTTGTCCACATACAGAGATAGAGCTGGATATGTTAACCGTGATAAACCTTCTGCCTTAGACAGTAGGGTTCTGCCTCTGAGGGAGAGATCCCGTAACAGCCACTGGTTCAGCTTTTTTCTGGTTCTTTGAATAATAGGGTTGAAGTTCAATAAAGTCCTTTTTTGTTGGTCCTTGGTAATTGTGATACCTAAGTGAACAAGTTCACTTTTGACTGGAATACTACAAATGGAAGATTTCATGCAGTCGTTAATAGACATGATTTCACACTTATTGATATTCAGCCTTAAGCCAGAGGCCATGGAAAATTTTTCTATGGTATTTATTGCACCAGAGACTTGATTTTCATCTCTAAGAAAGAGAGTGGTATCGTCCACCAGTTGAGATATAATAAGCTCTCTACCTAATATATTGATGCCGTTTATCTCACTTGATTTAATATGATCAGACAAAAGCTGGGCAACCAATAGGAATAGGTAAGGCGAAGCCGGGCACCCTTGTCGGATGCCTCTAGAGACATTGAACCTGGGAGACATACCACCTGTTAGTCTAATTGAGCTATTACTATTGTTATAAAGACTTTTAATATCTGAGGAAAAAAACTCACCAAAACCGAATTTTTTAAGGGACTGTAAAATGAATGGATGTTCAACGGTGTCAAATGCTTTGTAGAAATCTACAAACAGCATGAGCCCACCCTCCTCTACCATTTCTGGGTAATCTAAAATATCTAAAATGAGCCTAATGTTATTTCCTATATGCCTTTTGTTCATGAAGCCTGATTGTGTTTCGTCTAGTCCAGAACAGACCGTAATCTTCTAGCCAATAAGAGAGCTAAAATTTTATAATCGTTGTTAAGTAAACAAATTGGGTGCCAATTATCTAAAAATAATTTGTCCTTGTTTGGTTTAGGAATTAGGACTGTTATTCCTTGGGTCAGAGAGGTGGGGAGGCATTCGTTTTCAATGGATTCTATGAAGACTTTCAATAAAAAAGGGGACAGTTCAGCGATAAAAGATTTATAAAATTCGGAGGATAACCCATCACACCCAGGCGATTTGTTATTTTTTAGTTGGTTTATAGCTTTCTGTATTTCTTCAAGTGATATAGGCATGTCACAGTGCTCTCTATCCACTTCATTATCATCTTCACTGAAAGGGAGTTTAAAAAATGATCAGACGCAGTTGGAATAAATTGAGAGCTATATAAGTCTCTATAAAATTTTGAACAAAACTCTGATATTTTACGATGATCTTCAGTGATAGCTCCATTAATATTTAACTTACTGATACTGTTGTTGGTGGAACGATATTTCTCTAGACTAAAGAAATAACGAGAGTTTTGTTCACCTTCTTCTAACCACTTAGAGCGAGACCTGATAAAGGCACCCTTTTGCTTTTTGCCGATACATTTCATCAAGTTTGATTTGTGAGTAAGGTAACCCTTCTTTTTCCTCCTTTGTTAGGGAGTTAAATTCTCTGCAGGATAATTTTGTTATATTAGAGACAATCTTTAACTCCTCCGCTTTCCTGGCTTTGACTGTTTCAGCACCAAACTTTCTTAAATATTTTCCTATCTCATATTTAAGCAGGTCCCAGTTGAGCCCAAAACAGTTTTCTTTGTTTGCTTTAGACCAATAAAGTGAAATCATATTCTTAATCTTATATTGGACTACCCCATTTTGCAGTGCAGAACAGTTGAGCTTCCAATAGCTTGAGCGTGTGGCAAGTGTAGAACCAGCTGAGATATTAAGAGATATGCAAATGGCTTTATGATCAGTTAAGGGAGTAGGGCAGATGCTAACATCAACATAATCCTTGTTTAAACTGTCAGATATAAGCCAATAGTCCAGTCGTGATTGCCTAGAGCCTGATTTATTGCTCCAGGTATACAATCTGCTATTAGGATTCTTTCTCTCCATATATCTATCAGTTTAAATCTTCTTATAAAGTCAGTCAAGTATGAGTCTGAACTGTTATACTGAGAGGGTGGACTTTTATCTATAGAACCATCTAAAATAATGTTAAAATCACCTCCTAACAATATAAACGCATTTGGGAATCTAACCAACCAACCTGTAAAAATATTTTCAATTGACAACAAAAGGTTCACATTTTCTTTCTTGGTATTGTACCCATAAATATTAGAAACTAAGTAGGTTGAGTCATTGTGTTCAATAACTTGGCAAATAAAGTGACCGTCTGGGTCACATTGTGTGGTCAGGACATTTCCATTAAACCTGTTATTTAAAGAGGCTACCCCTGCTGACCGCTCTGTTCCATGGGAGAGCCATATAGTATTTCCCCATTGAGACCTCCAAAAGTTAGAATCATCCTCATTAGAGTGAGATTCTTGAAAATAGACAAAGTCTGATTTGAATTGTTTTGCGAACAAAAATAATGCTTTTCTCTTAACACTATTACGAAGACCCCTGGCATTTAGTGAGATAAATGACAACATTAATAAAGACAAAAATAAGAACTATGAAAGATAAAGAACTTAACCTTAGAAAAGCCTTGGTTAAATACTACTAATGTTGATAAGTAACATTGGGCTGTCGAGATCGGCACCATAATATAACCTTGACATCACTCACGTAAAAGAAGAATAATGTTCTATATCATATAACCATATAAGTAAGAGACGTAAACATTATACCCCTTTTTTTTTTTTTTGAACCAGCAGGAACTTCGGAATTAAAATAGCCCCACATCATCACATAGCCTTCACCATACCTAGAGATTGGCATGGAGTACTTTCCATAAGATCATCTCTCAATGCAAATCAAACTAGCTATTAGGCTAACTGAAATAAAACCATGCCAATCTCTAGGTATGGTGAAGGCTATGTGATGATGTGGGGCTATTTTAATTCCAGAGGCCAAGGGAACTTTATCAGGATGCATAGTATCCTGGATCCATGAAGTAACTGGCCTTTAAAAATAAAAATCTGCCTGCCTCTATGGGAATTTAACATAGGGGTGTCCAAACTTATGCACCCTGTATTTTAAGGAAGAACATTTATTTATTTACGATACATTATTCATTCACAAAGAAAATTAGTGTCCTTAAAGGTTGGATTTTTCCTAATTTTTTTAAATTAAGGCATTAAGTTCAGTTTCCAAAAGATGATTTTTTATTCCTCTTTTTAGTCAACTTTAGTATGGGTGTCTAAACTTATGCATAGCACTGTATATATATATATATATATATACACACTTTTATGGCGTAGCAGAAGTAGGTGAGTTGGGACGGAGCACTAGTGTTGTAGAGATCTTCAGTGGCAGGAAGGTTGGTCCCAGTGATACGCTGAGCCGTCTTCACTACTCGCTGTAGGGCTTTACTGTCAGAGGCAGAGCAGTTTCCACACCAGACGCTGAGACAGCCGGTTAGTACACTCTCAATGACAGTGAGGACAGAAGGGGTCATGCCTCCTCTCTTCAGCCTTCTTACTAAATACAGGCGCTGTTGGGCCTTCTTTACGGAGGAGGAGGAGGAGGAGGAGGAGGTGTTCAATGACCATGTGAGGTCGCCGGAGAATTTTATGTTCTGTGATTCAGCTTCCGTGCATTTGATGGATAAGGGCTGGTGTTGGGCTTCAGTGTGTCTAAAGTCAACGATCATCTCTCGTCTTGTTGACTTTCACAGAGAGATTATTGTAGTCACGAAGGCTATGAGTTGGTCCACTTCATCCCTGTATGCTACTTCATCATTGTTGCTGATGAGCCCCACAACTGTGGTATCTTTGCAATTCTATCTTCTAATGATTCACAAAAGTTTCTTGATTGATGATGTATCTGTCAATCATATGCACTGATAGCAACAGTGGGCTCCGGCACATTTTAGGTAGAACGAAAAAAAGGGCTTTTTTTATTTACTTAACCAATACCCCACTTTGTTTTACTTGAACTATTTTATTCATACAATTTGAATCCCTCATTTCTTTGATCAGACCTCTCACTTCCATTCTGTGCTTTTGCTCTTCTTAAAAAAACATTCAGATGATCTTAGGTGGACTTCCTTTTCAAGATCAGTAATAAAACAATCGCTCTTGGACTATCCCTGTCGTCAGTATGGTTGCTTAGCATAGTGAGATTAGTATCATGTTTTGCTCCAAAATCACTATATATACACGTCAGTCGTGTTTGAAATAACTTGCTTCTGTGGTGCCATGTTACTTCTTAACACAGAGTGAGAAAGAAAATTATATAATTTTATAAAAAACTCTATACTCTGATACGAGCTGTCGGTTAGCACTGCATTATATACATCATTCTGACGAAAATACCTGAGATGGCTTGAAGAACACATTGCAATCTTATTTACTGTCTTCATGTTTCATTAGTCAAAGCGTCTCTATCTGCATGTTATTCAGCTGTAGATTTATGATGTCCATATAAGGGGTTTCCTATAAGGAAATATTCCTCCAGTATGAATGAAACCGAAATTACATGAGAGTGTTTAACGTGCCTCATTTTAGATAAAAATAGAAACATATACTAAAGTACTTTGTAGTAACTTGAGTAGTTTTTCAGCAAACTACTTATTTACTCATATTCATAGTCATAGTCATATTATTTTCCATTACTTCTACTTGAACTCAAGTAAATTATTTCTTAAGTAGCAATACTTTTACTTGAGTACAATTCTTTAGTCCTCTTTCCACCACTGGTTGGGATGTAAATGTGAATGATAGCGCGTGCTTTCAGTGCTTTACAGTCACCTCAAAGCGAAGCACAACAATTTGTATCAGCTTTACTTGGCAGAAAAATCTTCAAGCACAGGTGAATCAACCCTCATTCCCAAGCCTAAGCAACAATAGCATCAAGCTTTGAAAGCCTAACTCCATATCCAGCAAGCTCCCGGTGTCATAGAGAGATAACAGAGGCCATAACACCCTATCTGGCAAAGTGCTTCCGGTCGCCACAGTCGGGAAACTAGGTTTTGTGCATCTGATCAATACTATAGACAAACGGTACAACATTCCCTCTCTGTCCTATGTTTCCCACACTGCTTTCCCCCAAATATACGAGTATACTCATGACTGTCATGTTGGAACTGAGAGATGTTGAACGTTTAGCGTGTATGACAGACCTCTGGTCCAGTAGGACAACAGAGCCGTACATTAGTTTAACAGTTCATTTTATTGACCAAGACTTTAAAATGAGAAGTTGGTGCTTTTACCACGGACAATGCAACTAATATGATCAAAGCTGTGGTAATAAATGGTTGACCCCGACTTCAGTGCTTCGGCCACAGACTACACCTTGTTATTGGTAAGTGTGAAGTTATTATTTTAATTATATTAAAAGTTATTTTAACATATAATAATTTTACATTAAACATGTTTTATTGTATATTCTGTCACACCTTTTTATAGTGTTGATACCATTTAATTTAATAAAGCATTATAGATAAGTTAAATTATAGATGTAACAGTTTTATTAAAATGAATTTTTATTTATAGTACAATTTAAATTTTATGAAACTAACGGGTTCCAGGTTATAGTTGTGTTGATGAATTGAATAAAGGCACTTCAACCCTCTTGCTGTTCAGCACTGTATTTATTTTGTTGATTTATTAAAGTTGTAAACGTGTATTTTGTGGCTTTCTCTGCATTTAATAGCACCTGTTGGCAAACGGAGAGTGAATAAGCCACGCTCATACAATCTCCAATAGAGTCACAATCATTTACAAATAGATTTTTATAATCCCACATCACAAAGTATGTTTTACAAACTAAGAAACAGCTTAAGTTTAAAATATATCATCAAATATAAGCAATGTTGCCATTCAATGGCTCATTGAGCCGCGAGACAACCTCCTCTCTATCCAGAAAATGCTGTTAAAGGTGACACACACATCAGTCATGCTGTAGGAATGTGCAAACGGCTGGAGGGACGTTTCTCCCATAGTTGGACAAAACAACAGAGAGAACTTAACCTGCCAGAACATGATCTGATCACAGAGTGTTCAACACGATGAGGCACTAAACAGCAAATGATGGGAAGGACACTGGAACAGCAGAGGGATCTGTCACCACTTCTCTCAGAGAACACGACATCTGCGGGACATTGATGTCCTCGAGTCAGTAAACAAGGCATTGAAGCCTCTTTAGGAGATTACAGATGAACCTCTGAATCCTCTGACCAAGCAATCGTTGAAGCAGAATTTAACAGACACTGTTCTTGTGGGGAATTCATAAGGCCAATGTTACCCACTTTAGTAAAAGTATCTGTGTGTGTCTGGCATTAGCACACCCTCTGAAAGACTTCACAACACCTCAGGCAATGTAGTTACATGTCGACACACATCTCTGAGACCAAGTGTAATTTTTATTAATGCAACAAAAAATATACAAAGATTTGTACATGCATATACACCTCACAACAAGTAGAAAATAACATACATAAGAATATGTAAAATAAAGTTGGTCATGTCAGGGGTAAAATTACAACAATTTAAAGTAACAAAAATCTTCATAAGTCTTTCTTGTTTTTTTTGTTCTTAATTTTATCTAATGTTGCACCATATTGTTTAATCTCTTTTATAAAATGTCCAAAGCTTGGCTTAGCTTTAGTAAAAAAAAAAAAAAATCCACATGAATGTGATATTTTCAAAGTAAAATAAAAAGTTGTATAAGGAAGCACATCGTACTTTTGGAAACAAACAACATTGTCCTGTACAAATAAAATAAAATAATACATCATACAGATCAATTTGTAAACATGTTCCAAACAACCTAGAAATTAAATTTGAAACATTTTTGAAAATAAGAAAAAAAGAAAAGAAAAAAAATGAAAAAGATGAGTCCGATTATTTGGCATTGCCACAAAATTCACATAAATGTTCAATATTCAAATGGAAACGTTCAAGCAACTCCTTGACAGGGTCAATTCTGTGTACAATTTTATAGGATACCTCTCTAATTTTACTATAAACCATACTCTTTTCCAGTTAATATTTTCATATTTAGTAGACCAAAACACTGCTGAACAAGGCAAATAGTTTTTAAAATATTTGTAATATATTTGTTACTGCATTTATCTATTAATATATTAATATCCCCAATAAGTATTTTATCACTACAAAAACTGGTTTGACGCTCAATATTTAGAATCCAGGATTTCGCAATATTAATACAACTCTGCCAGGGATTGCATCAGAAATAATAGCATATTCTTTTTGAATTTCTACATTTGTTGAGAAATTTAGAATATGTTAAAAGTAAACCTTGTTCATTAAGCAACTGATTAACAGAAAGAATTCCATTGTTACAAGTCATTGTACAAGATATCTTTGTTATTCCATATAAAGTATCGATGCGGTGAAAAGTTATGTTTATAGATTAATAGCCAAGCCAGCAGTGCCTGCTTATGAAAGCTTGCCAGTTTAACTGGGATTTTTTCAACTAAGAAATTACATTTTAAAAGAAAATGAATGCCACCCAAATAGTTAAATATGTAATTGGGGAAAGCATTCCATACACTATCTTTATTTTTAATACATTCGATTATCCATTTTATCTTAAACACACTATTGAGATCTGTAAAATGTAAAACTTCAAGACCACCAAAGTCTCTATTATTTTTTAGAATATCTTTCCGTGAATAGTGTATTTTCTTCCTCCAAATAAAATCATAAAGAATCTTATCTAATTCTGTCAACATTATTTGGAACATTAGCCGACATAGATATATAAACAGACCTTGAGGTTCCTTCTGCGTTTGAAAGTAGAATACATCCATTTAGGGACAGATCTCTCATAAGGCTCATATTGAATCTGTTTTTAATTTTCTCAATAATAGGCTCAAAATGTAACCGGCTTCTTTGAATCAAATCTTTACACACCATTACCCCAAGGTATGTGGTATTGTCTTTAATTGATATCCCACAAATTTATTTCAACACACAATCTTTAAGAGAGAATAAAGTGGACTTATTCTTATTAATATTTAATCCAGAGATTCCAGAAAATGTTCCAATACATTTAATAACTTCATCTAATTCCTCACTGTATTTGACAAAAACTGTGGTATCAATCATTGTGGTAAACGAATGTTCAATAGTGTCAAATGCTTTATAGAAATCAATAAATAATATAAAATAATCATCTGGGATAAGGTGTCTATAATCAATTAAATCTAAAATTAGTCTAATATTATTTCCAATATAACAGCCTTTCATAAAACCTGACTGCTCTTCGTCAATTATTGTATTAAGATTTTTCTTTTTCTTTTTTTTTCAAAATTTAAAGAAAATATTTTAGTATCATTATTTAACAAACGAATTGGTCTCCAATTTTCTAAGAACAATATATCTTTGTTAGGCTTGGGTATAAGTGCACTGTAAAAAATAATCCTGTAAAAAAACAGTAAACTACTGGCAGCTGTGGTTGCCATTATCATACTGTTAAAATACGGTGTGTTACTGTTTTTGAAATTAACAGCTAAATACCGTTTTGACAACTACAGTATAAAACTGTAATTTTACAGCCCGGTATTTAACAGCTATATGCTGTAGTTGTCAAAACGGTATTTAGCTGTTAATTTCAAAAACAGTAACACACCGTATTTTAACAGTATGATAATGGCAACCACAGCTGCCAGTAGTTTACTGTTTTTTTACAGTGCATATACAATTACGAAAAAGTGATTTTTTTCTCTTTTTTTGCCAAAGATACCACAGACGTTTTGTAAATTTTTCAGACGTTTTGTTTACCTTTTTTTTACAGTATCATTTTTTACAATGACACCCCAATAATTTAAATTCTAAATATAACCCTGCACATTATTTTTGTCATGGATTACAAAAAAGGAATAAAGCCAAGTTAGGATTTTTTTTTTATTCTGATACAACACCAGATAAATTCTGCTCAATTATTGTGAACTAAAACAGGCAAATACAAAAATATAGTAATATAGTAGTCAAGTAATATTCAGTGCATAGAAATAAGCACCCATCAAAATGCAAAAATGGCTTAAGAAAAAGCAAACAAATACACAATATATAGAATTGACTTACCTGTATATAAAATACAAATCTAGTCTCAAATGAGGCTTTAGCAAACATTAGCCCAAAAACAGTTGCACTAAAACAAAGTAATTATTTAAAATAATTAAATCATTAAAAAATAAACTCTTAAATCAGGCTTTAAAAAACACCAGCCCTTTTTAATATCTAAACAACTCTGTAACAAAATATAACACCAGGCCACCATGTTTCTGAAAACAAACTGCATGTGTGGGGAGTGTCAGCTACATTTTAAATGAAGTGCCACTCAAAGTCCATAAGTCTTTTTAAAAGATTTGATACTTTGGTACTGACGGTTATGGTCTTCTTCTGCACGGGTTTCCCAGAAGTTTTTGGACATCACTTTTCCCCTTGCAGCCTTGGTGTCCTTTTATGGATTAATTCCAACAAAACGTCTGAAAAATAAGAGGAGAATATCTTCAGTGAACAATGATTTAAAAGGAATAGTTCACCCAAAACAAGAATTTATCCCACAATTTACTCAACCTCAAAGTGTATATGGCTTTCTTCTTCCAGCCAAACAAAATTAGAGTTATATTACATAACATCCTTCCCAGCTTTGTAATGGCACTGAACAATGCCAAGTTTTTGAAGCTCCAATAAATGCATCAATCAATCATAAAAGTAATCAATATGAATCCAGTGGGGTTAATAAATGTCTTCTGAAGAAAAGCCATGCATTTTTGTAAGAAAGATATCTGTATTTTATAACTTTATAAAATATAATCACTGGCTTCTGGCATGGCCGTATGTGTGTTCATGATTGAGTTGAGTTCTGGTGGAAGAGGACCTCTGACCTGAAGTATGGCGAAGACGTAGCGAAAGATTAGGTTAGAATTGACGAATGCGGAAGTGCAGAGGATAGAGTAAAACAAAATGCCGGTCATGAATTAGAAGTCTAAAAAGAGACGTTTTGAAAGAAAAGGACTTTGATATAAGATTTCATATGTCAGGTCAGAGGTCATTCTTCTGCCGCAACTCGACTCTATCATGAACTCGCGTACGGCTGTTTCCGGAAGCCAGTGATTATAGTTTATAAAAGTTATAAACATGGATATTTTGAGCTTCAAAAACTAACATATTATTTAGAAATAAATAAAATAAGTCCAAATTTGTTACCTATGAAGGAATTCTAGTGTGGATGCTGCTTCCTCTTGGTACTGCAAATTAAAGATGTAATACAAAGAGAACAATGCAGCAAGTCCAGAGAGAAAAGTTGGCTACACACCCTCGCAGATTATTCTGCCTTCCAGGCTGATAATCCATCGTTTCATCCATTGCCCCGAATTATCACCTGGACCATAAAGGAATGGATAAATTAATGTTTATTCATGATCTCTGGAGAGTTTGGTGTAGAAAAGGTAGTGAGAAATTAGTACATTATTTTATAACCTGAAAAAAGGCACACAATGTCATGTCTTACAAGATAACAAAACCTACAATATCTCTATAAAAAAAAAAGGGAAAGGTTGTTTTAGTCTGTTTTTAACTTAATGCTAAGCCAGCCTCCGAGAGGGAAAAAAAGTTTACAATTCAATAAAGTGTAGTGATTGTGTTGTAAAGATTCAAACTTGGGTTTGATGAATAAAAATGTCCTCAAATTCAAACCAGCACAGTGCAATAAAACATGATTCAAAAACAGTAAACTGAAGTACATAAATGTGAGGCCTCTCATAATAGTAAAACTTGTGTGAGCCTTGTTTTAAATTGCAGACATGTCTAATATGATATACTTACCAAGCAGGATCAAACGAGGACTCACAGGCAGGTTACCCTACTTTTTCGAGGTCAGCAGGAGTGGCAGACATCTATCAAAGATAACAATTTAAGACAACTGACTAATCTTAATGTGATACTTGCTGATAACGTCCATAATATTCTACAGAGGTAAAAGGCTTTTTGTACTTATTTTATAAGTAAGTTACTTAATAGGGCGATTAAAATAAGCGCGGAGCACCGGCAGATAATTTGTCTGTCTCTGGATAATGTCTCTCATGGACTGAATGCGCACGTTAACATTAGCCTACCACACAAGAAAATATATATTGAATTCTCTCTTTAATAACTACCGAAGCCATCGATTTTCGTTAAAATACGTTATAAAATGGCTGAAACAGGTGCAGTGCAAGACGCTGTTATGCTGCTATAGTTCTGCGATCAAGCCAGCAGCGGTTGTTGAATAGACACATTTAAAGTAATAAGACAAGAATTTAAAATGTTGTTCATACCTCACTACCATTTACTGACAAAAAAGATTTGAACATGTTTCATAAACACTTATAATTCAAAACTCAAACTTTATAATTCCCTTGCATGCTTGACAGTACAAACGCGTTATGAGTGTGCGTGCAAATCTAACCCATTCACTAAACGGATTCACTGGATCTTTATATATTGTTATTTTATAATATAGGCCTACTTGATAACAGGGCGATTAAAATAAGCGCAGAGCAGCAAATTAAGTTACACCAGCAGATAATTTGTCTATGTCTCTAGATAATGTCTCTCATGGACTGAATGCGCATGTTAACTTGCCACACAAGAAGGAAAAAAGAAATATTTCGTTCATTCCATTCATCTATTACTTGGATAAAGTTTGGTAAAATATGCAGGTTGAATGAAAATTAGGTATTCTTACCTGTGTGTGTGATAAGATGGCTGTATGGCAGTCTGGGCTCAATCTTACTCCGTTGACCAATTATTTGCCTATAGTTAAAACACATAATTTAATGGAGCCATCTGATTTAAATCACAGAAGCTTCATTAGATGTTTAAGATGTTATATTTTAAAGTAATAGGTCATTTAAAGACAATAAAATAATAAATCATTGAAAACCTACCTCATTCAGATAATCCAAAATGTCGCCTTGTGCACATTGGACGAAAATAGGGTATAATACTGTTAAATAACAGTGATAATTTGTTGTTGATCGACCACACAACCCGAAGTGAACAAGTCTTCCCATAATGCATTGTAAAAAAAAGCAAAATGCTGTTATTACATGGAAACAGCAATTTGCTGTTAAATTTCCATGTAAATTTACAGGATTTTTTTACAGTGTGTAATTACCCCTCGTTTTAGTGATGCGGGCATTTCTCCCAAATCAACTGCTTCTTTAAAAACTGGAAGTATAAAGGGTGCAAGGTAAACTCCCATCAAGCCATCATTCCCAGGAGATTTATTATACAATTTGTAATTTCCTCAATATTTAATTCTTTATCACATTAATGTTTGTAGTCTAAGAAAACAATCTGCATCATTTAGTTGATTATTTGAACTATACAATTTACTATAAAATTGATTAACAAAACAAAAAATATCCTTGGGATTATCATTAATAAGTCCATTTATTATTAATTTGTTTACAGAAGTTATTTCTCTATTTCTTATTTCTAAACCAAAGAAATATTTAGGGTTTTTTTTCTCCTGCTTCCATCCATTTTTGTCTAGACATAACAAAAGCACCCCTAGCTTTCTCTTCATAAATATTATCCAGCTCATTCTGCAGTGTAGCAAGCTTTAATAATTCAGTGCTTGACATATTTTGGTTATTTATACAAGTGAGGGATATTATTTCATTAATTATTTTGTTTTCATTTTCTTTTCTTTTTTATGGATTTTCCATATGATATTGTGAATTTCCTTATTTCAAATTTTGTTTGTTCCCATAATTTCCCATAGGTTTGAATCAAAGAAGCTTGTTGCCTATATTTAACAATTAAATTCTTAATTTGGTCACAAAAATCATTAGACTATTATTTAACTTTCAATATCCTCGTTTAACTCTACTTGAATGACAAATTAACACATTCATTTTAATAGATATGCCGTTGTGGTCTGTTAAAACTGATGGTTCAATAGTAACAAATTCAACTCTCTTTTATATGTTCTGAAAGGAGCCAAAAATCAATATGCGATTGTTGAGATCTGTCCCTATTACTCCACATAAGTGATTTTTATACCTCCATATGTCAATTATGTTCAGTCGTAAACAAACATTGCTTAATGCACATGCCATATTGTCAATTCTAGGAGACAATTGATCTTGTTATCCATCAAACACCGTATTAAAGTCACCACCCCAAATTACTGCAGCTGAGGGGAATTTTGAATGTAAATTATTAATATGGCCTTCAATATCTTGAAATATTAACTCATTTGTTTTCTTTATTATTGGTGGCATATATATTTATAATAATAATTTTAGCTTGGTTTATATCAATAAGAAGAGCAATCCAATGACCTTGATCATCTGTTTTGTGACTTATAACCTTCCCTGAAAACCTGTCCTTTAAAATAGCGACACCTGCTGTCCTATTTGGGGCACCAAAAGAAAACCAAATGTCAGAACCACACTGATTCTTCCAAAAAAGCACATTATCTTTGCAGGCATGGGTTTCTTGAATAACACAAAAATCTGTTTCTTTTCCTTTACAAAGCAAAAACAGAGCTTTTCTTTTTAGCATGTCTCGTATAGCCCTATCATTAACAGAAAATATTGTTATTGACATAGACTCGAACAAGAAGGAAAAAACCCTAATAGAACAATTATTTTTAGAATTGACTGTAGCAGAATTAATAATTGATTATGCTTTCTGTTCACTGAATGAACTGATTAAATAATTGTACTATTAATTCTGCTACAGTCAATAGTCACTTAAGCAGTCACTTAAGAAGTGAGAAGTCACTTAAACATCTTGATCTAGTGATTCCTAAGATATTACCCTGCTAGTGCTTTATTTACTTTAGTTGGAAAAGGAAATAAAGCACTAGCAGGGTAATATCTTAGGAATCACTAGATCAAGATGTTTAAGTGACTTCGATATGTGGCAAACACAGAGACAATAAAGCGTGGATATAATGGTTTAATAAATTAAACTACGGTAGGCCACACACACAACTTAACTAAACAAAGATTGTATAAAGAATCAAGAAAGTAAAGAAAAGTGAATAAAGAGAGAGAGAAGAAAAGAGAATGGCAAGATTACAATCAGTTAACCACAACCTACGAGAAACATCAGAGAATCAGGGTTACTTATAAACTTATAAACGCATCTAAACCATGGTTACACTGAAAAAATGATTTGGCTCAAAACCTTACATTTTATACCCCCATTGTCAGTAATATTATCCCAGTGACTCCAGCAACAGCATATGCACTGAGCAACATATCAATACTCTTCGCAAATGTATTTTTCTCTAAATGTGTTGAACAGGTTCATTTCATATTGTGTGTCTAGATAATGATCGCTTTATTCTAGCAACTCTCTTTGTTATAACTTGCACAAAAAGGCCGTGCCAGCTTATGTGTCTGAAAGGGCCTGGCCATTCAACAGCCTCATTTAGGTTAAATATAGGCTACTCTGATTTTAATACAAATGAGACGCAGGCTCACGCAGCATTTTTTACGCTATAGCACACAATTGAAATCTCGTTTCCACAACACTGTTTTTATGGCCAAACATTGCCAGTAGCCCACATTTATTCAACGGTTTGTGTGTTTAAAACGCAATCGGGGGAATGTTGTTTGCTGTCTATGGTCCTGAATCGGGGAAATCTGAAAACTATTATTTGTTGTGCGTGTAAAGGATGACATGCCATGACGCTTCTGTGAATGTAAGAGTTTATTAAATGAAGTAGGCTATTTTTTATATTAATTTTAATCTGAACCTAAATTAATAGACCAGCTCAAATTTTCAAAAAAGTGAACACGAACATCACACATCACATAGAAAACAGCAAGTCTAAAAGAATATAAGAAAACACAAATCTTACTAACATTCTGTTTAGGAAAACTGGGTTATTCCGTAATCCCGATTGTAGGGCTCGTCTGACTGTGACTTTGGGTACTGGACCGGTGTCATGATCCAGGGCTGTAACGGGTAAGCACAGTCACCTTCAGCATAAGAGAGAGTGAGGCTCTTCATAAAACATTAACGCCTTATGTGTTGTAAGAAAAAGAATAGCAAAAACATGGTGGATTTTATAACCAGCCATCACCAAACTCTCCATCCCTCATGTTCTGGAAAATGGATGGATCGTGAACGGACCCTGGGTATTTAGCCACAACGTTGTTACTTAGGTTTGTGGAGTTGCACACTACCTCCACGTTAATGGAGTGTGTGTGCTTCCTGTTGCAGAACTCATTGTCATGTTGCAAAAGGGCACAGAAACACAGGGAATGAGGAGAGGGTAGCATCTTCTGTTTCAGTTTTGGTTTGTTTTTTTCATCATGTGGTGTGTGAATTCATGACAACATTGATAAAACACACCTTTATCACTCATACATCCCTATATAACAACTTTACTACCACTGAACATCACTGTGGGAACCAGGCAATCCTCACTGTACTCCTCCTCTATCAACATAAGAACATTTCTGTTGCTGTTAGATCCACAATGATTGACTTGGTCTCATGAGACCAGAGAATGGATTCCCAGAAGTCATTTAGTAAATATGGGCCTTGGAAAAGGCTAATTGACTTTATTGTGGTTTGGCTAGAGTAGGCAGTTCGAGATGGACAACATCCATGTCACTTCTGCAGGCTTACTCTGTGAGATAAACACTCACTCTGTTCATAGCTTATGCTCTGAGACGCTCGCTTAGTATTTCTTCTGCTCTTTGTCCAGCAAATAATCCCTCATCACTAAATGAAAGCTTATTTCAGGGGCCTTGTCACAAGTCCATTATTTTTGAATTTCTGTTTTACTTTTGCTATATTTTCACACATAAAACAATGATTTGGTAATCATTATAGTAATCTTAATATAATCTATACTATAATCTTAAATTATAGTAATATATATATATTCACACACATCCCTTTTGGTACCTTTAATTTCAACCAAAAAACAGACAAACAGAGAGCAAAACTAGAATCATTAATTGTCATATTTAATAGTTTTCTTAAATGCATGCAGTGTGAAACCGGCGTAACTCTGTGCCACCGCATAACTATAGATGTGTTAAAAATAATGAGAATATATATACATATATATCCGAGTCCTGATCGGGAGGTAACGTCCGATTCCGATCGAGTCTGAAAACACGTGATCGGGCCCGATTTCCGATCACGTGATCGGATCGGGACATCCCTAGTCCAGAGTGCCACTTTCTTCAAGGCACTGGAAGGCAGCATAATAATCTGAAGTGACTGCACACCAGATATCTCGCCAAAGACGCTCAATCCTCTGGTTGTGTTCACTTCTGCCAGTGATAGAACTGCTCTTTTCTAGAGAAAAAAAAACCATCATACACTCATCATTACCTGACAGCAAGGTGTCACAAGGATGGAATCAACAAGACTTTAATGGAGTTTCTTTAACAGAACATAACTCAGGAAGGTGGCTGAAACACGGTATTGTGGAGGTAAGTTGAGCCAGTAGGTGACATCAATTATCTGACGTGCGGCTCTGGCTCTCAGAAATATTATTTTGCGGCTGTACGCATTAATACCTCCATCAATAACAATTCGCCAACTGTACAAACCCAGACATCGAATATCTGCATTCCAGCCTAATATGTAAGTTTGCAAGAACAGTTTTAGGGCCAAGTTTGTTAGGATTCATAAAAAGTTGCGGCACAAATAATACTACAAGAAAATATGTAAGAACAAACCATACAAATTAAGTCTCGCTTGATCAGTTTGTGATTTCCATCAATGTGCCGTAGTGCCAATGGTGCTCCTACACCATCCGATCTCCTCTGTGTGATGTTGAGCTGAACTCCTCGTAGAACTGTCCCCAGTGGATCCACTGCTTTAAGCATGGCTAGTAGCCGTGATCGTTGTACTCTAGTGGTAAAGAAGGTGTGTAAAATAAATAAAACATCTGTTGTAGAATACACTTAGAAGCATATCATTTTTCATTGGTATGAGAGTTAAACATATATTTTAAAAAATATATTTGAAAAGCAATTGTTTCAGCAATTAATATTTCTGAAAACATGTGAGGATGTATCTGTATGTGGAGATAACATTGCTCATAAGCTCTTACCTAACACCACAAGCTCGCAGAAGCCCACTAGCCAGTCTGAAGCCAGAGTTTGGGAACCGTGAAGTAAACTCTTCTAGATGTTGTCTGAGGTCCTCATCAGAGATAACGCTGTATGCCTGTCTGACTGACAGACTGAACTCGCAGAGTCTTCTCTTGACAGCTGATCGACTCACACCCAATAATCTGGCCATGTCTGGGACTGAAAACTGACACTCGAGCAGAAACTCCAGCTGGTCGTAGGTGATTATTAAAGCTGGGCTACATAAAGCTGGAACTCTAAATCGTGTGGTTGTATTGTTCATGTTTGCTTGTAGAAGATCACAAGCTCTGGATATTTTTTCAATTGTGGGTTGTATACACTCATGAGGCAGATCGATACACTCATGAGGCTCATGAGGCAGATCGATACACTGCTGCAAAAATGCCATAATGTTTTCTGCCTGCTGGAGAACAGTTTCTGTCTGTTCAGACGGACCTTGATCAATGTTTTCACTGAGGAGGTTTAGGAACCCCCCCAAAACTAGCTTGATGTCATCAGGAAGTCTATCAAAACAGAGAGAAGTTTCAATTCACAAAAACACAACAATAAAGTACACAAAATGAAGTTTTATGTAACAAAGTTCGGGAGGAGCATGTTCAGGTAATCATCCAATCAGCACAAGAAGAAGCCAGTATAAATAAAGCCTTCCCTTACCTCCTGTCTCATGACAAATTTCTCAGCATCGGACTCCGCCTTCGTGCCGTCATGTCCGAGTTAGAGCTCTTCCCCTCCGACGATGATTCGTTCATCAAGGAGATGTCTCCGTCGCAAACCGCTGATCCAGCGGCCCTTTCCTCTCCAGCAGCTAACAACATCGAGCCTCTATCCTCTAACAGGGGACGCCGGCCTTCTAGATCCTCTCCGCACACTCCGAAGACTTCCCTCACCACCACCAGCGAGGAACTCATCTTCTTCCTCATCGTCTTCCTCTGCGCCTTCCCACCTTTCAGCGCCCCCAAACATCCCTCCCATAGGGAAGTGGACAGTTAAGGGGCTGAGACAAGCCTTAATTAATTCAGATGCAAATTTTTCCCGCAGGAAGAAAAAAGCAGAGTTGTTTGATTTGTATGTCACCTTACAATCTTCTCACCCTTCTGTTTCAGCTCCAAACTCATCGGCTCGGACGAGCAAGGCCCGCCGGGCCCCGATCGCTCGTCCCGCAGCGTCTACACCTTCCTCACCCGCAGCGCCGGGCCCCGCCCCCGCGCCACGTCGTCGCAGACCTTCCGCTAGCCTGGGCCGCGCCCCGGATCCAGTCGCGGAAGGGCGCCAAACCTTTCCGGGTCAACTCCTCTCCTCTGCCCCTCCCACCGTGGTACCTCATGCTCCAGATCTCAGCAATTCTACTTGACACAAGATCCCCAAATGTTTTTCTTCCCTTCTACTTCTTTCAGTTTTCCTCCTTCCCAAGCGCCAGGTGCTCACCCTAACGTGAGGATGCCTCCGTTAGCTGGTCATTCGCCGGCGCATTTCCTTCCTCTTCCCCTTCCTCACTATGCTCTTCCCATTCCTCCTCCTTCTATCCCGGGGGCCGATCTCTGCGCGAGGATGCCTCCGCAATCGGCCACAGCCCCGACTTTTCCTCCCTTTAACCCACTCCAAGTGCGCTCTCCTTTCTCTCTCTTCTCAGTCACTCCTCAGCCAGCCCCTCCGAATGCAGTTGCCGCAGAACCTCCTCCAGTGACGAATAACATCAGAGCCCAAATCCTCGCAGGTGCAGACGTAGATTTGGGTTCTCTCCTGTCCTTGTTTCCCCCAGTCGAGTCCAATCGCCAAGTGGACTGTGGCGATATCTCAGTCACTCTAAAAAATAATTCGCGGGTTACATCACGTACATTATCACTGGCCGAATTCTGTATCGCTTTCAGCCGCTACACAGAAACTATATGCTCGACTTTCCCCCATAGACGGCGCGAGCTAAATGATTATCTTGCCATCATAGCGGAGCTCGCGTTGTCTTATGGGGGTAGTCATTTTTATACTTACCATAAATTGTTTTCCGCAAAATGCGCCGTCCGCGTTTCCCAGTGGAATCAGTGTCCCTATTGGGGAGCGTTGGACACTGATCTCCATAACCGAGTCTTCCTCGGGTGTAGAAACATTTCCTGCGCAATCTGCAGATCCACAAGCCATGTCACCACGGCATGCCCCCAAATCAATCCATCGATCCCTCCCTGCCCAGAGCAAAATGCCATAAAATCCACAAGTTACGTTCCGCGACCCGCAAGAGAAGATTGTTCGATCAGAGCACCATACACGGCACCCGACAGACAAGTTTGCAGAAACTTCAATGAAGGGAGATGCCCAAGACAACGTTGTCGTTTTCTCCACGTCTGTGATTACTGTGGTGGCGCACACGCCCGCGTGGTTTGCCCAGTCAAAAAATCTGTAAATAAAAATGCAAAAAACTATCTCTCGACTCCTGTGAATGTTTTCCGCTTGGCGAAGGAATTATCACACCACCCAGATGTCAACTTCACAAATTATTTGCTGACAGGTCTCAACCAAGGCTTTAAACCCGGCGTAGAAAGTCATCCCACACAAAACATTATCTGCGCTAATCTTCAGTCCTCCTTAGCGGAGCCTGAAGTAGTAGATAAACTAATTAAAAAAGAAATTGAATCCGGGTTTATGATAGGCCCTTTCGAGGCTCCCCCGTTCGACAAATTTCGCATCAGCCCTATAGGCGTGGCTACCAGGAAATTCTCGGGAAAAAAGCGGTTGATAATAGACCTTTCAGCCCCCCATAATTCTCCATATCCGAGCATCAATAGTCTCATCCCTCTCGAAGAATATTCTCTCAACTACCATGATATCGAGCAAGCCATAACCATGATTAAAATAGCTGGACGAGGCGCATGGCTTGCAAAAGTAGATATCTCCTCTGCTTTCAAAGTAATGCCAATCCACCCTGACTCGTGGCACTTGTTTGGTGTAAACTGGCGGAACAAGTATTATTTCGCCGTGCGCTTAACTTTCGGCTGCAAAAGCAGCCCGAAAATCTTTGACACTCTCTCTGAAGCTATATGTTGGATCCTTTCCAATAATTACGCAATTCCTCATCTTCTCCATCTGCTCGACGATTTCCTAATAATTTCACCATACAACGCCATCCCCGAGGCTCACCTCCTCACAGTGCAAAAAGTTTTCGCCGAACTAGGGATTCCGTTAGCCCAGGAGAAAACATCGGGTCCAACTACGTCCATCGAGTTCCTAGGCATCAATTTGGACTCAGTAAAATTCCAGGCCTCACTGCCTAAGGAAAAAATAGATCGTATCATCTTAATCGCATCCAATTTTACAGACAGCTCAGATTGTTCAAAACGCGAACTTCTCTCGCTGCTGGGCCACCTAAATTATGCTATACGCATTATTCCTCAGGGCCGCCCCTTCATCGCGCATCTTCTCGCCCTCACTTCATCCGTTCACGCGCTGGAAGATCGGATCTTCCTTTCTGACGAGTCCCAAAACGAGCTAAAACTATGGATGAATTTCCTTAACCAGTGGAACGGCTTAACTTTTTTTTACGACGACTTTATCTCTCTCCCCCTCGACATCAAATTGTTTACAGACGCAGCTCCCTCGACCGGCTTCGGCGGCTATTACCAAGGACGCTGGTTCGCGTCTCCCTGGCCCCCTCAGCTCCTAGACACACCCCAGTCCTCAGCCTCCTCGGCCCTTTTCGAGCTCTACCCGATCGTTGTCGCAGCTTCCCTATGGGGGAAAGAGTGGTCATCAAAAAGCATCCAAATCCATTGCGACAACGAAGCAACCGTTCATTGCATTAACAAAGGTCGTTCTCGCTCACCTGCGTTAATGCCACTCCTCAGACGCCTTATCTGGATCTCCGCATGTGACCAGTTCTTAATAACTGCAAAACACGTTCCAGGGGCTCAAAACCAAATCGCTGACTCTCTCTCCCGGTTCTCTTTTCAGAAATTCAGGATGCTGGCACCAGAAGCAGACCCCACTCCAACCCCAGTACCTCCTTATTCTCAGCTGATCTTCCCATAAATCATCCGCTAAAATCCCTCCTGGACAAGTCCATCGATTCCATCCTCCAAGCAGTTTCTCCCAGAACCCTGCAAACATATTACACCGCGTGGAAATCGTACAAGTCATTCCACCTCTCTCACAACCTGCCGTTTCCCGAATTCTCTCTTCTAACAGTTACTTCGTTCATATCGCACCTTAATTCAGTTAAAGGTCTCCAAGCTGGATCCATCAAAAGCTATCTAAGCGGCATTCAATTCTTCCATAAATTAATCCACGGTAAACCTGCACCTGCAATTAATAACTCCTAAACGTCCCTTCTAATTAAGGGAATCCAAAGAACCCGCCCCAATCGCCCAGACACCAGACAACCAATCACAATCAATATACTCACCAGATGCATTTCATCACTCCGTCTTGGATACCACTCCACCAACACCACCTATACATTAGAAGCTATGTTCATCCTAGCATTCTTCGGTTTCCTCCGCTGCTCCGAATTGACCATCACTTCCTTATTCGACCCAAACATTCATCCTACAATTTCAGATCTACAGATCGTAGATCATGAAACCATATCATTTTTCATCAAACAAAGTAAAACTGACAAAGCTAAAAAAGGTCACTTCGTATATATTTTTAATTTACAAACTCCCATCCAACCGTACCAGGCTCTTTTTAATTACCTGCAGTACAAACGTTCCACGTCCAAATCCCCACTCGACCCACTCTTCACTAACGACTCCAATCATCCAGCTACGAGATTTTGGTTCCAAAAGCACCTTAAAGCAGTCCTCATCAAATCCGGCGTCACAGCAGATCATTTCTCTAGCCACTCATTCCGCATCGGAGCAGCTACCACAGCCGCACAAAAAGGTCTCTCCCATCAACAAATTCAAACCCTCGGTCGCTGGTCATCTGAAGCTTTCAAAACTTACATTAGATCCAGCCGCTTCCACATCAGAAACGCCCACCAAGCCCTAACTAATTAGATCATTCATTTCCATCACCTGCAACATCACATCCTTCGTCACCTTCCGCACCGATATCAGTTCAAAACCCACTTTCCGAATCTATTTTGCTCGCCGTATTTACACTCGCTTCAATAATTATAACATTTTCACAATCAATTGCAGGCTCCCCCGTTCGCACGCAGTGACGGCTCCCCGCTCGTGGGCCGGGCTCAGTCCCCCTTCCGAAGCGCCGATCGAGCCTTCCTGTTCGAATTGCAGTGAGAGCCTGCCTGTCTTAGTCGTCGCCGGATGGCCGCGCTCGTGTCGCTAGGTGGGCTCCCCATTCGTCGGGCCGCGAGGGGTCTATTCCCGTGCCCCAGCCCCGTCGCAGCGCCGGTCGAACCCTCCCGACCGAGTCCAGCGGGCGCCCTCCGTTCAACCTAGCGAGGCTTACCCGTCCGATGCCGTGAGCATATAAGTTCCCGTCGGATGCTGCGAGAGCCCTCCTGGGTGAACGGTTAAACTCGTTCTCAAATTTACGCTCGCATAATTCTTGCGTCATCGAGCTGTCAGTTCAACTGCAGAACGGGCTCATCCGTCCGATGCCGTGAGCATCCAAGTTCCCGTCGGACGTCGCGAGAGCCTTCCCAGTCGAATAGGCAAGCTCGTTCCTTGGTAAATACATACCCTTCACATTTTGGGGGGATTAATTCTACGCTCGCTGTCCTGCGTTCATCTGGCTTTTTGGGGGGAGTACTCTGGGGTCGGGCCGAATTCCGAGCTCGGAGCCCTCCCCCCGGACAGCAAGCCAAATACGCATTATAATATTACATCAGATTTCATTAACATGTGAACTCGTGAAATGAAGTTTTATGTAACAAAGTTCGGGAGGAGCATGTTCAGGTAATCATCCAATCAGCACAAGAAGAAGCCAGTATAAATAAAGCCTTCCCTTACCTCCTGTCTCATGACAAATTTCTCAGCATCCCGCCACCACCCCATCACCTCACATTCAGATGGGCCTGCTCATAGATACCTATGATCTATACATTCATAGGGGGGAGTACTCTGGGGTCGGGCCGAATTCCGAGCTCGGAGCCCTCCCCCCGGACAGCAAGCCAAATACGCATTATAATATTACATCAGATTTCATTAACATGTGAACTCGTGAAATGATGTTTAAATAGCCTTCAGTTTGACCTACTCCTACTCCCGCTATCAACTTATCTTTCATTATGGTTGTCAAATGGTTTCGGTTTACTCATGCCTGACTTAGAATAAACTACCAGTTCTGTGTATTTTAATGGTATCTTGAACATTCCTAATTATTTGGTATTTGTGCACTTTTTCCGATACCTTTTACAGGGAGAAAAATGATTATATTCAATTACAGTCCCCGTGAACCGGAAGCTGCAACTAACTTTACTTCAGTGTTGTGACGAATAGAGTGGTGGAGGTGTGACACATTTTTATAGGCCAAAACAATTTCCGGGTCCATCACCCGAAGTCAGTGAGTTTTTTTAATGGGATTTTGGTCAAATTGCTGAAATAAGGTTATTTATAAGGTTGGAGGGGAGTGGTTAAAGGATATTCAACCCTATAGCCTTCAAACTGACGTCATCAGAGAAGAAACACAATTCCAGGGCGAAAGTTCATTTTCAGACTTTGATTAAAGTCTATTTTTTCCTGTCTATTTATTTGCATGAATTAATTGTTCACCACAAGACTAGTAATGTGCACTACTAACAAAGAAAATAGGATCAATTCAAAAACGTAGTGGGCCTGGTCAACCGCTCACTTCAACCGAGAGTGACCAATAGAAAAAGGCCTTTCATCCTGGTGGGTCTAGATGTAACAGGTACAGAAAGTGTTCTGTTAAAACATATGTATTGGTTGTTATAATTCACACAAAATGGTTAATTTTCATATATCTGGTATGCCTGCCTGAATGAGCGTTTTTCCCCTTTTAATTGCTGTGATGTTATCATGAGCCTACATCATTTCCTGTTTTGTCTCCTCCTCTTCCTCTTGGCATTGTTAATGCACTGAAGAGGTGACTTATTTTTGGCTCCTGTTAATCTTAATTAATCTTTATTTTAATTGTTGCTTTTATGTAGAGCCCGAACGATGTATCGGCAGGCCGATATTATCGGCCGATATTAGGCATTTTCCTAAATGCCTAATATCGGTATCGGCATTTATAATGGCCGATAAATGAATATTTAAAAAATAAAATAAAAGCGGACGAAACACCCTTCAACCATGTTATGAGTGTTGGCGCTGCATAGTTTGTCCACCAGAGGGCACTATACAAGGAAGATCGCTAACATCAATGAGCTTGGAAATCACAACGAACTTATTCTGCCTAAATAAAGTAATGATTACTGTATTTATAACTAGCATATCTGTAGTTCCAGTCTCTGCATTGTAAAATGTAAGTTAGGCACGCGAGGAGTGAACATTTAGACATAGAGAAAAAGTATCAAACATAGCCTGTGCATAAAAGTTAGCTTTTCTTTTACACGTGTGTGAAATCCAAGTGTGTGCTGCTGACTTCGTTTAGACGCAGCATTAACGAGTCACATAATGTATTTAGTGCATCACTAAGTAGTAGATTTTAGAAGGCAGGCAGCAAATGATGATTGAAAATGGTTTGTTGTAGCTTGATGGAATAGATGGATAGAATTAAAAGAGTGCAGGTAAAGGGATAAGCAAGTTGACATTGTTATTATAAGGTAGCTTGTAACTGACATTTGGCAGACGCTTTTATCAAAAGCGACTTACATTGCATTTCAAGGTACACATTTACAATCTTATCAGTTCTTCACACACACACACACACACACACACACACACACACACACACACACACACAGACACACATTATTACATAATTGAATTATTACTGTCAATATTAATAATAATAATTGACTTTTTTTGTTCAAAGGACTTTAAGTTTCATATCTTAAGTTTGTATTTTTATACATTATATTTATCAGAACTATAATATATTCTGTTCTGTTGTGACAATAAAACAAACAAGTTTATTTTTAAACTGCATTATCATATTATTTTAATAAGACTGAGGACTCTTAAATAACTACAAATAATTTATGTTAGGGAAATCTGTTCATGTTTTGTTACGTGTTTCTGGATTTTAAAAAAATATATACAGTTTATCGGCCGATATATCGGAATATCGGATTTTTAAATCACCAAATAATTGTATCGGTATCGGCCTAAAAATCCTTTATCGGTCGGGCTCTACTTTTATGTCTATGTCTTCACTGCAATGTATGTGTATTGTGTTTTTTATTTTTGTCATTTTGCCCCATTTAAGTAATATTTTTGTCTCTGGCCTATATGTGGAGATGAAAGCACATGGTGATTAAATGTACATCGCATTTGTTTTATAGAGCAAAATAAGGGCGATATAGTCAGAGGCTGCTTTTGTTTGTTTTTTACATCAGATAAAATCCAGTGAAACCGCCGCCTGTTGTCACGTGTCTGTCTCCACAACACACTACACAATGCAGACAAAGTGTTTATATAACTGGTGTCGCGAGCCACCGGTTACACAGAGCCCACTGAAAAGCAGCTTCACTCGCAAACAAAACTTTTCAACTCAAGCAAAAGATAATAAAAAAAATAAAATAAAAGTGCACAAAGATTTACACACACTTCAATGGATTTTATCAATAAGACCTTTATTACAAAATAATTCGTTTTTGGCTACTTTCCAACACACTATGTTTGATTGAATTAAAAAGACAAAGGAAACTTTTTAATAATCGACTACAAAATTCTCAATGTACGTTTTGACTCTGATTTCTCTGATCTGATTTCTAACTCAATTTTAGATATGATGATTTTGAATATTAAATTTAAGCTAGGTGAACTGCTTTGGAGAATTTGATGTTTCCCCGTTCAAAGAGATAGGATCTGCACTTGCCTGAGCGGAGAGTGAAATTATTTTAATGATTTAAAATGATTTAAATCTATGGGATTTTTTTCAAGTTTTATTTGTCATTTTTAGAAAAAGTCTGATCAGTTAACAAAAATGTAGCGACCTGAGTAAGTAGGCTATAATCTGAAGGTCTGACCTAGTCTAGTTTTAAAACACTTGAAATAGCCGATAGAAATTAGTCTAATCATAATTAGTCCACCTATACCCAGGGGGCAAAGGGGGTTTAGCAGACATGGGCTGCTGTAAAAAGTTGTCATATAAAAATGAAATCTATGATGTCTGAGGATCACAACCTGGGTGGCCAACCCGGTCAACAAGCTGCTGGAAACTTGTAATTAGGGTCAAAACAATGTTACCTCAAATTCGGCTTTAACTCCCAGAATCACCCAAACATGCTAAAACGGTTTAGTTATATTCATGAATCGTGAGCCATATCTCCCTGATACTTTATGCTAGAAACAAACTGAGCACACCTTTAGAAAGGGTGGAAGATAAGCTTTCATCTGATGCCTTGTACATGTAATTAGAATGTAAGAGTTAACAATGCCTCTTAATTCATAGGTAGGCAAAAAAAAAAGAAAAAAAATATTGAACATTCCATTTGTAATCGGTAGCATTCTTTTCCCTTTGTTGTTGTTACAATAAACAAATTACCATGTAAAGTTAACTTTTACTGGATGAAATCATATTTTGATTCTTTTTTTACTAACCAGACTCATGGCCCATAACACATTTAGAGGGAATTCAATTTCAAGCCTATAATAGCCTGTCAATTCAAACAAGATCCAAGAAAGAAGTTTACCATTAACTGATGTTAATTGTATACTGCTCTGTTTCTGTATGTACAGTATATCGTTTGCATATTTATGTAATATCAATTATTTGTATTGCAATGTCTATTTCTAATATTCTTTCACAAGTGGGATAGCTTTATTTATTCTATTGAAATAAAAAAAAGGGATTTGAGGATTTTGGGTTAGGCTGGTTAGTGTTCAATCCTGGTGTTTGGAGTGTGAGACAAAGTTACTGACAACTAAATGCTGAAAGACTAAAACACACAGGAGTCATGTGTGGAGTAGGTTTAAAAGTATTTACTGATTAAAACTGTTACATTAAGTAGCAATTTGTACAAAAAAACAAACAAAAAACGAAACAGACAAACAGATTACAATTCAGGGTGATGATAACTAATTTCTGTAATAATGTTTATACAATTTGTTTAGCTGTTTCGGAATCACCGCTGCTGTCGCTGCTCTCTAGTGTTTCAGCATGCTGTGTCCTACTAAATTTGGTTGCCAACCCCTATAGCAACGGCATCCTATGTAGCATGGAGCAGTTCTTCTGACAACCTTTAACCAGAGATGGGCACAAATACATCAAAATAATTTAATTAAAATACAAGTAATTTGTAATTTGAAAATACAAAAATATATTTTTTTACAGTCTTCTGTAGTGTAAGTGTGGCGTTAGGCACATGTAAGAGTCTATGTAAGACCGAGTCTCAGACATCATAGATTTCATTTTTATATGACAACCTTTTACAGCAGCCCATGTCTGATTTCCTAAAAAACAGGTGTTTTGCCCCCTGGGTACTAGCATTTCAAAGTTGTCGTTCTCAAGACACATCTTCCCTAAACTGAAACAATGATG
The DNA here is from genome assembly GCA_022828995.1 of Vimba vimba. NCBI lineage: Eukaryota > Metazoa > Chordata > Actinopteri > Cypriniformes > Leuciscidae > Vimba > Vimba vimba. The sequence goes on from CM040821.1 coordinate 41,899,665, forward strand.
ATTTATTTTGCCTGATAGACAGCTAAACAATGATAACATCCATTTCACCATATACCATATGCTGAAAAAACATTAATTTGGTTGATAAATTACAGGTAATATGTTGTAAGAAACTTACACTAAACCTGCTTCCATTCCTGCAACTGGTAGCCGACAAGAATCTCCAAGCGGTTTCTCCTTCTGCATTATCTATCGCCACCTATCGTCCTTCCAGATACTGACACTACTAGGCTACACCTATATTATAGGAGGAAATTTGAATAGAAAAAAATAAAAATAATTATTTTACTATAATAAACTTTATGTTTAAATTAAATGTTCAATAGGCTGACTAATATCTGCTGAACATTTGGAATACAAAATATGCTGAAAACCAAAACAATATGTGACAAACGAAATGGCTTAGGCTATTGGTTTATGCTTCTGTTATGAATTTTAAATAGCCTAAATAAATAAATAGGGCTAAATAAATAAACAAACAAACGACGAACTACAGTAAAGTAGGCATATAGCCTAGCTAGGTCATAAAAAGTTTTGTGTTTATACCCTAATATTTTGTTTGCAGATTGCAGTTGTAGGCTATTATTTCGGTTATCAGACATAATGTAGGCTATTTTTTGTTCTATTCTTCTATTTACAGGATTTACAGAAACAATATTGCACCAGTCGACGAGATCGAGTTGGCGACCTCTGATGTTTAATATACCAAAGTCCTGCAGCCGAGGCCTATCAAAAAAATAAAAGATAAAAACATAACAATCCCAAAAAGCTAGCCTATAAAAATGCAATAGCCTATATCAAAAATGTATACCCCCCATATTTCTATGCATTTCGCCCTCAAAATGGGGGTTAAACAAGAGCACACAAAAATATAACAGACGCTATAAGACAGACGCAATATGGCGCATGTCCCGTGCCAAAATTAAGCATCCGAGCGACCGATCAAACGTCTATCCGAACGTCTATCTGAATGTCTATCCGAACGCCTTGTACTTTTGAGCGTCTTACTGAACGGGTGACCCAAGTGACGACCTGACGTGACGTCAGCGTCTTGAAATTAGCAGTTTTTAACTATGCAAGTATCCAAGCTGATGTGGACATTTAAGTCAATACATATAGATACACCTAAACAACACTAAAATATTAACTGCATCCTGCTGTACTATCCTATATTTGAACAAGCCTTTTACAGTTTTTCTGAATTGATAAAACACTAAACTCCATTCTCTGAACTAAATTCTCAATCGCCTAAACCAATCTGTTGAATACATCACTATTTCTGCAAAACCTTAAACAAGTTCAGGCAGTTAGACACTGTTTGCAAATCTCCTGCACTCTTTTTTCAAAACTCTAAACACATTCTCCCTTATTAAAACACATATCGCACTGTGACACATTTGTGCCACAAATATTCAATTTAAAGCTACCCTAAAAAATTAGTTTCAAGGTTTTGTGACAAGTGCAGAATATACAGACATTCAATAGGCCCTCTATTCAATATTCAGTAAAATACTATACTTGCAGTGCATACAGTAGCCTACCTATACAATATGTTCACCTCATCAGTTGCAATTGCTAAACTTTTTTATGTAATTGCAAAAATTGTTTACGGTATACAATATTATTATTTTCTATAACGCTTTGGATGCTTTATTCTCCTTTTTTTATGTAGCGTCTAATGGATGATTTGTAGTGCTTATTTTATTGACTCGTGTGTAGTTTTAGTAGAGCAATTGTTTGACTATTTGAGAAGAGTCAGTGGTTTTGTGAGTTTAGTTTGAAACTGTGGATTTGTGTTTACAGTGTTTCTGAATGGCTAAAACACTAAACCCCATTCTCTGAACCAAATTCTCAATAGCCTAAACCATTTTTCTGTAAAACATTAAACAAGTTCAGTAGTTAAAACACTGTTTGCACATTTCATGCACTCTTTTTGCAGAACCCTAAACACATTCACTAAAACACATTTCTCACAGTGATGCACTTATGTTTCAAAATGCTGAACACAGGCAGGCAATATCAAACAAATAAAAGTGGATAAAATCGAATCAAGCATGAGCTTTATTTCAAGAACTAATTACATATCTCAACACTGACTCAATCCTAATTACTAAATTATAATCTTTCACAAATAAACATCATAAATGTTACAGTTTTTCTCAAATGCTTAAACACATTTGCCCACTCTGACATCACATTTTCAAAACAGTTAACACACAGGATAAAACTGAAGCTCAATGGCCAAAATGACTCATTTTGTTAGCAAAATGCTCTAACACTCACAAAACATTAAAAGCATGCAACATAAGCAAATATTTCCATCAAACACCGCAACGTGGTCAAATTAATTTATTCTTTCAATCAATCATTACACATGGACAACAAAATACAGCCATCAATATGAAATATGACACTTTACAAACTCAAATGGATACTGAAAAAAAAAAAAAAAAAAAAAAAAAACCTACCAAAGGAAACTTATGGGTGGAAATACCTTTAAAAAAAAAAAAAAAAATTTCTTTCACATTTAGTCCATTCGTTCTTGACGATTATGCCACATGTTCTCATCAACATCGCATTGAATGTTTTCCCTTGCAATGCACCGGGGAAATACCTCCTTGCATGGCATATCCATCCCTGGCAGTCCTCTGCACCTATTGCCAGGCAACCAGCATTCATTGCCTCCAGGAGGGGCATCTGCTCATATGGCCGGTGATCATACACCTTCCACCTCCAAGCAGAGAAGAACTCCTCGATTGGGTTCAGAAAAGGGGAGTGTGCAGGGAGGAATTGCATCATAATATGAGGCTTCTCATTCCGAAAAAGCCTGACAATAGATGCCATAGTGCTCCGACTCAGAATGGGCTGGACCCTTTGTCCAGCCTCTCTAAAGGACAAGCCATGATTGATGACATGGTCAATAATTGTTGCCCGAATTTCATTTGAAACTTGAGCTCGATTTTGTCCTCTTGCTGCTGCAGCTCCTCCACCACGCATACGGGCTCCTCTTCCTCGGGCCCCTCTTCCTCGGGCCCCTCTTCCTCGGGCACCTCTTCCTCGGGCCCCTCTTTCTCGGGCCCCTCTTCCTCGGGCCCCTCTTCCTCGGGCCCCTCTTCCTCGGGCCCCTCTGCCATGGCCTCTTACTCTATGGCCTCTTTGATCCATGCTTGCAAATAGCAACACAGAGGTGGCATCTTCTATAGATGGATGAGGACTGATTGCTGATTGAAGAGTTGTGCAAATGAGTTTCACACAGGTGCATAGAGTTTTATAATTATGCAAGTACTTTCTATCAGCTGTGAATAGAAGTTTTCCTTTTGTTCAACACAGTGAATCCAATAGAGTTCGGGGTCTTTCAATGAGATCTGTGGGAACTGTTTTGACAAAGGGTGTGAAAAATGTGTGAAACAAATGAAAAAGTGTTAAAACATTTGCAAGAGAAGACTTCTGCTGTGCTAATAATGTGATGATGAAGGTAAAGCGGATCCCAGTTTCATTTAGTGTGTCTTAGCAAATGAGAAAAACTGTAATTACATAACTCTTGTGTGATGATGTTGTAAAAATTGCCATTACAACACTTTTAAATTTCCCTTTGTGTTGTTTTTTTTTTAATAATATGCAAACCTAAAATTATATTTTATAATGGTATTTTCTTTTTCACCATATATTCCTATCTATAGGCATATTTTAACAGTCACGAGGGGGTGGAGACGAACACCAAAAAGGGATCTGTCAAAACATCTCAACGATCCACTGATTAAGGCGTACTTCAAGTTCCTCAGTGTTGCCCTTAAGCCTCTATCAGACTTTAATATTGCCTTTCAGGTTGGTATAGTCATCATATCCTAGTTGTCAAAATAATAAATTGATAACCACAGATGATAATCCTCATCATTTCACTATTATTTGCTATCTACAGTCAGAGCAGGTACAGATACACAAGCTGGACAAAGAGATGACCAGGCTTATCAAGCGGATGCTGGGGTGCCTTGTTCCAGCAAAGGCGATTATGGATGTCCCTCTCAAAGAAGTGAACTTTGGAGAGGGACATCAATTGGCAGACGAGGACCTCTTCATTGGAGGAGACACAAAGGCGTTCATTAGAACTGCAGAGTTCCCTGTTCCAACGAAGAACAAATTCTTTCAGTAAGTGATTTATTTTGTACAATATAATTATAATGTTCATCTTCTGTTCAAACCCACATTGAAATGTCTAACACAAATCCATGTTTTTTTTTTTTTTTATCTGTTTCATGTAGAACTGTGAGAGCTTTCTATGAAGCAGTTTTACGCAAGATGTTTGCCTGCTTTCCAATCGATTCCCAGCTACTGAAGGACTTGAGAATACTAGACCCTGGATCTCGAATGGAGATAAGTCCAGACACTGGTAGGGATAACATGTATTTTGTATGGTAAATCTGTGATGAGTGAAGGGCAATTTCTGAATGTTTTTGACTAAGAAATCAGAGATAGTAAGCTGGCAGGATCTACCTTAAGTTATGATAAATTAATGTGTTTTCTTTCTCAGTGTCGAGGCTAGGTGCCCTGTTCCCACAGTTTCTCATGAATGAGGATAGGCTCAGAGAGGAGCTAATTGATTTCCAAGTCACTGATAGCAAAGATCTCCCACAAGAACCAAGAATAAACAGGTTCTGGGGCCTGGTAGGAAAGAATGACAGCTTCACTGAGTTGGCGAGACTTGCAAAGACACTGTTGTGTACTGTATACCACACAGTAACGCAAGCTCAGAAAGGGCGTTTAGCATGGTGAGCAAGATTGTTACATCCAACCGGATGGCACTGGATTCCAGCACTGTGTGTGCATTGCTATCTTGTAAAATAAACCACACTGGTCAGGTTCACCTATACACTCCCTCACAGAAAGTGTTCAGAAATGCAAAATCAGCCACATATGTATACAATAGGGCTCATGCTTCACACCAGGAAGGGTGACAAGGTTGTCTTTACTGTCTCTATCCATTTGTTCAACTGCCTCTTACACACATTCTGTCTGTCTGTCTCTTTCTCTCTGTTTCTTTCTCACTCTGTCTCCCAACATTAAGATAAAACACGTTGTAGCAAATGAAAATGTGTTATATTTACTTTGTTCATAGACAAAGCACTTTAAACATATCCATTGGTCTGTCATTCTTTAATATATATTGTGTAGTTATAAACTCTTTAGACTGTTAATGATTAGTGCTTTTTTAAAGTTTGTGGGTAAGAATCGTGTAAAAAAAAAAAATCCCTTATTTTGGGGATGTATTCCGGGAAATCTCCCTTATTTTCAATGGTCAGTGTTGACAGCTATGATTCTTATTGAACATGGATGATAAACTACAGGCGCTGCTCGTGCGTTTCATTATAAACTGACAGACTACGGCTCATATCATCAATAAAACACGGCGGATTGAACTCACAATCACAGCGATCAGTTCATGCTGAATGTTGCTGGTGAAATGAGCTTTTCTTCATCAGTGGAGCATCACAACAGCAGCAGCGGCCCATAGCAACGGCTTGCCACTTCCCATAGCAACGGCTCTCCACTTCCCATAGCAACGGCTCTTCACTTCCGCCTGGACTACATCATTTCCACAACAACGCGCCTGACACGACCATCAAATCAAATCAAATCAAGTATATTTGTATAGCGCTTTTTACAATACAGATTGTATCAAAGCAGCTTCACAGTATTAAAATAAAATAATACAACAAAGTTTGTTTCTAGTGGAATTTATTGATTGATAGAATAAAATTAAATATCCCCAAAATATCCCCAACTGAGCAAGCCAAAGGCAACAGTGGCAAGGAACCGAAAAACTCCATCAAGTGACCTAATGGTGTCCTAAAACTCCATCAGGTGACCTAATGGAGAAAAAAAAAACCTTGGGAGAACCCAGGCTCAGTCGGGGGCCAGTTCTCCTCTGGCATTTATGAACTAGAGGCCGGATTGTAGTTTGAAACTGTGAGATTAACAATATTATATGAATGCCTGGCTGAAAAGATGCGTCTTTAATCTAGTTTTAAACTGGGAGAGTGAGTCCGAGTAACGAACAGTATCAGGAAGGCTATTCCAGAGTTTTGGAGCCAAATGCGAAAATGCTCTCCCTCCTTTGGTTGATCTGGATATCCTAGGTATGACCAAAAGCCTCGAATTTATTGATCTTAAAGAGCGTGATGGATTATAGGGTGATAGAAGATCCGCTAAATAGACTGGAGCTAAGCCGTTTAGGGCTTTATAAGTCAGTAGCAATACCTTATAATTAATACGGAACTTTATAGGTAGCCAATGTAGTGATGATAAAATCGGTGTTATATGATCATATTTTCTTGATCTAGTAAGAACTCTAGCGGCTGCATTTTGGACTAACTGTAGCTTGTTTATTGAGGATGCAGGACAACCGGCTAATAAAGCATTACAGTAATCTAGTCTCGAGGTCATGAATGCATGAACTAACTTTTCTGCATCAGAAACTGATAGCATATTACGTAGCTTAGCAATGTTTCTAAGGTGGAAAAAGGCAGTTTTTGTAACATACGAAATATGATTTTCAAAATCATCAGACCATCAGTTTATAGTTTATGTTACAAATTACTAACCCTAACATTTGCACTTGAAAAATGAAAATAATAATAATAATAATAATAACTTTAGCCAGGACTCAGAATGGAATGTCCATAGTACAAGTAAAAAAAAAAAAAGACAATAGTTACAACATAGCATTAAAATATACAGTACATAGAAATAAATTAATAAATAAAAGGTCAGTAACTTTCACTTGTAATATACAAACAGGCGCGCCAATGTCTCCACAGTCTAGATGTGTACCTGACAGAGCTAAAATCATTATGGGCTAAAGCTTGTATAATTCTGTTTTCAGAGGCAGACATTCTACACATGAATCGAAAAATAAGATTTCTTATTAAGGCAGAACAGGTAGGCACACCAACATTAACAAACATTTGACTAGCACTACACCATCTTGGTTGTTTTAGAAGTAGTCTCATGCCATCATTATACGCTACATTCAGTCTCTGCATGTTCTTTTGCTGTAAGACCGCCACAAGTGGGCAGTATACAAGGGTGTACAGAATGCTTTGAATAAAGCTACCTTAACATAAGCAGAACACATGCCAAATTTACGTGCAAGCACATTAGCCTGAGCATATATCTTGCGACACTGTCTATTGATGTCCATATCATCCGATAAATCATTTACAATATGATGGCCAAGATATTTAATCTCATCACACACTTTAAGGGCAGTACCAGATAAAAAGAAATCAGGGAATACTAATTTTCTGTCTTCTTTACTTCTAACAATCATGATATTGCTCTTACTTACATTATATTTGATATCAAAATCTGCACCGTACTGAGAGCAAACCTTCAACAGTTGTTGTAACCCAGCACTATATGGGCAAATGGTTACCAAATCATCTGCATACATAAGGTGATTAGTGAGAGTGTTGCCTATCATACATCCTGTATTACATTGATTTAATTGTTGTGACAAGTCATCCATATACACGTTAAAAAGAAAAGGTGACAAAATACCACCCTGACGAATTCCCAGTGTTAATTTTGGCAGCCATTTTGATTTAGTCTTAGTTTTCATCTTTAGACGAAAATACTTATTGGTCTTAGGGTGTATTCACACCTGCCTCGTTTGGTTCGATTGAATCGAACTCTAGTTCGTTTCCCCCCTTGGTGCGGACCTTTTGGGCAGATGTGAATACAGCAAACGAACTCGGGTGCGGACCAAACAATCGAACCGAGACCCAGCTGAAGAGGTGGCGTACGGTTCCAAACGAACTCTGGTACGGTTCGTTTACGGTGTGAACATCAACCGACCCAATTGCAGAAAACTGCGCCTTTTTATTTGACTGCTCTTATGAGGATACTTAACAAAACGGACATTTTGGCATAATGGTGTCTAAAGTGAGCGAGCAAGAGCGAGCGCGCGCACGGCAGAGAGAGGGAGCGAGAGACCTTGCGTGTGTGTGCCAGCTAGTGTGCCTCACGAAGCGCATGTAAGGACCCAAGCAATCAATTGTCAGTGCGGGCGGGCTTTTATCTATACCATATAGTTTTTTCATATTGCGTTTGTAGAGAATAACACCAAATTAGTAAAATAACAAATATTACATTACGAAATATCTCCATGCTGAGCCTGTTTGTGCACTTCCTGCTTTTCCCTGCTTGAGAATTCCTGTCCAATGAATGGACGACCTTAGCACACGTGTGGTTTTGTGGACCAAAGCAAGTGAACTATCGGACTTTCCTGGTGTGAATACACCCTAAGTCACATTTTAGTCATTTTGTCTTTCATAGTTTTAGTCAACTTTTAGTCAAACTGCAGTTACCGACATTAATTTTGGTAGCTATTTATATGTAGTCTTTAGACAAAAAATGTCCTACATTTTTCATCTCTAGGCCAATTCAATTAAGCTTATGAGAAATGTAAATTAAGGTAACAGGCTGTATTGACATTGCACTCTTTAGCAGTAGCACTTGTGCAATTCTACATACCCCTTTTCCTTAGTTCAGTGGTTTTTAGAGTGCCCTACCCCCTGGTACCCCCTCTTCCACTTAGACTGCAGTCACACTTTTTATATATACAAGAGATATTGTATATATAAAAACCCTTGCTGTAACTCTGTTACAAGATTTATTTACTAAGAAAAGTAAAAAACGCCGCAGTGTTTGGCGCACCCGATACTACAGAAAGGCAAAAACCATGGGGAATTTCACCAGCTGATTCAGGAGCTCCGCCTGGACAATGGGAGGTTCAAAGCCTATTTCAGAGTGGACAAGGACCAGTTTGATTATATTTTAAGAAAAGTTGGCCCAAGCATTAGTAAACAGAGCTTCTGCCGTGAAACTATCTCTCCTGCGCAACGGCTCTGCATTTGTCTGAGGTTAGACTATAACTTAAGTGGTCATAAAACGCCAGAAATAGCAAACACATACACATTTATGTATAGAATATATAACAATTCTGTATAAACAATGATGGATTTAACAAGGAATCAGTTGTGAGCATTAATATTTTTAGTAAAAATATTTTTTACTAGTAACTAGTGCAGCAGTTTACAGTGTTGAAGATGTAATTAACTGATAGAAATTACCTATATTTTAGAGTAACTTCTCAACACTGCTTGTACTGAAATTAAAGACAATACTTCTTCCACCACTGTGATGTCATGCTTTGACATAGGCATTAGGTCTACAAGTATTTGTAAATGACTTTATATATGAATAACTTAATTGTGGTCTTTTATAGGCTACATACGTTACACACACTAAATATATAAATGTACATTTGTTACAGATATCTTGCAACTGGGGATTCGTTTAAGACCATCGCCTTCAGTTATCGCGTGGGTCACTCTACAGTTGTAGGCATCATAAAAGATGTGTGTGAAGCCATATGGGACAACCTTGTGAAAGAATACATGCCACCACCTAACAGGGAACGCTGGCGAGAAATCGCAGCTGATTTCCAGCAGATGTGGAATTTCTATAACTGTGTTGGGGCAGTAGATGGCAAGCACATAGTGATCCAGGCCCCTGCCTGCAGCGGTTCCCTTTACTTTAACTACAAAGGCTCCTTCTCAATTATTCTCCTTGCTGTTGTTGATGCTCGGTATCGCTTCCAGGTGGTGGATGTTGGGGCTTATGGCCGAAGTAGTGATGGTGGTACGTTGGCTGTTTCAGCATTTGGAAGAGCTCTCTGTCAGGGCAGCCTTGGCATACCAGAGGACAAACCTCTCCCTGGTGCAGAACATCTGGGGCCTATGCCACATGTGTTCGTTGCGGATGAAGCCTTTCCCCTCAGACGCCACATGATGCGTCCACATCCTGGCCAGAACATTGGGAGAGAGAAAAGGCTGTACAACTACAGGCTTTCCCAGGCCAGGCGAATGATGGAATGCTCATTTGGAATACTAGCAGCACAATGGCGGCTGTACAGAAGAGTGCTAGGAGTGACCCCAGAAGTGGCAGAGAAAGCTGTTAAGGCTACCTGCATCCTCCACAACCTTCTGAGGGTAGATCAGTCAGAGGATCATCCACAAGCACCGTCATCAGAACCTGACTCCACTGCAAGGGCAATGGGAGATCTCCACAGGATGAGCAGCAACAACTCCTCTCGCGAAGCTATAACCATCAGAGAGAAATTTACCCAGTATTTCTCATCTACCGAGGGTGCAGTCCCATGGCAGGAGAACATTATTTGATGTTACATTATATGAATAACCACAGAATAAACTAATAAACTATTTATATTTTAATACAACTTGCCTCATTGCCTTATTTTCGAATTATAATTTATTGATCAGTTCAATTGTTTTAGAAACATTCACATTTATTAATCAACATGTAAAAATACACTTTTTAATTAAAAAATTAACAAAAAAAGTAAATAAAAAATAACAATAACACAATAATGATTAGACTAAGGATATGAGTTAGACAATCACCTCTGTCTCCACTGACTAACCTTAAGATTGATAAAGTATGTTATTATGTATTAGCTTTTACTGCAGTAAATACTGCATATTTCAATTATCCAAATACTGACAGCTACCGTACTTTCTATATAGTATCCAAACTTCTGACTTCAAACTTCTATAGAAAGCTACCTCATTACATTCTAGCTGATCTGAGGCCTGTGGGATGTTGGATGACGTTGGCCTCTCCTTCACAAATCGCTCCAGAAAGCTGAGAGCATTCGTGAACTTCCATTTCCTCTGACTTCCTCCCTCAGAGCCACTTCTCTTCTCCCTTTCTGCTTTCCTCTCCTTTATATACTTATCCCTCAAATATTTCCACTTCTTTCTGCCCTCATCCTCTGAATAAACATAATCATAATAAACATAATGATTAGCATAATGATTAGCAACAATTGTCACGAAGACGTCCTCTGTACGTTCAAGAGGACATTCACAGGACCACCAGCGGCCATTCGGAACGTTTAGGGGACTTTAGCGTTTGGTCCCCTGAATATCATTTTATTTTATTTTACTTCTGGCTAACCAAAGAAAACACACACGTTGTAAGGAACAAAGTAAATGTATTTTATTTGAACAAAGGTGTTGTGCTCTTTCAGTGTGTGTGTGTCTTCAAACGCGCTGGCAGCTGTGTGTGTGTGTTTGTTTGTCCATCAGCTGTGGGGTTAGTCCGGCAATTCTTCCCCTTGGCATCTACCTAAAACAACAAAATTAACACATTCAGTAGTATTATGATTGTATATGTCTATAATATATCCATATGTGAAATATAACGTCGTCTCATCTCATCATAACGTTAGCTTCGTAGTGTTAGCATACGGTTAGCAGCGGTACACGGCAGACAACTTAAGCAAACGTTTTAAAAGGTAACATTTTCATATAATTTAAAGATAGACAGTGGTTACGGTAACTAATGTATACTAATTTAAAAATTAAAAATACCTTTTAGACAGACGAAAGAGAAAACACAAGGCTGCGTCTGAGGAGGACCGTTATAACTGTCACTACGCAGCTGAGCGCTGCCATGGATTTTTTTATTTATTTATTTATTTATTTTTTATTTATTGCAAACAGAGGATACAAATGACATATGAATAGCCAAAACATACATAAACTACAATAATAAAAACATACAAAAAAATAAATAAATATATATATAAAACAAAATTGCTAGGGGAAGCTTATTTAAAAGAGAAAGAGGTCCATATGTTGACAGTTTTAACAGCCTTTTTGTTGTTTGAGCCAGAAATCAGATTAATATAATGTTCAACTTCATGGAAAAAAAGTACAAAACTAGGTTTTTTAGCACTGAATTTACATTTATGAATATGAAATTTTGCCAAAATAATTAACAAATTTATAATGAAATACATCTTTTCATTATTTTGACTTTTATAAAAGCAAAAAATAACATCCTTCCACAATAAGGAAAAATCTTTATAAATATGATCAATTATGAATCTGCTGAGGTTTTGCCAAAATGTTCTGGTGAGTGGGCAATACCAAAAGAGGTGCAAGACAGTTTCTGGGTGGTCTTCACAAAAAGAACAGTTTGTATTGATGTCTCTTTTAAATTTAATCATGTAATGATTAGCCGGGTAATATCTGTGAATTATTCTGAAAGATACTTCTTTCACCTTGTTTACTAGCAAGTATCTGTGAGGAATCATCCAAGCCTTTTTCCAATTGTTACGGCCCTTTGTCTAATTTGGCTCGTTAAAACACATGTAAGACAAGGACCGTACATATTAAGAATCACAGACGATTGGGTGAGGTTTCAAGGTGTAAATCGTTTCTTTTAATGAAACATATGAGAGAGCGCACCAACAATAAACAATAAATCAAACTAATAGCACAGGTAGGGCAGCAAAAGGAAAACAGAAAACCTGACTATCTAACTCTGTAGGCAAGATCTTATCTGCTCCCGAAGAAAACAACAAACAGAGTGAGTCTTCCGGGCCACTGCTTTCCTACGCTGTGTTAACTAAATAATAAAAGTGATCAAAGAAAATACCCACTGTCACTGATCAGAAGGGTGGAGGCAGCTAGAGCAGCGAGTGTCGCGAGAGCAGAGAGAACCGAGAGAGAGACCAGCCTCAATTCCGGACCGGCTTAAATACGGGGTTTCCCATGACGTCATTCATGACTGCACCTGCGATCTCAGATAGAACAATTAACATTCAACAATTTAAAGCACCACCACATAACACCAATCAATATCATTTACAAATCAGTTCCAATAAAATTTAACATTAGGAATAGAAACAATTTCTTTCTGGAATAATGCACGAATGTTCTTATTGTTATGAGGAAGTTGGGAAAAACAGATTCTTCCAACTGGCGAATCAGCCACATCGGGGAGAGAGATAGAGGTAGGTGGCAGTCTGCCAGTATATTTAAAAAGCATGATTGTGCCTGATGGAATGGCGTCAAATACAATTGCGAATTCTTTCGGTGTAACTGGAATGTTATATGTTGACAAAAAGTCTCTATAGGAGAAAAGTCGCCCCTCTTCGTTAAATAGCTGGTCCACCAGCAGAATCTGATTACGTACCCAATTCTCAAAAAAAAGAGACTTGTTCTTATACAAAATATCTCTGTTATTCCAAATTAGATACCTGTGAGGTGAAAAATTATGCTTGTAAATAAGAGACCAAGCTAAGAGGAACTGCTTGTGAAAAGTGGACAGTTTTACAGGGAGTTTGTCTACATTGTAGTTACAATTCAAAATAAAGCGCAGACCACCAAAACGAGAAAATATATAATGGGGAATAAAATTCCAAATCGAGACAGGGTTTTTAAGAAAATGCTTAGCCCAAATAATCTTAAAAGTATTATTTAGAGTATTGAAATCCAAAAAATTGAGCCCACCAGATTCATATTTGTTCATAACAACACTTTTTTTGATATAATGGATAAGATTTTTCCAGATGAAGTCAAAAAGCATTCTGTCAATATCTTTACAAGTTTTACTATCTAAGTGTAAAGAAAGGGCTGCATATGTAAGCCGAGATATCCCTTCAGCCTTGGTAAGCAACACTCTGCCTTTTAGAGATAAGTCCCTTTGCAACCACTGGTTCAGTTTGTTCTGAGTTTTATTAATAATTGGAGAGAAATTTAACGGACATCTCATTTTCTGATCTTTAGATATAATTATACCCAAGTAGGTAACTTCGTTCTTGATCGGAATGTTGCAAATAGATTGTATATTACAGTCTTTTAAAGGCAACAGCTCGCATTTATTAATATTTAGGCATAAACCAGATGCCTCTGAAAACTGGTTAATTACTTGAATGGTGACAGGTATCTGGCTTGCATTTTTTAAAAAGATTGTGGTATCATCAGCAAGCTGACTGATGATGATATCCCTACCCGCAATAGAGATTCCTTGTATAGCACTATTACAGACATAAGTTGTGAGAATTTGAGTACAAAGTAAAAACAGATAAGGGGAAATCGGGCATCCCTGACGAATACCCCTTTTCAGATTAAATCTAGGGGAAGTTCCATTTTTCAGTTTTATAGAGCTATTGCCATTAACATATAAGGTTTTAATTGCTTTGCGGAAAAATTCCCCAAAACCAAATTTCTCTAAAGATAAAAAAATAAATTGGTGTTCTATTGTATCAAACGCCTAATCATTGTGTAAACAATGATCATGTAATCATTGTTTAGCAGACAAATGGGTCTCCAGTTGTCAATAAAGAGTGGATCTTTTCTAGGCTTGGGAATCAATGTGACAAGCCCTTGAGTGAGGCTAGAAGGAAGGGAATCATTCTCTATACTCTCTATAAAAACCTGTAGTAAAAATGGGGCCAAGTGCTCTGAGAACGCTTTGTAAAATTCTGCATTTAACCCGTCAGTGCCCGGAGATTTATTGTTTTTAAGTCGAGCAATCGAATCAGTGACCTCTGTCAAAGAAAGAGGGGTGTCACAATAATCTTTGTCTGCCACATCAATCTTTTTTACATTATTTATTGAGTTAAGAAAATGAGACGTAACTTCTTTATTATATTTTGAGCTGTATAAATTGCTATAGAAGTTTGAACAAAAATCTGAAATTAATTTAGCGTCATCAGTAACGACCCCATTAATATTTAAATTATAGATAGAATTGATTTTAGATCGGTATCTTTCAAGACGGAAAAAGTAAGCAGAATTTTGCTCCCCCTCCTCCAGCCATCTCTTCCTAGACCTTACAAAGGCTCCCTCAGCTTTTTGTTGATATAATTTGTCTAATTTGTTTTGGAGTTGTAAAAGTAGTAGTCTATCCTCCTCTGAAACTTCCTCGGGCGGTTTCTGATAAAATGAGGAAATTGTATTTATGACTTCATCTTCTTCTGCTCTTTTAGCTTTGGCAATAGCGGTTCCATACTGTCTCAAGAATTTTCCTGACTCAAACTTAAGCAGTTCCCAGTTAGTGTTGTAAGATTTTTCCTTTTTAGCCTTGTTGTAAAAACGAGTAATTAACATAATAATTTCAGCCTTAACCTTTTCATGTTTTAACAGGGAATTGTTTAATTTCCAGTAGCAGGATCTATGGAATGTATTCGATGCACTAAATTGAATGTTTATATGAATTGCTCTATGGTCAGTAAGGGGTGTGGCAAGGATATTTACTCAGTGGTGTAGTCTAGTTTTTTGTAGTGAGTATACTGTAATATAACCCCCCCCCCCCCAGAGTGTCACCCCATAAGCACCACCACACTCACTAATGCATACAGTATGCATTGACATGAAATTGAGAGCATTATGAAATATTAGGTGTTATCAACATGTCAATTTATTATAAGCAACACAAGACTTTAACAGTCAATGACATTTACAGCTGGGGAGACTGGACTAATTTTCTAGTGTTAATCACCATCTAATTTAGCCAGTTAAGAGCTACATTTAGCCTTAGATGTTATATGAATATGGTCCCTGAAGCACAGGTTTTATCAGCTGACAATTTTCCAAAAAAAAAAAAAAAAAAAAAAAAAAAAAATGAAACATTATAGGCACAAATACAAATTTACTTTTAGAAAAAAAAAAAAAAAAAACGTGTTATTGTTTTGGCAAGTTTACTGTTTTAATTAAAACATGTATGAAAATTTGTGATATTCCCTTAAAATAACGTTTGAATAGATTTTATTATTATTATTTGTATTATTATTATTATTATTATTTTAAAATTCATTTTACTGTGCAATTTCTTTCTAATTTCTTTGAGTTAGACTGAACTTTTATTTTGGTGGGTTGTAGACATTTGAGTGTCTGTGTGTTTTAATAAACTATTATTATTATTATTATTATTATTATTATTAGGCCTACTTGAAGTATACTCTACTGTGCAATAGTAATATATTTCTGTTATCATTTCTTCAAGTTATACCGAACTTTTATTTTGACAGGTTGTCGTGAAGACATTACAGTTTCTATGGCTATATCAGAGCCGAAAGAATGACGATAGTTTTATCAAATGAAATGGTGAAATTCTCGTGCGGTGACTCATAGCAGCTCTGCGTTGAAAGTGCACATGTGTATCCTATCCTACAAACGCTGAAAACACCACGAGCGTGAGTCACGGGCGCGCGCGCGTGTGTGTGGTGTGTGTGCGTGCGTAGTGGAGCACACATTGAGCGCTCATTCCCAGACGTTCTGCTTAGCAAGCTCCATTTGTGACTGGATTCCGCGATTCGGTGTCGCTTCGCAAACACTGACGGGGTGAATTTATGAATGAAAGTGAAAGTTCTGACACAAAACGAAGTTGTTACGTATCCTCATGATTTTTTAAGTGGTAATACGGAAATCCTTGGCCTTTTCTAGTGGGTATACGGCGTATACCTGCGTATCACGTAGACTACACCACTGTAACTTACTGTAACTTTCTCTTTATCAATGTTACTGGATAATAACCAAAAATCAATGCGAGATTGACTGGATCCTGACCTGTTGCTCCAAGTAAAGGATCTATCATCAGGAAATTTTACTCTCCATATATCTACAATGTTAAATCTACTCATAAGTCTTTTAAGGTTTGCGCTGATGGAGGAAGGCTGCCCAGGGGGCAACCTGTCAATAGCATTATCTAGGGCAATATTAAAGTCTCCACCAATTAAAAGAAGAGAGTTTGGGTATCTGGTGAGCCAAAATGTAATTCTTTCCTCTATTGAGTCAAGTAATTTATCATTCTCAAGTTAGTTATTGTAACCATAAATATTAATGATTATGCTAAAAATGTTGTCAACTCTGATTACAAGACAAACGTAGTGTCCTAGGGAGTCACAGTCTGAGTGTAAGATATCACCTGAGAAAGTATTTTTAAGTGAGGTTACTCCAGCAGATCTCTCTGAGCCCTGAGAGAACCAAATATCGTTACCCCATTGAGATTTCCAAAAATTGACATCAGCAGAAGTGGAATGACTTTCTTGAAAAAAACAAAAATCTGTACGAAATTGTTTGGCAAATAAAAATAAGGCTTTTCTTTTACAAATCTGTCTTAGTCCCCTAGCATTTAAAGAAACAATAGATAAAGACGAAGTTATTAACGAACACGAACAAGGAATAAACTAGAAAGTGATCAATAACCAATTGGTTAGAAGGGTAATACCGGATAAGGGGACCGAGCGCTGCTTCATATTAAAAAAAAGTCGGTAAAGAAGAAAGGATATAGTTCCGGCCAACTAAAAAGCGCAGCGTCGACATCAGTTATAATCAGCTGCCTCGTTTGTTAAACGAATAAATAAAAAAAACAGAACATAAATAAATGGCAGTGAATTTGTAAATTAAAGTGCCTTTGTAAAGTCCTAGTAATAGTCCAACAAAAATTATAATATTACAATACCAACTCTGAATGTAGTGCAAATCAAACCAGTCGGTGTCCTTGTGTTAACACGCAGCAGGCGAATCTGTTTCTTAGGTGGGCAGGGAGACTTCTGATCCGTTGACAAATCCGCGACCGCCAATGAAGAAGGCTGGTTTGCCCTCCTCTCGAGCTTTTTTTTATCATTGGCCAAAGTTTACTCCTCCGTTCTCTGTCTTCTTTAGAGAGATCCTCCGCAAATTTCAATCCGTTGTCGCGCAGGTACGGTGACGTCTTCGCAGCTTTCCATACGGCGTCTCTGCAGACACGTGCGATGAACTGGATGATGATGCCTCTGGGTCTGTAGTCATTCTGCCGCTTAGTGCCGAGCCGATGTACAGTGTCGATAGCGTCAGCCAGCCTGTTCTTTTCCTCCAGGCAGAACAGCCTGACAGATCTCAATGGCCTTCTTTCATATGTTTTCCTTTTCTGATTCAACAACTCCGTAAAGTCTAAGGTTCCATCTCCTGGAGTATCTCTCTAACTCCGAGACCCTTAGCTGACATGAGTCTACTCGATTTTCCTCTTTTGCCATTTTCACCTCGAGTGTACACACTCTGCTTTTTACATCCTTGATCTCTGCACACACAAAGTCAATTGTCTTTTTAAGACCTTCAATTTTAAGCGCATTGGCACTGACCATGCTTTCAATGTTGTCTGACCGCGTGTTTATCAGAGCTGAGAGGCTAGCTAAGATGTCGTTGGTATTGGTTTGTGCAGACACGACTGTGGACATCATTTTCTTCTTCGGTACTGGCGACTTACTGGGAGTGATAGGAATCAGTGGAAATTCTTCCATAAAGTCTTCCGCAGTGGCGAGAGGTAGGGAAGTAGAGGTATACTCATGACAACTGTCAACTAAAGCATTGCCAGCCTTGGAAGTAACGTTGCTAGTATCTGGACTTAGCTTCTGTCCGGTGCTCTCTTGGCCTCTTTTCCTTTCGCGTTGGTTTGGCATTGCTCAATGGCTCGTCTTACAAGTGCTGTAGTATCTCTCAAAACAAAATTAGTGCTTGGCGAGATAATAAATCTAGTTTTACCGTTTCCAAAACTTTCTTCGCAGAGCACGGTAGAAAGCGTCTACTCGCTTGGCCATCTTGGCACGCCCCCCCCCGAGCGCTGCCATGGATACATGCTGCGTACCATAAGAAATGACGTCACTCGCTTAGGTGCACTTGATCGTCACTTGCTTGTTTCTCCGTGTAGCTATATTACACTTTTTTTGTTATTTGAGCTGCGTGCTATTAGTCTTAAGTGCAATAATTAGAATAATATTTTTCCTAAAATAACTTATTTTGAATAAAACCAGTCACCTTCGCCTGACCAACAGTTTGATAATTTAGGATAGGATAGGACAGTTAGGATAATTTTATTTGTCTTACCTGTGTTATTCTCCACTTTCTTCCCAGCAAAGTGCTTTTCTATTCTTCACGTCTTCCTTGGCTGCATTCATCATTTGAAGTCGATGCATTCTTTTAGAGCTCCTGCATTCAACCTTATTTTCTTTATGCATGAATAGCCTATAAATTGTAGCTTATATGTGACCCTGGATCACAAAACCTGTCTTATGTTGCACGGGTGTATTTGTGGCAATAGCCAACAAAACATTGTATGGGTCAAAATTATAGATTTTTATGCCAAAAATCATTAGGATATTAAGTAAAGATCATGTTCCATGAAGATATTTTGTACATTTCCCACCTTAAATACGTATATAAAACATTTATTTTTGTGAATGGATGCAGCACTATCGTCAATAGAAATGGACACCTTTAAAGGCGATTTTCTAAATATTTAGATTTTTCCTATCCTAACAAACCATACATCAATGGAAAGATTATGTATTCAGCTTTCAGATGATGTATAAATCTCAATAAAAAATTTACCCATAAGACTGTTTTTTGGTTTTGTGGTCCAGGGTCACATATTAAAATATGACATTTGAATCAATTATCATATTTTGATGTTTAAATTATAACGCTGAAAACAGTCTCGTGATTTGATTACATCTTTAATTAGTGTTAGAAGTTTATTATCTTAACATAACATTAAAACAATAACATTTTTAACAAACTTAATTTTACAATTAACTCAAATATTTTTTACTATAGTTTATTTGCATTTATATTTTTGTTTAATTATTATTTTGTTTGCAAGGTGTCAGGTCTGATGATAAAAGAAAAGGCATGTGCGACTGGATTTTGCAAGTGTTGTCATGGAAATGGCAGGTGAGGGACGAAATAGGGACGTTCGCAAACTGGCCCGGACAAATGTCCTCAGAATGTCCGTCAGCGAACGCTACAAAGCGGACCAAATGCGGACGTCATCGAAATGTCCGTCAGCGAGCGTTACAAAGCGGACCAAATGCGGACCTAAGGGGACGTTCGAAAAGTCCGGGGGACGTCCCTTGTTAGTAGGGGAGCTGCTCCTCCATTTTTCTGCTGAGGAGAAAAGGTAAGGAAGCTGATTGGTTTTGTTCTTGTCACGTGACCTGCGGTGCGCTTGCGGCATTCTATGGAAAGCCCTTAGGGCCAAAAACGCGTGAATTTTAACGCGTATTTTACGTGTATTACGTGTGAAATACGCGTTAAAAATCAGTTTGAACGCGTCAGTATCATTGGCTGCTGAAGACTTGGGTCTAACCATTTCTGTGAGCTTATAGGGGGGTGTACCGTTCATAGACTATAGGCTACCCATAGATATCATATGATATCTATGAGGCTACCACTATAGATCATCTTATTCAGCCTATTTATTTTGTCCTTTTTTGTATAACCTATAGAAATAATATATTTAAATAGCAGTTTTATGAAAATTTAGATAAATAAAAACGTACTCGGTTACTAACGTAACCTCGGTTCTCTCTAGAAGAGGGAACGAGTACTGCGTTTGAAAAACGCTATGGGGAAAACCTCTTTTCCACGAGATACTGAAGCCAAAAAATTATCCTTATAATTTTGAATTATTGCGAAGCGCGTTGCAGCAGCACACGGCCATGGGCGAGACGGCTCATTGGCCGCTCTGCGGCAACTGCATCAGCCTATCGAGCGAGGCCTGAGGTGACGTCAGGCCAATGAGGACGCTTCGCGCCCTCCGTGCCACTTCCCGCCGAAACGGGCGTGGCCTAGCCCTATAAAGGGAGCTCGGGAAGGCTGATTCTCTGATTTTTCATCACCGAAGCGAACCAGAGTGATTAGCATGCACGGCAAGGAACGCAGTACTCGTTCCCTCTTCTAGAGAGAACCGAGGTTACGTTAGTAACCGAGTACGTTCTCTTACGTAAGGTCTCTCGTACTGCGTTTGAAAAACGCTATGGGGACCCAATGTAAAACGCCGTGTGTGCTGGGATCAGACACCAATAAACCTGGAGGCAAAGCCCAGGAATTACAGTGCACAATCACCAGAGGGACTCACAGAGAGTCCTGGGTAATAAGAGGGGAGTCCCTCCATCCATATATAGTAGCGTCCGTAGACGCAATGTAACATGACATCACATAGACAAGGCGGGGTAAGCCTGAACTAATGTGGGAAATGTGGGTCTTACGCAATACTGCCCATAGTATAAGCAGTCGGCGGCGCGTAGCGCTCGCGAACTCGGTGGTCTAATCAGGCAATACTGATTCGTCTAAACTGACAACAGCTTAGCCTGCAAGGCGGGAACCTCCAGGCTATAGAACCTTATGAATGTAGATGGTGAGGCCCAGCCTGCCGCCATACATATGTCTTGTAAGGAAATCCCGCTAGACCAAGCCCACGAAGAGGCGACGCCTCTCGTGGAGTGCGCTCTGACACCCAACGGGCATTGTAAGCCCTTGGCAGTGTACGCTAGCGCTATGGCGTCAACTATCCATCTGGATAGGCTCTGTTTCGAAACAGCCAGTCCTTTTAGACGTCCGCTGAACGAAACAAATAGCTGCTCAGTCTGTCGAAAAACAGACGAGCGAGACACATAAGTTCTTAGCGCCCTTACTGGACAAAGAAAACTTGCGTCCCCTTCCTCGCTCGACACCGGTAGGGCGGACAGGGAAATGACCTGAGCCCGAAATGGTGTGTTGAGGGATTTTGGAACGTAACCGTGCCTAAGTTTGAGTATGACTCTTGAGTTGTTCGGCCCAAACTCTAAGCATGACGCGCTGTAGGTCACCTACGCGCTTCACTGAAGCGAGAGCCAACAGAAACACTGTCTTGAATGACAAATGTTTGAGGCTAATCGTTTGGATAGGCTCGAAAGGGTCACCTTTCATGGCTTCCAAAACCGTAGAGAGGTCCCACATAGGGACTGAAGGAGGTCTGGGAGGATTCAGCCTCCTAGCTCCCCTGAGAAAGTGGATGACTAAATCGTTCCTTCCTATTGACTGACCGAGCGTTGACTTAGAGAACGCTGCGATAGCCGCCACATAGACTTTGAGCGTGGAGGGGGCTCTGCCCTCATCCAGCAGCTCCTGTAGGAAGGAGAGAACCTCCGTCACTCCACAGTCAAAGGGTGAAAAACCCCGAGCTGTGCACCAGCCGGAGAATATCGACCACTTCGAGGCATAGAGCCGTCTGGTAGACGGAGCTCTAGCCTGAGTGATAGTATTTAGCACTCCCACTGAGAGGTCAGCGGGTACCCGTTGAGCGCCCATACATGAAGGGACCACAGCTCTGGGTGAGGATGCCAAATCGAACCCCTGGCCTGGGATAGGAGGTCCCTCCTCAGGGGTACTGGCCATGGGGCAGTGTCTGCTAGCTGCATCAGAACTGGGAACCATGGTTGATTCTTCCAGAGTGGTGCTACAAGCAGCACTGAGCATTTTATTTCCCTGATCCGTTCTATCACCTGAGGCAGGAGAGAGACGGGGGGAAAAGCATAGAGCGGGCAGCGCGGCCACGTTTGTGACAGCGCGCTCTCGCTCTTGGAAAAGAACACAGGGCAGTGAGCGTTTTCGTGAGACGCGAACAGGTCTACTTCCGCTCTGCCAAATCTCTCCCACAACAGATGGACTGTTTGCGGGTGTAGAGACCATTCGCTCGCCGGAATGTTGTTCCTGGACAGTCTGTCTGGCCCCAAATTCTGCAGCCCAGGCACGTGCACTGCTCTCAGCGAGCGCAGGTTGCGTGGAAGCCCATACCAGAAGGCGTTCTGCCAGTCCGTATAATTTTCGGGATCCGAGACCGCCTTGACGATTTATGTAGGACACCACTGACATGTTGTCCGAGCGGACTAAGACGTGGTGGCCTTTTATTTGGGGACGAAAACGCGTTAGCGCATTGTCCACTGCCATCATTTCCAGGCAGTTGATATGTTGAAGCTTTTCCCGTTCTGACCACTGGCCGAAGAACGGTCTGCCCTCGAGCAGCGCTCCCCATCCCGAGGTGGAGGCATCTGTCGACACCACTTTCACTCTCGAGGAAGTCCCCAGGCTTACACCTGATCGGTACCAGTCGCTTGCTTTCCAAGGTTTCAGAGCTGTGACGCAACTCTGATCGACCTTGAGATGAAGCTGACCGGATACCCATGCTCTGCGCAGTACCCGCGCTTTCAACCAGAACTGCAGAGGGCGCATGCGGAGCAAGCCCAGCTGAAGAACTGATGATGCTGAGGCCATGAGACCGAGCATCCTTTGAATTTTTCTGAGCGGGACGGTCGCGCCGCAGCGGAAAGAGTTCGCTGCGCGCTGAATGTCTAGCGTGCGCTGTGATGACAGCCGCGCTATCATGAGTTGCGAGTCCAAAACTGTGCCCAGAAAAGATATCTTTTGACTGGGGTTCAGAGAGCTCTTTGCCCAATTGACTCTGAGACCTAGATTCTCGAGGTGATCGAGTAAAATGGTCTTGTGCTCCACGAGTTGTGATCGTGAGTGAGCTAGAATCAGCCAATCGTCCAAATAGTTCAGCACTCGCATGCCTCGGAGTCTGAGAGGTGCGAGCGCTGCGTCCATGCACCTCGTAAATGTACGGGGTGCTAGGGACAAGCCGAACGGCAGGACTGTGTACTGATATGCCTGGCCCTCGAAGGCGAATCTCAAGAATCGCCTGTGACGTGACGCTATTTGTATTTGAAAATACGAGTCCTTCAGATCTATCGACATAAACCAGTCTCCTTGGCGAATCTGCGCGAGGATTTTTCTGGTCGTGAGCATTTTGAAACTGCGTTTCATCAATGCTTTGTTCAGCTGTCTTAGATCCAGTATGGGTCTGAAACCCCCGTCTTTTTGGGGGACCAGGAAGTATCTGCTGTATAGCCCCCTTTCGCTTTGAGCTTGAGATAAAGGCTCTATAGCCCCTTTGCTCATCAGTTTTGATATTTCGGCTCGAAGTAAGTGAGCTACTTCTGAATTCACCATAGTCTCGACGCGCGCTGTGAAGCGGCGTGGACGTTGCCAAAACTGTAGCGAGTAGCCTCTCTTTATAATGTCTAGCACCCATTCCGAAACCCCTGGAAGCGCTGCCCATGCATCTGCGTGGTTGGCTAAGGGTTGGATGCGAAGCGCGCTCTGTTCGCTGGGCGACAGAAGCGCTTCGGCGTGCTGTAACATAGGCGTTACGCCCGTGACATTCGAGGCGGGGAGCGCGCTGATCACAGCGGGCAGATCGCTCGCTCTCGACCCCACTACGGTGCTCGACCGAGTGAGGGAGGGCTGGGCGAGTTCCGTATGACTCGTAATGTGTGTGAGTAAAAGTGGGCGCGGGGAAGCGGGCACATTTACTGCTTTGGACGCTCTGTCCGTTTGAACAGAGCGAGCGCACACCGGTTTCGTTTTTACAGAAACCGTGTGACATGCACAACATAGTGTTTGTGGGCACTGGGTAGTGGGCACGTTTGCTATGTTGGGTGCGCAATCGACCTGAGTCGATTTTATGAGCGCGAGCCCTGTGTGAAGGGCTGTGCTTGTGTGTAGGGATGGGCACTGAACAGTGGGCATCTGCTCTACATTTATAGCACCATCGGCCGTGGCCGGAATACCAGAAAATACACTCTTTACAGGATTTATCTGGGTAGCCGTAAAAACGGCTTTTGTGTGCAGGCAAGCGGGCAGCTGTACGGGCTTGCGCGTTGCAGAATACGCTGAGACAGTCGCAATTCCTGGAACTGAAACAGCGGTGCGCTTCGGTGATAGTCCGGCCGTCGCGGGACTCAGACACCGGCGCTTTCCTAGGCACGCTAGGATTTTTTCGGGGCTTCCGGTCTCACCGCCATCCTCGGCCGTGGCCCGCGTGGGACGGGGCGGCGGCTGTTCGAGCGAGAGCGGGGTCTCGAGCTGCGTTCTTGTCGGTGTTGCGATGAAGCAGCAGGAGGCGGAGGCTGTGAGCTCCGGGGAGTCGGCTTTGCACGACCCGCTGAAGAACTGGAGCGCTTCGGGAGGAAGTGCTTAAAGGCTTGTGACGCTTTCTGAGCCTCGGTGAATCTCTCTACGAACTCATTGACAGAGGATCCAAAGAGGCCGGCAGAAGACAGCGGGGCGTCAAGGAACGCGGTGCGCTCAGACTCGGACATCTCCGAGAGCGTCAGCCATAGATGTCTCTCAGCAACAGTAGCGGAAGCCATACACCGTCCAATGGCCTGTGCAGCAGACTTAGTAGCGCGGAGAGAAAGGTCCGAGGCGCTTCTCAAGTCCGTGAGGCAGATTGCATCAGGTCCCATCTCGTCCAGCTTTCGGAGGAGATCACCCTGGAAAATCTGCAGCGTGGCCATCGTGTGCAGTGCAGACGCAGCCTGCCCAGCGGCGGAGAAAATTCGCGCGAGCAGCGTTGACGTCGTGCGGCAGGCTTTGGATGGCAGCACCGGTTTCGGCCGCCGTCCAGCAGAGGGCGGGCAAAGGTGGGTTGCTATCGCCTGTTCAACCGGCGGAAGTGAATGGTAGCCCCTGTTTTTAGCATCGTCGAGGGTGGCGAATGCTGGTGACACAGACGAACGTGTTCGTGCTGAGAGGGGAGCGCTCCAAGCTTTAGCCACTTCTTCGTGAAGCTCAGGAAGAAAGGGGGCGGGCTTGGATTCAGGTGAAGTGCGCTCCTCGGGGAGGAAGCAACCATCCAGCCGGGTGTGAGAGGGGGGTTCCAGCGCAGACCACTCGAGGCCGAGGCTCGCCGCGGCCAGCGTGAGTACGTGCATCAGTTCCCTCTCGACGTTAGCTCTCTTGTTAGGCTTACGAGCAGGAAGCGCGAGATCCACGGAGCTCGCCCAGTCTTCGCTGCCGGAGGCTAACAGGGAGCACGAGTCATTCTCCCCCGACGCGGCTTCAGAATCCACTTCCTCCAATGAAGCGGCGGCGGACCGCGGCCGCTGTGCATCAGGAAGTGATTCGGGGGAAGCCGGTGAAGCAGGCGGGCGAACCGGCGAGCTTAGTCGGGCTGGAGAAGGTTCCGGGACCCGCTGAGAGCGGCGCTTTTTACGGCGCGGCAACATAGCGGGAGGTGCAGGCTCGGAGAAAGCTGCCAGGCGAGTCCTCAGAGTCACCATTGGCAGAAGCTCGCAATGAGGGCAGCCGCCGTCGGCGAGCGCGAGCGCTGCATGATCTTCACCCAGGCAGGAGACGCAGATGACATGGCGGTCTCCCTCGCTGAGTGGGGCTCGGTACGAGCCGCAAGAAGGCATCTTTAAAAAGACGCAAGCTCTTTTACGAGTGTGTGCCGCAGGGCGAACACACACACACAGAAGAAAAAGGATATAGGCGCCGGATAGCGCAGCAGGAACGGCAGTAGAAGGCGGCGTTGGCCAGCGGCTTCAGAAGTGGCTCGTCCCGCTGAAGGTGCTTCTCAGACGGCGCGTGGCTTCTCCCGTGGTCCAGCGATGCGTGAGCTTCGCATGAAGAGATGAAAAATCAGAGAATCAGCCTTCCCGAGCTCCCTTTATAGGGCTAGGCCACGCCCGTTTCGGCGGGAAGTGGCACGGAGGGCGCGAAGTGTCCTCATTGGCCTGACGTCACCTCAGGCCTCGCTCGATAGGCTGATGCAGTTGCCGCAGAGCGGCCAATGAGCGAGCGAGCCGTCTCGCCCATGGCCGTGTGCTGCTGCAACGCGCTTTGCAATAATTCAAAATTATAAGGATAATTTTTTGGCTTCAGTATCTCATGGAAAAGAGGTTTTCCCCATAGCGTTTTTCAAACGCAGTACGAGAGACCTCTCGTAAGAGAACTCGCCCTGTACACCAAAACACATCAGTATGATTTCCTTGTGATTCATTACTTAAAATAAGTTTACCCCTTGTGTTGCAGTTTATGGTCTCACTTTATATTAGGTGTCTTTAACTACTATGTACTATCATTAAAAAAAGTACAATGTACCTATTGTGTTCATATTGCAAAACACTGAGGTGGGATACGGGTAAGGGACAGGTTTGGTGGTATGGGTCGGTTTAAGGGTGGGTTGAGGTGGGATACGGGTAAGGGACAGGTTTGGTGGTATGGGTCGGTTTAAGGGTGGGTTGAGGTGTAAGGGACGGGTTAACAGTGTAGCCTAATTATAAATGTAATTACATAAATTAATTACAGCTGTAATTACATGCAAGTATTTTCAAGTTAATTTGATTTATATAGCACATTTTACAACAGCCACTGGCTGACCAAAATGACTTACAGAACAGCCAAATTAAGAGAAAATAATACCTACATACAACACAACACAAATAAGCGCAACAAAGCTAAGAGCAACCTTAAAACAGGAGTAGCAAAACAGTATCAGACTCAAATATAAAATAGTTAAACAGAGATGGCAGTATCAGACTCCGATATAAAATGGAAAAATAGGAGTGGTAAAACAGTATCAAACTAAAAAAAATAGTAAATCAGAGGTGGCAAGGCAATGGATAACAAGCATATGGGCCATGGAAAACAAGCATGTTATTAGAAGAGACTTAAAAGTGATCACGGAAGGGGCTATCCTAATTTCTAATGTCAAATTGTTCCACAACCGTGGCCCGATTGAGGTGAGGTGGTAAAAGCATGAACAGCCATCGCTAGAGTTTTATGATGAAGGAAAGGTTTGACTTTAGACAGCAGACGAAGTTGATAAAAACTTGAACTTCAACTTGAATTTTTTAAATATAAGTACAATGTAAAAACATGTATGTACACAATAAGTGCATTGCATCAAATTATTTCATTATTTCAATGTTAGTACATAGTAGTTAAGGACACTTAATATAAAAGTTATTTTATTTAGTTTATTTATTTCTTTTCAGTATACACTTGTGTGCGGTCATGTATGCAGCCATATATCAAGGTGGGCCTGACACTGCAGGGGTACATTCACAGTTTCATTACATGGACATTTATCTACTTTGTCCATCAAAGAAGGCTTTAATAAAATAGCTAAGAAAGATACATTGACAGGTGACACAGCAATGACTAAATTTAACCCTTTACAATTTTTTTTTTTTAATTTTTACATCAGCAGGTTTCACTTGGAATGCTCCTAATGCCGGCTTGGGCAAACATGGTCCTGGAGGAGGGCCAGTGCCCTCTGCCCTACAGAGTTCAGCTTAATTATTAAGTGTGTTTGCTGAAAGCAGCACACTTATTGTTCTTCTTAAGTTTTCTTATTCCTCTTATTATTATTATTCCCGGGAGATCAATTTTGGCCAGGGGGTCTAATTTAATCATGGTTAGGTTTGAAATCTGCCACAGGGTGTCCGGTAAGAGACAATTTAGTCCGGAAATTTGAGAGTAACCTGTTTATTTGTCACCACAACAACTCAGTTAACAATGATTGAATAGTTGTCCTTAGTTGTGGGTGTATTTAGTGTGTGGTTTTCTATAGAAACAGAAAATGCAGAGTTAATATAATAACATTAAATATTACAGATATACACAATGAATATTCAGCAAAATACACAACTGACTTGCTATGTCATATACATTAAGTTAAACAGTAGGCTAAACAGCTTGTTTTGGTTTTATATTGTATCAGCTGTGCTCTGTCTGGACATATTTTTAAGAATATCTAAAAAAAATAGCACTTAGTCAGTGAACTATGGCCTTAGCAGGGTCACTGTATACAGTAGTGTATATATAGAACATGCAGGTGACTTTCCCCAAAATGAATTAAAAAAAAAGGCTGTGACATATACTTATAACTTTGAATTATATTTTCTCTTGATCTGGTGCCAATAACACTGAGTTGTTGCAGGGGTTTGGTTCAGCTTCAAGATCAAAGCTGACAGAGAAAGTTCATGAGCTGCTTCATGGCATCAACAAAGCCTGATTGCTTTGGTTTGGTTATTGTAAGGATATCCTGTGAGACACTATTAGGGTCCTAAGAGGCCACCGTAGCTGGGAACTGTAACGTCACGAAACGCTTAATAAAGGCAGTTGAATACATACCAGCTAATTTGTCAGTCGCATATCTGTACATGGTACCAGGAGTAAAAGTATTAAATAGTTAATGTCTGTGTGAGAAAGACGGGATGGATGTCATAAAACCACCAGAACCATTGAAGCTCACAGGAAATATTGATTATGCGTGGAAACAGTTTAAACAGGCGTTTCAACTTTATTTGACTGCAACTGGCGCCAACGACAAGAGCGGTGAGAGGAAAGTGGCATTGTTACTGACGATAGCAGGGACACAAGCGATAGAAATATACAATACGTTTGAGTTCACGGAGGCGGGAGATAAAAACAAACTGAACAAAGTTCTGGAGCAGTTCGATGCATACTGTAGTCCAAAAAAGAATGAAGTATACGAGAGACATGTTTTTCGTTGCCGCGTGCAGCAGCAAGATGAATCGTTTGACTCATATGTGACTGATCTACGGCTGAAAGTGCAATCCTGTAACTATGGCGACATGCAGTCCTCCATACTACGTGATCAGATAGTGTTTGGAATACACAATAAAAAGGTGCGGGAACGCCTGCTAAGGGAGGACAGTCTGAAATTAGAAGATGCAATCAGAATGTGCAGAGCTAGCGAACAGACTGAGAAGCAGATAAAGATTTTTGAGAAGCCATCCGTTACTACTGAAGTACCAGTGGGTGTAGACAGGGTGGTCAGAGCTAGCGCACCTCGCTCAGAGGGGGAACGTTCTAATAATGCACGTGAAACAGGATCAGACTACGTCATGAACTGTAGGTGCTGCGGTGGGAAACATCGCTTCAGGCAATGCCCCGCATATGGGAAAGTTTGCTCGAAGTGCAGAAAAAAAAATCATTTTGCAAAAGTCTGCCTATCTGCCAGAGAAAAGAAACAAATTAATATGATGGAAGAGAGCGAGCAAGGCTATGATGAGGATGACATATTCTATACAGACACTGTCACTGTGGAAAATAAGGGCACTTCGACGCTGGAAGTTAGTGTGAACACAATAAATGTAGACAGGTGGATTGTGCCACTTACAGTAAATGGCACAGAGATTCACATGAAACTTGACACAGGAGCTATGGCAAATCTTATCACATTGAAAGACTTCAAAGCTCTGCGCCACAAGCCAGTTATAGAAAACAAAAAAGTGGGATTGAGAGCTTACAATGGACAAATGATTGAAACACAGGGCGTCTGCAGATTACAAGTCCAGAACAAGCACATTAAGAGACATCTACTATTTGTGATAGTGCCGAAAGGGAAGGACTCCCTACTGGGAGATCAAGCTTGTGAAGAAATGGGACTTGTTAAACGTGTTCTAAACATTGCTAAGACAGAGAGAAAAGTAGGCCTACAGTCACCGCAGCTGAAAAATGCAGGAGTCACCACATCACAAGCAGACAACTGGGAAGTGCAGTATCCCAATATTTTTGATGGCATAGGGGTGCTGCCGTTCACATACAGCATTAAACTGAAGGATAATGCTAGACCTGTGGTGCATGCTCCACGTCGAATTCCTGTTCCACTGAGACAAGATCTTCGCAAAGAACTGGACAGAATGGTGTCATTAAATGTCATTCAACCCACCAAGGGAGCCACGGAGTGGGTCAACTCAATGGTCTGCGTAAAGAAGCCAAATGGAGCTCTCAGGATATGCATGGACCCAAAAGACCTCAATGAAAACATCCTCAGAGAACAATATCAAATTCCCAAGAGAGAAGAGATCCTGAGTGAGATGGCTGGGGCACAGTGGTTCACAAAACTTGACGCGTCACATGGATTTTGGCAGCTGCAAATTGACAGTGCAAGCGCAGACCTATGCACCTTCAACACGCCCTTTGGACGCTACAGTTATCAGAGACTCCCCTTTGGAATTTCCTCAGCACCAGAAATTTTTCACTGTGCAATGGAGAATGTGTTTGAAGGACTGGAGGGGGTCAGGGTTTATATCGATGATGTCATAATATGGGCGGAGACTCAAGAACAGCTCAACAGCAGAGTGCACAGTGCACTTCAGAGAGTCCACAAGTACGGGCTCAGATTGAACAAGGAGAAATGCCAGTTCAGCACCCAAGAAGTCACGTTTCTTGGGGATCGACTGACACCGGCAGGAGTACAGCCGGACATGAACAAAATCAAAGCAGTGACTGACATGCCCCAGCCAACAGACAAGAAGGCGGTACAAAGAGCATTAGGGATGGTGAACTACATGGGAAGATTTGTGCCTAATCTTGCCGCAAAGACTGTTGCTCTCCGCCAGCTCCTGCAGTCAAACACAGAGTGGTCCTGGCACCAGACACATGACAAAGAGTGGAAAGAAATCAAGGACATTTTAAGCACAGAGCCAGTGTTGGTTTTTTTTGATCCGAGTAAGAAGACACGAATCTCCACAGACGCCTCAAAAGAGGGACTGGGGGCCGTCTTGCTGCAGTATCATGATGGGGCTTGGAAACCAGTGGCTTATGCTGCACGATCCATGACAGAAACAGAACAAAGATACGCGCAGATAGAAAAAGAGTGTCTGGGGCTCGTCTTTGGCTGTGACAAGTTCCACTCTTATGTCTTTGGCTTGCCACACATTGAACTTGAGACTGACCACAAGCCACTCATAACTATCAGCAAAAAGCACTTGAATGAGATGACACCACGCATTCAGCGTATGATGATGCGTCTACAGAAGTATACCTATGAACTGTCATACAAGCCGGGGAAATACCTGGTAGTGGCTGATGCTCTGTCAAGGGCCAGACCAGCACAAGGAGTGAACACAGATGGCACAGAGGAATATGAAGCCATAAGAGGCCACGTGGATGCTGTGGTGGAGGCTCTACCTGTGAGCTCTACCCTGAAAGAGAAAATAGTAATGGAGACGGTAGTGGACCGCCAGCTCCAGAAAGTGATATGGCACATGCGAAATGAGTGGCCAAAGCAAGCGTGCCCGCAGTACTACTCATTCCAGGATGTGTTGGCGGTAGCTGATGGCTTGTTGCTGAAAGGTGACCAAATAGTCATCCCAACAAAGCTGCGGAAGGAGGTCCTCCGAATACTGCATAAAGGGCACTTGGGCATAGAGAAAACAAGGAGACTTGCCAGACAGACTGTTTACTGGCCAGGCATGAATCGTGACATAGCGGAGATGATCAATGACTGTGCCACTTGCCTTACTTACCATAACAGACAGCAAAGAGAACCGCTGCTCACAGACATGAGGGCGGAGCACCCCTGGGAAAAAATTGGGACAGACCTGTTCCACTTCAGAGGGAGAGAGTATCTACTGATGATCGACTACTACTCCAACTATCCTGAGATGGCTCTGCTCACGAGTACAACAGCAACAGGAGTAGTTAAGCATATGAAGTCCAGCTTTGCACGACATGGCATTCCAGGAACTGTCGTCTCGGACAATGGGCCTCAGTATGCCAGTCAGGAGTTCAAGCAGTTTGCCAGAGAGTATGGATTTGAACACATCACAGTAAGCCCACACTTCCCACAGGCAAATGGCAAGGCTGAAAAGGGTGTTCAAATAGTGAAAAGTCTTCTGAAAAAGGCAACAGAGAATGGTGAGGATCCTTATTTGGCTCTGCTGGCTTATAGAGCAGCACCTCTGGCGAGCGGGAAGTCTCCGGCTGAACTGCTCATGGGCAGACGACTACAGACACAGATCCCAACAGTGAAGAAACAAGTCCCCACACCTGTGCTGGAGGCCATGAAAAAATTAAAGGAAAAACAAAAGAGATACTTTGATCGCACAGCAAAAGCAATGCAACCTCTGCAGGCGGGTGACAGAGTCAGAGTTTTCAACACAGAAAGACAGGACTGGCAGCGCGCTGGAACAGTACTGAATGAAGTGGCTCCGAGGTCCTACGCAGTCCAGACGGACACCGGGGCTGTGGTCAGACGAAACAGGTTGCAGCTACTTAAAACACAGGCCAGCAATGCAGTTCCTTCAGTAGAGGAGTACAGGGACAAATGTGCACAGCATGGAACAGCAACAGACAATCAGCCAGGGGTTTTAGAGGAGAATGCACCTGTCATGACGGAGCCAGAGGCAGCTCCAGAGAGACGGTCAGGGCGCATTAGAAAAGCCCCTGACAGACTTGATTTATAGCAGACGGCTTTAAGCTCATTATTACACAGTTGAGGTATAACAAGTTTATTGTAAAAAAAAAAAAAAAAAAAAAAAAAAAAAAACCTTACAAGTGTTGAGCCTTAGTATCTGTTCATGAGTTCATCAGGTAATGTATAGCCTTATGGTTGAGTCATGTTCCATGTTCAGGTTAGACTAAAGTAATCGTGACACAGTCTGTCTTGAATGAGGCGGTGGTAAAGACCGTCCTCCTACGGTGTGCTAAGTACTGGCAACCTCTGGCACCAAATTATTGTTTTTTATGCTTAAAGAATGCACAGTGAATCTGTTTTTGTTTACTGAATAAGGGAGATGTAAGGATATCCTGTGAGACACTATTAGGGTCCTAAGAGGCCACCGTAGCTGGGAACTGTAACGTCACGAAACGCTTAATAAAGGCAGTTGAATACATACCAGCTAATTTGTCAGTCGCATATCTGTACAGTTATGTCAGCTCAAAACTAATCCTTTAACCCTGAGTTTGTTCAGCTACCTTCATGGTATAGGTCCTTGAGCAGTGTGCAGTACAATTAGTCTTCTCCTAGCCTTTTAATACTTTCAGTAAGCCAATCAAGTCTGTCACATTGCTAAACAAGCATATAAACTGCCACAAAAGCAGCCGTAAAATTAATTCTAGCTGTTATGAAGTGTACAATAGGCTTCTCAGTAACAATCCAGATTACTTGCAGATATAAACTGTGTGTGGTTCTAAAAAACAAAAACATAATCAGCTACTTAGTATTGTTATATGTTTACTTAAATGTTATAAAAGTGCTTTAACAAACTGCCTCACATTTTTTACAGATAAATTGCTTTAATACCAATTATCAGGGTGGCCTACTTTAGTACAGTAGAATATTCTGCAGTCAGGCAAGCCAAATCAAGTTCTTATACCTGTCCTGATCTGAGCACAAGCTCTCATTCTAATCCTGAAAGTCTTATATACTTTATATATAAAGTCTTAAATACCATATTTAAGTCTTTAAATTAATTTAAATTGTTAATATCACCTGTATACTTAATTACTGTTTGTCTGATGAGTGCCCAATCTCTGAACAAAAAGGTTTCAATAAGCGCCACCTGCTTGTGATAGCTGTAAATGTAAGAACAACACAAGCTCACACAGATATTGATTACAATGGTTTGTATCTTATACCTGCATTGATTGCTAACCTCTACTGTAACTGATTTCCCCCACACAAATGCTAATGCTTTGATGTTAAAGCTAGAATGTCCACTAATGTGTTTATTTACAAAAAGGCATGAGTGGAGAAAAACAAGGCAATTTTATTTTTATCTAAATTTTCATAAAACTGCAATTTAAATATATTATTTCTATAGGTTATACAAAAAAGGACAAACTAAATAGGCTGAATTAGCTGATCTATCATGTTAAATGGTGGTAGTCTAGACTACAAGCGACTTTGTCGCTGCATGTCGCCAGTGGCTGGTGGTGAGGTCGTTAGTGGGCGTTCCCACTACTGGTTGCCTAGTAATGTTTGTGAGTGACATTCACGGATGTTACTCCATGTTGTAGACAACAAAACTGTTTTCTTGCCTCTACAAGCTAACATTTTGGAAGGAAAAGTCTAAATATAAATGGAATCAGTACATTAAATGCATAATATTAAAGATGAATGAGAAACAGCGAGTGCCCTGTGCTATCGCGGCTATTTAACTGCAGCAAATGGGCAAATACTGGTCTTTCTGAGTTCACGAAACCATTCAGGCTCGGAGTCAGCACGGCGAGTACCACTGTATGTACACGGAGACATATCATACATTATTGGACAGTTTCTGACTGCTAAAATAAACTTCTCATTCATCTTGCCTCGGTCGGACACAGCACTGAAGAGTGACGGATCACGTGTGCTCCACTGACTTCACTCCTATTGGTTGTCGCCTGCGAAAGTCGCTCTTCATTTGCATAAAGTTAAAAATTACTCAACTTTGTCGCGTCGCCAGACACGCCCCATCCAGTCGCCAACGGTCGCGACAGCGTGTGTCACCGGAAGTCGCCCGCTCCCCATTGAAAATGAATGGTATCGCGTCGCTTGGTCGCGTGTAGTTTAGTCAATCAGGGGAAAAAAGGTCGTCAACGAACATTTTTCGTCATAGTTTTCGTTAACGAAATTAAGTTACCAACAGTAAATGCTTCTGATAAAGAACCCAACGGTGGTCCGCTATCGTGCCGCTGGTTTATAATAAGTGTTTTCTGGCGGACCACGGTCGGTCCACGGTTCATAATCAGTTACTCATGCTAACCAAAATTCACTATAATGGATAAAAAAAGCAATGTACACCAGTCTCAATAGCAGTTGCAAATTAATAATTAATAAATAAATTTTCAGTGAACAGATGAAATGGATACATTTGCATTACATTTATCAGATTCTTTTATCCAATGTGACTATTAGTCAAGTACATTATAGGATAATTTGTACCCTTATGAAAATTAACCATGGTTTTACCACAGCATTTGCAGTAAAACCATAGTTGCTAACAAAATGAACCATGGTTTCACAACAACCAAGGTTTAAAAACATACGTTTATAGTCATGATTACCATAATTTTACAGCAATTATTACAGCAATATTACTAGTTGAACCATGGTTTGAAAAATAAATAAATAACATGGTTGGTACAGTTGTACCATAGTAAAACCATATATTGCTTTTCACAATACAAATGGTTTCATTACAAAAAATGCATGTTCAAGGTTATACAATCGCAAAATATCCTTTAATCAGCCAGAGGCGACTGCTACTCACTGGAGAGCATCTTTTGGCAACAAAGTAATGTTTATAAAATAATCCAAGTCATGAGTTTAAAGTCCTAATTGCTATCCTTCAACATTTTTAAAGGGTTGCAGATTTTCAACCCACTATTCTTACAATGTTGGTAATATGTTAGAACAATGTTTACTCTTTCTCTTAGTTACGTGTACTGAGATATTCCTGTTTATTTGTCAGCAAAACTGTCATGCAAACCTTCCCTTTCCCGGTTCCACAGAAAAGGCTTAAGATAGTCCCTGACTAAAATGCATGTTTGAACTGTATTAACTGGAAGCAACTTGCACTGACATATCTTAAAATATTTCGGTGCCATTGTTTTGTCTCAAGATGCACACCAGTAATGTTTTATTTCCTTCTTTTTTTCTGAAGTACATTTTAAAAAGCTACTTAAATATCCTAATTTAACTAATTAAGCCTAATCCTGGCTTAATCTAAGCCCTGTGTGTGAAACCGGGCCAATGCAATATAAGGATAACATCTGGCAGTTTTGTGTCCATCTATAGTTGCCATCATCTGAAGTCTTTGTGAGTGTTGGTGTCATCTGAAGTCTTCATGATTGAGGCTGGATCCAAACTGGAGCTGCTGTAATCTCTAGTGAACTTGCTGAGCATCCTGAGATAGAAACAGGGAAGCAACAGGAGAAAGATTAGCATAGCTGCTGTTCATATTATCTCAGACAAAATATGATCATGTGCACTTTTTATTATTTCATCACATATAACTGAAGTGCAAGATTATGAGATGTGTAAATTGAATGCTTGGCTACAGAGATGTGTCTTTAATCTAGATTTAAATTAGGATCATGTTTCTGGGCCCCAAACATATCAGGAAGGATATTCTAGAGTTATTCCCTTTCATTCTATTGAATTAATAGGAAATCGTCAGATTTTAATGAGAAAACATGACCTAACGAGTCAGCATTTTTATATATGAATACTATACACTCTCACAATGCAAACGTCCTAAACATTTCTGAGTATTATCAATGTTGAAAACAGTTGTGCTGATTAATCTTTTTTTGTAAACCAGTGTAACAGTTTAATCCACTTTCTTTTCACTCTCCAGGATTAATTGTTAAATAGACCCAACATACTGTATATCAATGGTAGTTTACACTACTATTCAAAAGTTTGGGTTCAATAGATTTATTATTTTTATAAGAATAGAAAATAAATATTTTTATTCAGCAAGGATGCATTAAATTGACCAGAGAGAGTAAAGATTTTTCAAAAAAATGCTTTTTTCCCCCTTTCTATTCATCAAATAATCCTGAAAAAACAAAAATGTGAAGCAGCACAACTGATTTCAAAACTGATAATAATCATAAACGTTTCATCAAATCATCATATTAGAATGATTTCTGAAGGATAATGTGATGCTTCTCCATAGAAAACAGTTATTTAAATGTTTTAATATTATTTCTCAATATTATTGTTTTTACTGTATTTTTAATTAAATAAATGCAGTCTTGGTGAGCATAAGAGACTTCTTTCAAAACATTTTTTTTTTTTTACCAACAACATTAGAGTATGTTTGAAGTTTTAGTTTAGTTCCTTTATTGTCCACAAGTGGAAATGTGTCTTTGGCTTGGTTGTACTTACTAGTCATCAGGGTGATAGCGCCTCAGAGATGATGATCAGCTCAACTCTGCTACGGTGCAGGGCATCAGCATGAAGGATCTAGGAACACAACAAACCATTTGTCACAGAGCCAACAATATTATTATACAATGACAGGTTTATTAAAAGGACAGAAGCTACAGCAGAGGTGAAATGCAGAAAAGAGAAAGAACAGACAACAATTTCTTAATTAGGATAACAAAATGTATGTTTTTAGGTTTACTTTTTCATTGTGTTGTGTTCAAAACCCTATAACAATTGTGATGTTCATGGTCAAAAATAACTGGTCTACAAAAAATAGCTTATAAATCACTTGTTATGCTATATTATCACCCAATTCTGGATTAAATCTTTTTGTCAACTTGTTTTATTTCAGTTACCACTGTTTTTATATTTCTATTTGCATCTGATTAATCATGGGCCTCATTTTTCTGAGAGTACGAATTTATGAATAATTTTGGAAATATTAAGTAAAATATGAACATGTTTATTATGTTCATGTACACATATGCATGTGTGCTTGCAAACATCAAGCCCTTGACAGACACACACACACACACACATTAAAACACAGAATCTATTTTGAGTATTACACACATTCTTTTTCACAGAGAGAAACTTGATCCTACCCTGAACTGCATCTAATATTCATTTATCCATCTAACATTGATACACACAAACTTCCTTGTGAAACATTAAAGTAGACTAGTTTGATCAACAGTGCAATGTTTTTCATATTTTATTCAATATTTCCAAAATTATTCATAAA
The DNA here is from genome assembly GCA_022828995.1 of Vimba vimba. NCBI lineage: Eukaryota > Metazoa > Chordata > Actinopteri > Cypriniformes > Leuciscidae > Vimba > Vimba vimba. The sequence continues at coordinate 41,937,610 of CM040821.1, forward strand.
TGCCTACTCTCAGTTAAATGAGGCCCACAATTAATGAGATGGAAATAGAAATATAAAACCAGTCCTAATTGAAAGAGAACAAGTTGACAAAAATACCAATGAGATAACATTAACTAGTGTTTTCGGGAAAAAGAAAATCTTCTCTGTTAATGAGCTTCCTCACCTCACCTGTTTCCCACTTCTCTGGCAGCAGCTTTCTTCAGAAATGTTGACATTTTGGAGCTTTCCTCTGTTGTAGAGGGATTATTTGTGTTGTTGCTGAAATCACAGAACAATTTTTATCAATATTTGTTTCAGCAATTTTTAAGCACTCCATGTAAGTGATGTCACCGATTAACAGTACGTTTACGTTAAATAAATTAGCTTACGTCCAAGCAAAATCTTTACAAAACTATCAATCTACACATAAAATGTGATTAAAGGCCCAAACTTTCATAAACAAAAGCTCAAGCTATAAAGTTAGCCTACCTTTCTGAAAACGGTTGAGATGCTAACGGACTTTTTCGAAGACACTAACCATTTCTATAAAGTAAATATTCAACAGAAGCGTGTCAATTACAAGTAAGATAAGTGTCAAGAACAGTTGTGTGTATTATTTGTGTGATTTTAGAGGCTAAACTCGCAGTAGTGCGGTCCCGCGCCGTTTCCATGGCAACTCATCTCCGCTCCAGTGTTTAAAGTCCACATGAAATCAAAATTGACCATATTTACTTTGTTTGCCTAAATTGATAGTTTTGTACTGAACAATTCATCCATGCAAGTCAATCCACACAAAACAATTTTTTGGCTTTGTAATCTTTAATTCTTGGGAGAATCCAAGATGGCGCCGGTGTGCTTGGCTGGCCGTCTGCTCTCTGTCCTGGCTTTGTTTTTTATTTTTATTCCTAAAGTTTTTACATTGATTATGTATGACCGTCAATTGCTTTTAAACATAAGAGACTCTATTGAGGCTGTATCAAACACTGATTTGAGATCTGAGAACTTTAACAGCCCACCCCCTCCCTTCTTGACGAATGTCCCGGCCTTTCGAAGCCAGCTGCCATGGAGCTTTCCTGAAAAGAAGCGCCGCAGAAGAAGGGGGAAAAGAGGGGGTATTGCGGTCAAATTAAAGTTGCATCTAACAAGCTTACATCCATCATGCCATGGCTTGGGTCGCTTTGAGTTGGGATGTGGCCGATTTGCATCATGGCGCTCGCTCGAAGTGGCGTATTATTGGATTTTACCTGTGACTCAGGGCAAGTATTCCAGCTCTCCTCGTCTCCGGACACCACGTCTTCGCCGCGGGGGTGTAAATCTCAACAATCTACGCTCGCTGTGCTGTGCTACACAGACGAACTGCGATTCGGTACAGGTAAAGATGGCTTTGGTAAATTCAAGATCGTTGATCAACAAGACATTCATCTTGCGAGATTTCTTTACCTCAAATAAATTGGATTTTCTGTTAATCACTGAGACTTGGCTGACTGCGGGGGATACAAGCCCCTTTTCCGAACTTGTGCCAACAAACTGCTCGTTTCTAAACTGCCCTAGAACTTCTGGCAGGGGCGGTGGGCTTGCGTCGGTGTTCAAAAGCCGATTTTGTTGTCATACCCTAAAGACTGAATCTTACTCAAGCTTTGAAATACTACTCTTTCAGTTAAATAAACATCAGTTATCGATTGCAGTGGTTTATCGTCCTCCGAAACCAAACAAGGACTTTTTAAAGGAGTTTTCAAACTTTTTGAGCGAAGCTGTTCTTAAATATGATAGGCTTTTAGTTGTGGGGGATTTTAATATTCATGTTTGTTGCGAGTCAAATTCCCTGGCTAAAGATTTTCTTAGTCTGGTTGACTCTCTGGACTTCATTCAAGTGGTAAATGGTCCCACTCACAAACAAGGCCATACCTTAGATCTTGTATTATTGCATGGTATTCCAGTTTGCAAACTTGAAACTCTCGAATTGAGTTTTTCAGATCATATGCCTATTGTGTTCACTTGCTCTCTTCCAAATGGTAAAACTATGAAATCTAAGAAGTTATCACAGCAAACTCTGCTTTTTAATCCTTCATCTAATGATGATTTTGCTGTTTATTTTAAGGAGGCCTGTTTGATGTACAACCTTGATTCCTCCTTAAATAATTCAAATGTAGATGAACATCTTTCATTGTTTAATTCCATTTCAAATGATATTTTAAATTCTGTGGCTCCTGTGCGAGAAAAACGACTAAAATCTAAACCTGAACCCTGGTTAAACAGTACCACACAAGAACATAGACGAGTTTGTCGTAGAGCCGAACGGAAGTGGAAAAAAGATAAACTACAAGTATCTTTTGAAATTCTACGTGAATCATTAATTGGGTATCAAAAATCAGTTAAACTGGCAAAATCTCAGTATTTTTCAAATATCATTGCAAAAAATTGTCATAAACCTAAAACTCTTTTTACCATTTTAAACTCTGTTTTAAATCCAAATAGTGCTGTTTCTTTGAATGCCTCAGCTGCAGTATGTGAAGATTTTCTCAGGTTTTTCACAGATAAAATAGTTGACATAAGACAGCGTATAGTATCTTCAAATTATGACCTATCTGTCCCGCATCTTTGCACTCCAATTTGTAATGAATTCCAGACAATCTCTTTAAGCTCCTTTCAAGACATAATTAAGCATTTGAAACCCACTACATGCCCACTTGATATTGTTCCTACTCGGTTTTTTCTTAAGGTCTTTGATGTTGGCGGACTAAGTATTTTAGCTATAATAAATAAGTCACTTCTTACAGCAACCGTTCCAAGATATTTTAAACATGCAATTGTTAAACCACTGCTTAAAAAACCTAATCTCGACCCGGCCGTCTTATCAAGTTATAGACCGATCTCAAATTTGGCTTTCATTTCTAAAGCCTTAGAAAAGGTTGTTTTAGTACAATTACAGAGCTTCTTAGAATCAAACAATATATTTGAAAAATTTCAATCTGGTTTCAGGAAGCATCATAGTACGGAGTCTGCACTTTTAAAAGTTTTAAATGATATTTTATCAACTGTAGACTCAGGGGACTCAATGATACTTCTACTTTTAGATTTAAGCGCTGCTTTCGATACCGTCGACCACAAAATTCTTATATCGCGCCTAAAAAAATATGTGGGTATTGAAGGTCGCGCTCTGGACTGGTTCAAATCATATCTCGAAGATAGGACTTTTTCTGTTTGTCTTGATGGTTTTTCTTCATCCAGCTGCGCCCTGATGTTTGGAGTTCCTCAGGGCTCCATTTTGGCTCCTGTTTTGTTCTCATTATATATGCTTCCTTTGGGGTCTATTTTTACCAAGCACAAGCTCTCATTTCATTTTTATGCTGATGACACCCAAATTTATTTGCCCCTGAAGCACAACGACAAAACAGCTTTGAGATCCTTAGCTGCATGTCTGGCTGATATTAACCCCCAGAGGTCGGAGGTATCGCCGGCGATACCAGCTCGCTTTTTTTTTAGCAGTGTAAAAGAAACTCAAAAATACTCGGTTGACTTTGATTTTCCATTGGAGTTTCATACATCAATCGATTCTGTTAAATGTGTATTATTTTTGTGTATACTCACAATAAAAACAAAGTGTTGTGCTTTTTGCCAAATAAAGAAAAATAAACACGAAGCGAGTTCTGCCTCCTCTCTGTCAGTGTAGTCCATTCTGAAACGCGTCCGAAAATGAACCATAACTCAGTGAATACTCAGTCAAACAGGCATTCAGACATACAGGCATGAAGCTTGAATTCTCATCTTTTAAACGAAGTAATTTTTATAAAAAACAAATATTCACAGTTTATGTAATATGTATGCAAAGAGAGAGATGTCAGTCGTTCTTATCTCAGCTAATTAAGTTTTAATGTGCTCCGCCCACGGAGAGCACGCGCTATTCAAACGCAAATGTGAGCCGATCCAAACAAACCTGTAAAACGCCCATCAGCTGGATAACACACCGCGAGTTCACTTTCAGACTTATGTACTTTACGATGCTGTGAGGAATAATACTGTCTTGATAATAATCCTGCAAAAATTTACCTCAGAAGTTCTGGAAGTATCATTTCGAGGAGCAAACGGATCCCGCTGAGGAATTAGGTCAGTTCTGTTTGCTTTGTTCTAATCGGAATGAATGAACGCAAAGATGCGTGCTGTTGTGGAGCTACTACAGCTGGCAAAAATACTGTTTAAATATGAATCGCGTTACTATGAATGAATGAACGCAAAGATGCGTGCTGTTGTGGAGCTACTACAGCTGGCAAAAATACTGTTTAAATATGAATCACGTTACTATGAATGAATGAACGCAAAGATGCGTGCTGTTGTGGAGTTACTACAGCTGGCAAAAATACTGTTTTAATATGAATCGCGAATACAAAGAAAGATTACACTGGAAATATTGTTACAATTATAAATGTTGTTGTAATTGTATAACCTTAAAAAAAAAAATTATATATATATATATAAGGATAGATGTAAACAAAATCTTAAAAGGTCATTATAAGCCTTATCTTTAAATAATTTTATTATGCTTTATTAGTGACACATTTGGGAAGAGAATATATTCCAAATCTGAAAATACAGTATGAGAACAATTAACTGCACAATTACTAGAAATGTTTACCTTGGATATTGTACAATTTGCAAGCAAAATTTGTGGAAAAAACAACAAACCAGTTATATATTGTCCTTGCATTCTTGTGGCTCATTCACACACCTGAATGAAAGGCTCATTACCTATGCAGCCTCATTATGCGGCCCCATTGACTCCATAGGTGTGAATCACGCCCACCCGCATATGGCCTTTCCAAACAAAAAGTGTTTTACAAGATTTAAATCAATGTATTGTGTTATGGGAATGATTAGGCAGGACGATTTTCACATAATTTTGAAGAAAAAATACTAGGCAACGACATCCATTAGTCAAAAGTCTTATTTACATATATTTAGAATGTGTTTTATGGCCTTATTTCAGAAACTTTAGTTTTTTGTTTTTAAAAAAACCATGCATAAACATTATTCTATCAAAAATACAAACATGTACATGCAAGTTGTTCACATATTATGGTAGCCCTGTTTGTGCTAAATAGAGTGAATTTACACCTTTGCCATTAATATGTTTATAAGCAACTGAAAAAAGCACAAATGTCAGGGCATGTCAGAACATCTCAAGGACCCCAAAAACCCCTCAGACTCCAGAGGGTTAAAATAAATGCTGCTCTTTTGACAGTTCTGTTCAAACGTTCCTGATTTTTTTTCCACGATTTACATGCTGACGACTGGATGCTGGCTACTGTAATAAATTATTAACATAATTTTTTAACATCCCAGGAATAATTACTTTGTACAATAGATTAAAACAGAAAACAGTTATTTTAAGTTGCAACAATATTTCAGAATATTACTCTTTTTAATGTATTTATTAAATAAATGCAGCTTTGATGAGATGAAGGGATATCTTTCAAAAGTATTTAAAAAAATTGACTGACCCCAAACTTTTAAACGGTAATGTATTGTGTATATATATATATATATGTATATATATATTTTACATGACTGTGAATAAATGAAATTATTTGAAACATATAACTTATAATGTACTACTTCAACTTTCAACAAGTGCAATTATTTTGCATGTATTGTGGCAAATGCAAAGTACAACCAAACTAATCTTGTTGTTTGTTAAGGCCACAGGTATATTACAATACATCTTTGCATTGTCCACAGTATGCCCCCACTTTTCCCAGTGTACCCACAGTATGCCCACACTTTTCCCAGTGTACCCACAGTATGCCCACACTTTTTACAGTGTTCCCACAGTATGCCCACACTTAACCCAATGTACCCACAGTATACCCACACTTTGCCCACAGCGTGGGCTTGCTGTGGGTCCACAACTGGTCCCAATGGGGGCCCACTCTACTTAGTGTGGGCCAGCCCACAGTCAGCCCACACTTTGGGCTGTCCTGATGGGGCCCACATGTGCCCCGCATTTCACGCTGGTATCTGGGCCCACAGTGGGCTGCCCACAGTGGTCCCACACGGGTCCCTAAGGGGTTTGCTGTGGGCCCACAACTGGCCCCAATGGGGGCCCACTCTACTTAGTGTGGGCTAGCCCACAGTCAGCCAACACTTTGGGCTGTCCCGATGGGGCCCCACCTGGGCCCCATAGTGTGGGGCCCACATGTGCCCCGCATTTCACGCCGGTATCTGGGCCCACAGTGGGCTGCCCGCAAGGGCCCCATTTCGGGCCCCAAAGGAGCATGTTTGCTGGGTTACTGCTTCAACACAGATTTTGAAGAGCTCGAAGATGAATACTTTTCTATCCCAGGAGGCCACGCAAGAGGATACGTCATTATCAAACATCGCAGAGATCAGCGACGCGGGTGCTTTCAAATGTGAGTAAACATGGGTCCTTGTGTTAAAATTGCATGTGTTGAACTACTGTAGAGTAAACTGTTGAATTGTTGAAGGTGTAAAGACGTTACACAGTGTAGTATAGTTGTGATTTTGCTGTAAAAACACGTTTTATTATGTATAACGTTAGCTACAGGCGAGCTCCAGTAAGGACACGTAAGTTACGTCTCTAAAGTGGATTTACATAAACCATATACATCCTAAAGACGATTATTTTAAATGTCTATTTACTTCTGACAGGAAAATCTTCAGTAAGTATTGCAGAAGAGCACATCACAACATGAAATTGACATCTGAGTGATGAATGTGTGCTATTATGTAGAACAAATCTATAAAGTAACTAAACATAAGTTATCTATTTTATTTGTCCATTAGTAGTGTTGATAAATTGAGGAACATTTATGTTGGATAAAAAGTTAAAACAAGCTCATAAATCACAGAGGTAATGTGAATCTTGTCTGGATGTTACAGGGTCAGATGAACATGTGTTTTTATCCGGTGGAGAGTGGCTCATGAAGCTGAATGCTGCCATCAAAGGCTTTGAGTGAGTATACCACAGAAATTAATAACAATAACTAATTATTGTAATTTCAAACAGAGCTATTACAGCACCTTTCTGAATCTTGATTTCTGTGCATTTGCTGCAGATCTTTTGTGGTGGAGCAGGACCTGCAAGGAAAGATGATGGCGGCGTTTGTGAAAAAAAGTGGTTTTGTCTTCTAAATAATACTGAAATCATATGACATTGTGTGGTTAAAATTACTGCTTTTGTGTTATGTTTGTGCATTTTGTAGAATCTGAAATGTCAGCAGGCTGGTGTGAGTGCTGAGGATGAGGAGCCCAGAGCTGAATCCTGGAGATGGTGTCATAAGTCCCTCCATCACTCCACCTGCCCTTACGAGACCAGCCCTTACGAGTCCCTCCATCACTCCACCTGCCCTTATTGCCTCAGATTGTGAAGCACAACACAACACGCAACAACCTCAGCGCCTTCAGCCTACATACATGATTGTAGTTTGTTTCATGTGTTGACTTGTATATGCATTTGTTTATTGTGTGATGGTGACTTTCATTCATTCTTTTACTTGGCATTTATTAATATTTCTCATTGTTGTCAGTAAATACTAGGGCTGACTTCTAATAGTCGAGGATTCGACGATTCGATTCGGAGAGGTCTGATTCGACTATGAACCTCATAGTCGAATAGCCTACCGTATTTTCCGCACTATAAGGCGCACTTAAAAGCCTTTAATTTTTTCAAAAAACGACAGTGCGCCTTATAATCCGGAGCGCCTTATATATGGATCTGGCGCCTTATGTTAATGTCTGTAAAACAACCGCTGACTTAACCCTTGTTTATACTTTCGCCTGGCACCGGAGCGCGAGCCTCCGCTGACTGCGCGCGCAACTCCTCAAACAGACAAGGCATTTATACTTGACGCAACTGTTTTGTTTTAGACTGAACACCAGACCATACAACTGATAGACGCGCAAACTGGGTGCCGGTGTGATGATGAGATGTACTAATATCCGTCTGCTCGGGCAGATTCGGGTCAAAGTCGTGCATCTTCGGATGCGGAGGCGCGCGCGCTGTTAAGCCGAATCTGCCCGAGCAGACGGATATTAGTTTTTTATTACCTTCGCGCTCAGGCGGACGCGTCGAGTATAAACAAGGTTTTACAGCTCAGCCACTTGTTTTTTCATATTTTTTTGCAAGTGGTAGATCTTGGTTTATATTTGGACTTTGGATGTGATCTTATGAAAAGGTTGGTGACCACTGCATAACGCAAACCCAGTCAAACGTTTGACTGCAGTATCTTCTATTCTATGCGCCTTATAATCCGGTGCGCCCTATATATGAAAACAGTTCTAAAATAGGCCATTCATGTTTATGAAATGTTATGATATATGTGTGATATGTTTTGTTCATCTGGCTTTAAATGAATAAAAGGTATTTGTTACACACCATGTTTTTCTTTTAGTTTTTTTTAGCTCTTTTGTTTGAAATGGAAAAAATCTAGCTGCTATCTAAAAAAAAAAAAAAAAAAAAAAAAGGTTCGACTATCATTCGACTACGGCAAAATCTAACGAATCAGATTCGACTATGAAAATCCTTAGTCGAAAACAGCCCTAGTAAATACAATATAATTATTTAATTAATGCTTTATTTAATTGTTTAAATGCAAATGTAGATATGTTCACTATATACTTTTTTACTACTACTTTTTACAACTATCATGGGTTTGCATACATAATATGAGATTTTTTACACAGGAAAAAATAACCTACAAGGTTGAATATTTTAATATATTTTTTCTTAAATAATTCATTATAATACATTTAAAAAAAAATATTTATAGGCCTGAGGGATGAAACGAGAGTTAAATTCAACAAGAAAAAGAGGAAAACATAAAGCAGTTAGCCACTTTTGCTTGTGGATAAAAATGTTTGGATATAAAATAAAGAAATTAACAACATTTAAGAGATGACCATTTTGGGATTTCGTAATAAAAATAAATAATATTGTAAGGATAAAACGGTGGGTCACATTAGTAGGGTTAAATATAAGAACTTTAATCAACCCTAAATGGATTCACAAAATAAATGGGCAGCAGTTTCTTCAAAATGAGCAAGTTTAATCAATATCAATATTTACAGATAGATGAATTAAACGTGTCGTTCAACTCTTTTAAGTTGTTGCGCGTGTGATAACGCGTCGTAGGTCACATGATAACGTCAACATGATGGCAGATGTCCGGTTCGCATTCATACTCAACGAGATTTGGCTATAAAGTACCTACTCTTTTAGCGCTCGTTAAGTAAGTACTCATTGAAAATAAGTACCTACTCATTGAGTACGCGGTTTCGGACGCAGCCGTCTTCTTCATTGTTGAATATCTGTCGCTCTACATACGTCATCTGGTATAATTGAAACGATTGGCTATGAGCTACGTACAGGCTAGCCTGGCTAACGTCAGACCACTTTCTCTTTGAGACGTGGGCTGCGTTCCAAACCGCATACTCAATGAGTAGGTACTTAATTTCAATAAGTACTTACTTAATGAGCGCTAAAAGAGTAGGTACTTTATAGCCAGATCTCGTTGAGTATGAATGCGAACCGGACATCTGCCATATTTGACGTTATCATGTGACCTATGACGCGTTATCACACGCGCAACAACTTAAAAGATTCGAACGGACACGTTTAATTCATCTATCTGTAAATATCTTGATATTGATTAAACTTGCTCATTTTGTGGTCTTTTTGAAGAAACTGCTGCCCATTTATTTTGTGAGTACATTTAGGGTTGATTTAAGTTCTTATATTTAACCCTACTAATGTGACCCACCGTTTTATCCTTAACGATATTATTTATTTTTATTACGAAATCCCAAAATTGTCATCTCTTGAATATGTTGTTAATTTTATTTTATTTAATATCCAAACATTTTCATCCACAAGCCAAGTGGCTTTCTGCTTTATGTATTCCTCTTTTTCTTGTTGAATTTAACTCTCGTTTCGTTTCATCCCTCAGGCCTATAAATAACAAAAAAAAGCTTATTTTTTTTAAATGTATTATAATGAATTATTTAAGAATATATATTAAGATATTCAACCTTGTAGGTTCTTTATCCTGTGTAAAAAATCTCATATATGTATGCAAACCCATAATATATATATATATATATATATATATATATATATATATATACCTCATAACATCAGTAACTCGACAGCCCTACCTAGAATGGTTTTCCTCAGCGTTTGTAATGTCTGCACGAAGGGCAGCTGTGCGAAGATTCACCTTTGGAGAAAACTGTTGATTTTGTACTCGAAAAATTTAAGTATCATTAATATTAAAAATTAATATTACCCCAGAATGAATTGCATTGCTATCCCACCCCAAAACATAAAATAATAACAACGATAAATGCTGACCAATGCTTAATTATATTACTTTTTACTGAAAATGATTTCAATTAAACAAACAAAATGTAATGTATATCATATGACATAGCTATGCATGATTGAATACACTCTAGATGTGTATATAATGAACATATCTACATTTTCTTTCAAACAATTAAATAAAACATTAATTAAATAATTATATTTTATTTACTGACAACAATGAGAAATATTAATAAATTAGTAAAAGAATGAATGAAAGTCACCATCACACAATAAACAAATGCATAAGTCAACACGTGAAACAAAGCTTTATTCAAACTACAATCATGTATGTAGACTACAGGCGCTGAACCCCACATCCTTCTGCCGTCTCAACACAGCGGTTCCCATTCTGAGGCTTTATTCTGATGAATCAGCTGACCGCCAGAGGTGAGCCGTTCCCTCGTGCCTGAGGTTGTTGCGTGATGTGTTGTGCTTCACAATCTGAGGCAATAAAGGCCGGTGGAGTGATGGAGGGACTCATAAGGGCAGGTGGAGTGATGGAGGGTCTCGTAAGGACAGGTGGAGTGATGGAGGGTCTCGTAAGGGCAGGTGGAGTGATGGAGGGTCTCGTAAGGGCAGGTGGAGTGATGGAGGGTCTCGTAAGGGCTGGTGGAGTGATGGAGGGTCTCGTAAGGGCAGGTGGAGTGATGGAGGGTCTCGTAAGGGCAGGTGAAGAGATGGAGGGTCTCGTAAGGACAGGTGGAGTGATGGAGGGTCTCGTAAGGGCAGGTGGAGTGATGGAGGGTCTCGTAAGGGCAGGTGGAGTGATGGAGGGTCTCGTAAGGGCAGGTGGAGTGATGGAGGGTCTCGTAAGGGCTGGTGGAGTGATGGAGGGTCTCGTAAGGGCTGGTGGAGGGTCTCGTAAGGGCTGGTGGAGTGATGGAGGGTCTCGTAAGGGGCAGGTGGAGTGATGGAGGGTCTCGTAAGGGCTGGTGGAGTGATGGAGTGATGGAGGGTCTCGTAAGGGCTGGTGGAGTGATGGAGGGTCTCGTAAGGGCCGGTGGAGTGATGGAGGGTCTCATCCATGGCACCGTTTCCAGGATTAAGCTCTGGGCTCTTCATCCTCAGTGTTCACACCAGCCTGCTGACATTTCAGATCCTACAAAATGCACAAAAGATAACACAAAAGCAGTCATTTTAACCGCACAATGTCATATGATTTCAGTATTATTTAGAAGACAAAAACGCTTTTTTCCACAAATGCCGCCATCATCTTTCCTTGCAGGTCCTGCTCCACAGAAGATCTGCAGCAGCAAATGCTCAGAAATCAAGAATCAGAAAGGTGCTGTAATAGCTCTGTTTGAAATTACAATAATTAAAATAAACTACAACTTAAGATTTAAATAGTTGTTATTCATTTCTGTAGTATACTCACTCAAAGCCTTCATGAGCTCCACCGGATAAACACACATCTGTTCATCTGACCCTGTAACATCCAGACAAGATTCACGTTACCTCTGTGATTTATGAGCTCAACACTACATTTACATGTTAAGGTTGTTTTAACTTTTTATCCAACATAAATGTTCCTCAATTTATCAACTACTAATGGACAAATAAAATAGATAACTTATGTTTAACGTTAGTTACTTTATAGATTTGTTCTACATAATAGCACACATTCATCACTCAGATGCTATTTCATGTTGTGATATTTCAAGATTTTCCTGTCAGATGTAAATAGACATTTAAAATAAGCGTCTTTAAGATGTATATGGTTTATATAAATCCACTTTAGAGACGTAACTTATGTGTCTTTACTGGAGCTCCCCTGTTAGCTAACGTTATACATAATAAAACGTGTTTTTACAGCAAAATCACAACTATACTACACTGTGTAACGTCTTGTCGTGGAAATTACTTTCACAACTTTAAATAATAATTGGAAGACAGCTGGAAATTTCAAAAGTTATAAAGATCTTTATTTCTTGCAAGAAATTGGCAGTTCACACATCAGTCAGAGTCTGATATGAGAAGGGCGCTGACTTCTCCTTTTTGCCCAGCTTATATACCCTTAACACATCCTGGTCTGTCTCAAAAGATCGCCTTGGTTTACCTTAAAAGGCAACACGTCTTTGTTCAAGATCTCGTCTAACATAAATTCTATCTAGACAGAGCAATATCACGTCTGCAAAAGTTTCCTGTTTTTAGCTGCAGCTTTTTCACACATTTTGCTTATATCTATTTCTAAACAAAGCTGCGCACATACTTTTCACACTTGAAGTACACAATAGGTCACTTTGAGTACTCATAGTCTCTTTGCTACCCAGAACATTTTGTTCCTGCAAGCTTATATGATTATATTTCTTTAAATGCTTATGAGTAAAAATAAGTATTCAATGTTAATACAAGTGATACACATCTAGAAGTAAAAAAAACACATCTAAGTAAAAAGAACACATCTAAATGTAAAATTTCCATAACAGTCTTTACACCTTCAATAATTCAACAGTTTACTCTACAGTAGTTCAACACATGCAATTTTAACAAAAGGAACTGTGTTTACTCACATTTGAAAGCACCCGCGTCTCTGATCTCTGCGATGTTTGATAATGACGTATCCTCTCGCGTGGCCTCCTGGGATAGAAGAGTATCCATCGGTCGAGCACTCGAAAATCTGGCCTGAAGCAGTAAGCCATCCGGGAACTTCTCGCCTACTCTTTTATGAATACTGATGTTTCGAACGTACTGCTTCCTTCACGTACTGTTTTCGCCTACTATATAGTAGGAAAGTAGGCATATTCGAACGCACTTAAGTCCGAATCTCGCGATAATTAGTACGTCACCCAGGTAATTCTCGCCTACTCTTTTGGATTCGTACGTACTTTTTCGCTCGCCTACTCTTTTTCCCATGCTAAATAGTAGGGAAGTATGCGGTTTGGAACGCAGCAGTGGTCTGGGAACCACATGTGCATTTTCTCGTATTTGAGGCGTGGTTTACGAATGCCCAGAGCCGTTTATTGGGCGCTACAAATGTCTATCAAATGCGCCTGTACGTAGCTCATAGCCAATCGTTGAAACTACTACAATCTAGGCTGTTTTCGAGGGAAAACAAGATATACAGACAGGATACAGAAACTGGCAGAAAAAAAAGTCAAACAAATGAGGTCAAAATATTTATCAGTCCCTCCAGGATTTCGCGATTTTTTTGTGTGATTTTTGCGATCAAAATCACTGATTTTGTGGTGGTAATTTCCAGAAATTTGTGAAAAAATTTGCGATTTTTATATTTTATAATTAGGACATCACATTAACAATAATAGTATTATGTCAGATGCACAATAGTCATACATGACACAAATCACAAACAAAATGCATAAAACTTGTTTATTTTGCTCTAATCAAATTCTCATCAAATGAAAAACTTTTGAAACAACCTATGGGCAATTTTTTTTACCTGACCTATGTAAATATTAACAGGTGTAGTAATCAGGCATGTGATTGGCGAAGGACAAGAAAGCAGGAAAATATACTGAAATTCAATCAGGCAATCATATATTTCACAATTTTATATTTATATATGAATGTCAAGAATTCAGAAGTGTGTATATTTATATAGCCTACACTACACTACACAGAAATAACATACAATTAAATTATGCTTATTTTAAATGTATTGTGCAGGCTAGATATACACAAATATAGGCTTTTAATAATCTTTCAGTGCGCAAAACCATGAAAATATGAAACGCTTCAAAACAGAGCGCACAAAGCTCGTATGCGCATCGCGGGTGCAGAATGATGTGCTCAAAGCAACATGGAGTGTGCTGCGCTGCGCTGCACAAGTGCGCATTTAAAAGTTCACGGCACAAAGCGAAGAAATGTCGAGCGCACAAATCCTAGTGTCTATCTGTCCAACAGTTTATTGATCATTTGTTTCTTCACAGTTTTAAATTCCAGTTATTGTGCGTTTGATGCCGATTCATAGTCCTTGTGATGTGTGTGATCTAACAGGCACACGGTAGCGCGAGTCGTTTAAAAACAGCAACAAACTCCAACAAAATAAGTCATCTTATGCAAATCCACAGCCTTTTCTCTACAGATCAAGCATTATAATGTGAATATCATATTGGAGAGAGTTTTACCGTGCATGTATGCTGCTGTAACCGGAAGAGGCGCGCGCGCTGTTTGAATACTGAATGGAAAATGATTGACAGGCGCAGAGGAGGGAAAACGAGTTTTCGTAAACTTTAATGATGTAAATAGACTTCTGTCCCTCACATTAAGCTATGAAATAGGCTTCAGATGAATTTGTCACCCAAACTGACGTGGGAAAAAAAGCGGGAGGCGCCCCGCCCCGATAATTTTTGTGATTATTTTGCGGTTAAATTAGGAATTATGCAGGATCGCAAAAAAATGCGACAATTTGTTGATTTTGCGTTGTATTCAGCGATCGCGGAATCGCGAAAAACTGGAGGGACTGATTTATGGTAAAAAAAAATAATGGTAATGGTATAATGGTAAAAAAAAAAAACCAGACAGACCTTGCCTTTCCAGTACTGTCTCTGGTGATATGAGGGAAAATGGAGGTGTGCACAAGTGTGCTGGATGTCCCTGCAATTTCCCCGCACATATAGACCCTTTTTCGGTAAACATGGTGACATATTTGTGTGGGCGGGGCTTAGCTGGAGGCAGAAAGATCCCTCTGGCCGCTTCACTAACGATAGTTTGCCAGTTTTGTTAGCTTGTTTTTTAACAATGACTGGAGAAAATCCAATTTTATCTTAATGTGCAAGGTCACTCACTGTCCAGGTCCATGATTGTTATTTGCAAAAGTTAATTTTAACGGACGGAACCAGATTGGCCGACCCGTACACTCAGTTAATAGATGGACGATCTGATAGGATTAATGTCAACGCTACCTCCGCTTGAGAAGCCTGCTCTACACCTGCCCGATAGAGAAACTGAGCGTAAAGAGAAACTGAGGGCATATAGCCTACATCTTTAGATGCCTATAACCAGGGGCGCCGCCAGGAATTTTGGGCCCCATGACAAAAAAATCTAATTGGGCCCCCTCTGCGCAGCTGTTGTCATCACATCTCTAGGACCTAACTGTCCCATTAAAAGCTTTACATAACTCTAATCAAAGGCTTGCAACTGTCTTGCTTCTTGTAGTTCAATACTAGTACTAGCACAATATTTACTGCTGGTGATTTGTAAATGCTGTCTGCATACAGTATGCAGTTCACTATTTGATGCAAGATTAAAAGCTACCATAAAAATGTCCTTAAAGCAACAGTATGTAAAATTTTTGTAATGCAAAAAGCCGGTGCTGGATAAACAGCGAGCGTGCGTGCGACGGTAGGCGAAATTGTTTACGACAGCGGTAATGGACAATTCCACTTCCAACCTGTAGGGCGACCGAAGAGGAAAAGTTTCATAGTATTGCTTTAAGGCAATCCTTTACAGTCTCAATGTATTTTTATTGTAAAATTAATGACAGATAAAAAAGAAAAAAACTAAATATATATTAACTTTTTAATAATAAAAAAAAATTAACATCATCATATCAAAACAATGAAAACAGCAGATTTTTTAACATAACTGCACAACTAACAGTACCAGTGACATCAAATTAAAAGGTAAGTTAACATGGTACAAATAAGAACAATGGACTCCTGGACCCCAAGACTTTTCTCTCAGCTAACATAACAGCTCAACACGTTTTTGGCAGTTCAGCCATACATCTTGCATCTATCACTAGACCTTGCTCAGGCTGACTCACCAAGAGCCCAGCGCCGAGCCTTCTAGCAAAGTCATTGATCAAGTCTTTGAAGTCTTTGAAAGCTTTCTAGCCAACTGACTTTCAATGGACAACATGGCAAGACTGCAAAGCCTGTCCTGAGACATAGTGGACCTCAAATAGTTTTTTATCAGTTTTAGCTTACTGAAAGCTCTCTCCCCACCAGCAACAGTCACAGGCAATGTACAAAATATACGTAAAACAATGCAGACTTCTCCAAAAATGCTATGTAGCTGCATCTTGTTAATTGCATTCAGGAGACCAAGAGGGGACAAGTTAGGAGGGAAAGTGGCAGCATATACTGTGTTCAGGTGTCTTATTTCGTTTTCAAACTCGGACGTGAGATCTCTGGAATATTTCTTGATAAGTGGTTGGCACACTGAAGGGACTTTATCCTCACTAATCTGCCCAACTTTTAAAACAGCAGAGAATTCCTCAACTATTTCTGCAGTGGTGCGGAACCTGGTGTCCAGATCACTTATGATGCTGTCCATAGCAGTAAAAAACACTGTGTTCCGAAACACTGTTGCTGCACTGTCATGAGCTGTCTCCTCTTGAGAGGTCTCATCATGGAATCTCTTCCTTTTCTTTTGCCGACTGTGTTCCTTGCTAAACTGAGGTGCAACATCTATTTGTGTTGCAATCAGTGTTGCCTCAGACAGGAGTGACTCCCATCCATCTCTAAGAGCCAGCATCTCTTTTTTTTAAGGCATTGATATTGGATGCCTCTGTGTCAAGAGAGATTTTTCCAGACTGGATAACCACATTCCTGTCATCAATGCACTGCAGTACTTTGAGCCAGACAGTGAGTAGGACAATAGCATTGAATGACATGAAGTAGTTCTTCAGACCACTAGCCTCTGATCTGGCCTCGCTGGTGAGACTACATGTCGTGAGTATACTGTCAAGGGCCTCAATGACAGAAGGAAGGTGTTGTGCTACAGGTTTAACAGCCATGATTCTTGAACTCCAGCGGGTATCTGAGAGGCGATGCAAAGGGCAACCTGTTTTCTCTTTGTAAATGGCCCAGCGTTCTGGGCTGGCACTAAAAAGTGAATAAAGGCGATTGATGCAGCCAAAAAATGTTGCTACTTCTGGGCTTGTCTGTGCAGCATGCACACCTACAAGATTTAAGGTGTGGGAGGCACAGGGTGAAAATGTAGCTAGATGATTTTTCTTTAATATCTGGGCTTGGACTCCCTTGACCCTTCCTGACATGTTTGCCCCATTGTCATATCCTTGCCCTCTGCAGTCCCCAATGTCTATCCCTTTGTCATCAAGCACATTTTCAATCATTTCTGCTATCTCACTTCCTGTTTTTCTGTGAAAGTCCTTAAATTCTAAGAACCTTTCCGTGATCTCCCAGTTGTCTGTTTCTTTGCTATACTTCACATATCTGATGAGCACCACATTCTGCTCAGTGTGGGAAATGTCTGGTGTAGCATCACAGATGACAGAAGATAAAATTGTTCTCAAAATTCTTCTGCCACATAAATCAATAAATTCATTCTGAATGTCAGAGCTCAGATAATGTGTCAGCCTGGTTCCTTTTTTTTTGTCCCTGACTTTTTGCATGTGCTCATTAAGTAGTGGATCGTAACGAGACAAAAGCTCTAGTGTGCCTAAGAAATTTCCATTATGGGTATCATCTAGGTCTTTGGTTTTACCCCTGAAAGGTAAATTCCTTGATGCCAAGTGCAGTGTTACATCCAGGATTCTCTGCAAGAGAGCTCTGTTTTTCTCAGTTTCTGTTTGGATCTGCTTTTGCAACTGAGAGTCAATGCCACTAACAGCCATTACTGACTGTTGCAAGTTCTTCCATTTCAAATAGCAGTCTCTATGTGCCGTATTCTTCTCATGGACAGGGAATTTATCATACATCCTACGCCACTTTACATTAGACATGTTATATCCCTTTTGGCTGTTCAGTACACTAAGAGAAGGTCTTTTTTGTAAATGAGAGAAAAGCACACATGGGATGCAATACAGCGCATTAGAAGATTTGCTGTAAGTTACCCAGTCTCTCTTCACCTTTTCCCTCCCATTGGCTGCCTTGCTGTACAATAAGTATTCTGGGAATGGTTTTCCCTCAGAATCATGTGGCAGTAGTACATCATCAGCATCTCTGGTAGACAGTGCCCTCCCAAAAGCCTCCCTGTCCCTGTCAGTCAAATCCGCTGGCCACAAACCTGGGTCAATATCCTGCCTATGACTTCTGCTTTCTTCCACCATGCATCTCTCATCCTCATCATCACTGTAACTTTCTTTCCCTTCTACCTTTCCTTCCACACTTCTTCCTCCTTCTACCTGAGAGGGCCCTGGCTCTGTAGGATGCACACAATGCATGTGGATATACATATATATTGTGATACAGGATATTAAAATATGCCATATACCAATAAATGACACTAACACTACAGAACATTGACACAAATGACCTATAGTTCTGTATCACCACCACTTGATTACATACATTAGATACAATAGATTTGTGTATGTGTGTGTGTGTGTATGTAAACTTCTCAAATAAATTGCCCTTCATGATGGGAATAATAAAGTCTGTATCTATAGATGTCATTTAACGGCCAAAATTCAGTCTAAATGAACACATCAAACTGGATTATTTTAATATTGTCTGTAACTTACATGCAGGTTGAGGTAAGCTACTCATTCTAACTGCATCCAGTACAGACAGGAGTTTTTTTTTGTTTTTATGTCATAATGGTCATTATGTGAGAAAATAATTTGTGTTTGATTTCTGTCATTAATAAATATTTCATTTTCTTTTTTGTTATGGTAAAAAAGAGCAATAGAGACAGAGAACCCCACACAGACTCCCTGTAATGATGCTAAGTCATTAACACAATGTTGCTCACCTTCTTCACTGGGACAGGGAGGTGTAGTTATGGGGAGACTGGGGTGCTGGTGGTGACTCCTCTGTTGTTAAGTCTGCTAAAAGGGGCATGCATGGACAATGATTTAATATGAATCTTGCTAAACGTTTCCCTGCACTGATTAAATGTTGATGAAATGTAGGCTAACACTAGCCTGCAGCTAGTTAACGTTAGATTATTTCACTATGGACAACAGGTGAATACCACTCACAGACTAAATGCTACCCACCTTTCTTGGTGAAAAACTGGGATACAGAACGACACCCTTTCTTTCGTCTTTGCTCTCTCTCCTTTCTCTCTTTCCTTTTCTGAAAACCAGATTTTATTTTACTTCTCAACATTATGGTCTCTCTTTATTTCTAGCGCGCCGTGCATTGATTGACTGTCTGCAACTAACTAAACACCGTCACTCACTGATGAGCGCGCTAAGACAGGACCAAACCATTTCATGCAGATACATGGGGGTGGTCGGTCGATATTGATGTTTTATTTTTTGGTCAGTGGGGATATATAAAATCAAAGACATAATTCATTTTATTATTATTTGAAATATACTCAATGATGATAGTTTATATAGTGTATAATACAATAAAAATTTTAAATTAGTTTTTACCTATTTGTTGGGCCCCCTGTCAGTCAGGGGCCCTTGGAATTGTCCTAACTTTTCCCCCCTATACGGCGCCCGTGCCTATAACTATGTGCTGAATGGCCACGTACAAGACGTGTGGTACGATCCGCAGTTCTGCCTAGCCAGCGCCAAGGCCAGACAGAAGACGACAATGTAAAGAGTGGCATTACGGTGCAATTGTAATTATGTGAATATTTTCTTGACATAAAAATTCCAGATACAGCATATTCATTTTTTAACTATGTATTTGATTACCCTTGAATTCTTACCAGGTTCTTCAAAAAGTCTAGTCCCAATCAATCAAAACAACAATCGGATGATTCACAAATAATCACAATCATTTAGAAAACATTATGCGATAAAATGTAAAATTGGAGCCTGTACTCCGTCGATTCTAGAACCCAACAACACAACAAGATGACATTTAATAATAATAATAGTAATTTAAGCTCCTTATTATGTAGTCGAATCTGTTCTGGTTTGTATTGGCCGCCTCCAGTTTTCACTCTGTTTTGCCTCCAGCTAGCGCCGTGACGTAACTGTGACGTCGGCGCAAAAGGGGTCTATATAGTTAATGTATAAGTAATATATATATATATATATATATATATATATATATATATATATACTTAAAAAATGTTTAAAAAAAAACTTCAGGATTCCTGTAAGTTTTTTTTTTTAAAGGAAAACCGTTTAATTCACACCTAATTAACATATGGAATGGATGCACCTTGCACTTTTCTTACAACACTGCATTTTCAAAATTATAAAGCTCCTTTAACAAAACAAATGTGCAAACGTGCAAAACGCGTTATAGTCAGCTCTGGGGAAAACGCTCACAATCCCACAAATTATCATACTAAGATAAAACCATATATTTCCACAAATTATTCCATACCTCTCTCGTTTGTACACCAAAGCCGAATGCTGCCACCATAGACTGTAAAAAAATATGGACGCAGTGTCCGTGACGTCACCCGTAGGTTTCTGAAGAGCATTTTTGAAGCCTAAAGTGGGCGGAGCCGGCCGTCGCCATCTTGGCCTTGCGTCACTCCCGGATAACAGAAAATGGGCAAAGAGACAAAGTGATCTGAAATCACGCCCACCTAGCTCGACGTGATCGAGTTAGCTCAGGCTGTTAACGGCTCTGGGTAATGCTATAAGGTTATGCTACTGACAGTACCAAGTCTGCGACTGCACAGGGACTCGCGCTAAAGTGACAGTTGATGATGTAAAGCCAATTAAAAGTTCCTATTTTTGCCCTTCGAAATATTATAATAGTTAAAAGACATGGCTACAAGTGAGACTGTGTATCGTGATTCTGTACTATTCTGCTAGTTGAAAATGTATTATGCAGTAACTTAATATTACTCTGAGAGTGTGTGTGTGTGACAGTGATTTATGTGCATACGTGTCAGTCACTCTTTTTTATAGTCTATGGTCCGTCAGCACGGCATCGCTCGTCAAGTTCGTAGAGACCTTATTCAGTCCATTTTAAATTCTGATTTTGGCTGCCTCTCAAATGGGTTAAATGGGTTAGCCTTTATTGACGTTTTTAAATCTGAAAACTCCAAAAAGCAACAAAATAGTCAGACATCCATTAGTGCATGTTCACAGAGGAAAACAACTGAAATACAGCGCTGGTCGATCTCTCGAACGATACTCGACGACAACGACGGAATCCTAAGCCGTGGGCGAAGTAATGGGTGTATTAAATTGTATGAAATAATCCCGGGAAAAAGCACAAAACACTGCAGAGGTGGCAAGTTCTGCAGCAACATTTGCTGAGGTGAAGTGAAGGCTAGTAACAGCAGACAAACGGCTAGCATTGACATCAGCGGCAATCCACCTGTCACTCAAGTGGCCACTGGCCACACCCTTAATTATGCAGAAATTTAAATATTAATCAACTAAACGGATGAGTTATAAAAAAATTCACCCCCCTCACAGTTGTTATGAAGGGCAAAATTAGCTGTATAGACCAAAGCCACATAGAGAACCAGGCTGTAAACACGTTTTTTTCTGCTGTAAAGTTGGTAATTTTAACATGGGGGAGATACAGATTTGACTCACTTGTGCAGCCAGCCTCAAGCGGCCAGTCAATGAATTGCAGTTTAACTCACTTCCGTGTTGGTTTCAAGAGAGAGACGGGGAGGTTGCCGCTTGGCTGCCACGCGTTGATAGAGTAAACTCTGGCGTCTGCGGGCTAGCTGGTTCTTCGCTTGCATGCATGCTTATTGGTAACTCGCATATATCGCCACCTATGGGTTGTTGAATATGTATTTATGTTTCCCATCTCTTCCAGGTACCCAACACTGACTGCACAACCGATTCATTTTAATTGTTAATTAATTTTGTAAATCTAGCCGATTTAGTTAACATATTTATATTCTAAAGTTTATAACAGCGGGCATATATAAGAAGGGGTTGTGACCACCGCGCGCAGAACCCGGTTTTCATTCTTAGAGGACATCCATATCTACCAGCATTTCTGAGGTAAAGTACTTTTTACTTAAAACCGATTTATGTACATTACTTTTAAAACATACGAACCCCATACAAAGGTAAATGACACTTAAAACTTTGAAGTAAATAATAAATTCTAATTATGGTAGCCTATACTAGCTATAAGTTATAGGCCCCTACTCGGCATAAGATAAATAACTGCCGCTTTCACACCTCAGCAACATTTGCACATAATCAGTACACAGCATGAACACACAAGACTTGCAACAGGGGAGGGGAGGGGAGGGGAGTGGGGGATGGAGGTAACCCAGCACAGGCAAGCAGCCATCCGGTCCTGCAGCCATTTCAGGCGCTGGTCACAGACCCGCCTGTCAGACTGGGGGTACAAAGCGTCGAAGGCGAGGGATGGGGGGTGGGGGAGGGTGATTGCATATCTGTATATGTAAGAGTTCGTGTATGTGTAGGCCTGGAGAGTCGCTACGCCTGACATCCTAATCTGGGTGCCTCAGTCCGCAGGATGTCATAGCGATACACAGCAGTTGCCATGGAGTCAACCTTGATCAGGTCCCAGACAGAGTCAACAATCAGTAGGTGTCTGTGGGGAGTGGGGGAAGGAACGCAAGAGCGTCTCGCTGCAGTGCTCTTCCGGGGGAGTTGTTGTTGCAGCAGCAGCCTCGGCCAAGGCCAGTGCTGGTTGAGGGGGGCCGAAAGCAGATAAGATTGTGGTTGTTTGGTCTTGGGACGAGTAGCCGCATTCCAATTTACACAGCTTCTGGTCCATTTTGGTCTCCGAAACGATCCATTTGCCTTTGCAAAGCTGTGAGCTTCTCCATGATGTTATCCATATTGTGGTTCATAGTCACAGTCTTGAGTGCTGACAGCTCTGCCCACTGCTTCAATCATGACGGGCAGTCTTGTGGGGTTTTGGACAGCTGTCACCGTCTTCTTAATTCCTCAATAAACCAGGGCAATGCCTAATCCAATCAGCAGAAGACCTGTTATCATGGTTCCGAATAGGTAGATATCTTCAGTGTCCTCCACGGAAAGAGCCGCCAGACACACGACCCGCCACCTCTCCCACGCGTCCATCGTGTAGCCAGCTGCGAACGTTCCGGCAGGGCAGTCAGGTTCCCCCGAACCCAAGCTTCTCGTCGAGAAGATGGTGTCAATTGCGTTGAGAGACCAGTTGATCAAATCCATAATTTCTTAGTTTGGAGAGCAGTGCGGAGAGAGTCTCTCAAAGTACATACAAGACAGTAGACGAGACGAGAGCAGCAAAGCAGGGGAGATAAGGGACAGGAGGGGAAGAAAATGCGACCGCCTTCGTTGAGAGCCAAAGAGAGACATTTATAACAACAATTAAAACAATGGTTTTCCAGTTGTTTTCCCGTCCGCTATAGCAAAATGCCGTTACGTCTGTGACGTCATTTGGGATCGAGAAAACCCGCTCATATTGAAATGAACTTTTTCGTTTCATCAGTCTGTGATGTTATCTTTACTGTAAAAATAAATAAATTATACAATTATTAATAATACTATCTTTACTTTTGTAAAGATACTTTGTATGGATTTCCATACTTTGTATGGCAAGGGCGTTGCTAGGCTACGAGCGCGTGAGCGCACAGTGTGTTCACGCCAGCTCTCACGCGCTCGCAGCCGAGAGCCAAGAGACGTGCATGGCTTGTAAAGATGAGATCAGAAATAATAATGAAATCGGCCATCCGTCTGTGTCATATTATTAATACCACTACATGTAATAATACTTATAGCCTAAATTCAAATATTGTTTTAGACATATTGTTTTATAATTAACAATAATTATTATATTTTATTAATAAAAAATAATATTTTTATATTTTATTTCAATCATTATTGTTAACAGTGTTAAAGGGTAACTAAACCCTAAACCAACTTTTTTTAGTTAATGATCTGTAAGAATGGGGCTTTATTAGTGCTGTTCATTGATTCGAGTAACTTTTTTGACATTTGGGTATAAAATGTTTTAATTCTACAATATATGGTGTAAAAACGTCTGAGTGCTGCCCTCTTCAGGTTGAACGGTGGCTACTGCAGTTGAATTTTCCTATTGGATGTTGCGGTACTGCGTGACGTAGGCAGGTTCCAGCTCACCACGCCCTCCCTTGGTACGAGCTCACCACGCCCTTGGATGAGCTAGCGTAGATTTATCTGTATTTAGTACAGTGGTAACTTAGGTGTACTGTTGCTGGGTGCAACTGCACTGCTGGACTACATAGCTTTCCAGCAGACTTGGAAATTAGGCACCAGAGTTTGCATGCACTTGGCCTGGAAGACCGTGAGTGTAAAACCTGCATTTTACACGGAATTGCTTTTCCAACGCAATAGAGGTGGAAATTGGCTTCTCCACACAGCTCGCGCTGAACAGCGACGCAGTGCCAAACGCTGCTCCTCGATCCTGCATGGACTCCACCACTGCAGCGGCGTCTTGATGTGAGTGATCATATATATTTTAATCACAATTTATGGTTAGGCTAAAGTTAATCCTCTGGGGTCGACAAACGCGTCGGCGCATTTTGCTGGATTTTTTCACATAGCGGCAAAATATGAATAGGCTATGCCTATAGAGAGCGCGCGCTATTGACTCAATAAAACTCATCAGATGCATATTTACGTCGTCTTGCGACCCTGTGAGCAAACTATCAATTTTAGAGAGTCTGACAGCAGGTCTCAGGTGCACGCCCTTCCGCTCACAGTTCATCCCCTCTATCTCCGCTGGGGTC
Source organism: Vimba vimba (assembly GCA_022828995.1). Lineage (NCBI taxonomy): Eukaryota > Metazoa > Chordata > Actinopteri > Cypriniformes > Leuciscidae > Vimba > Vimba vimba. The sequence goes on from CM040821.1 coordinate 41,962,457, forward strand.
TGCCCACTTTTCTAGCATTTTTCAAATATTGCCAGTGGGTGGAGTCAGGCTCTGACCAGGGGTTTAGTTACCTTTTAATAATATTTATTATTCTTTTCTCTTTTTTTCAGTATATATTGCCGTCTGATTATTGTAAGTGTAAATCTAGCAGTCATCCTTATTAGTCAAAATCATTGCAGAAATTGAATGCATTTTAATTCGTCCAGATCTCACTCATTTTCAGACATGTTTCAACTTTCTCTCCCCTTTCCTTGTGTGTCAACAGCATCTGCAACACCCCAAAGGCTCTTTTAAGAACCCAATCACATCGTGACTTTGTCTTTTGTAAGTATATATGTTTTGAATGACTAGATAGTTTGTAATTGTTCAGATATATCTCACTCATTTTCAGACATGTTTCTACTTTCTCTCCCCTTTCCTTGTGTTGTGATACGTAATATGTGTGTACGTAATACGCAGTGTGCGTGGGCCGGAAGAGATTATTGTATTGAACATGTGAATCCCTAGTAAAGATGTTCTGAACCACTTCTGATTCTGTCGAGTAATACTTCATGGTGGCAGTGGTAAAACAACTATAGTATCATCCGCGGGAGTGTTCGTGACCAGTGAACCGAGGAAATTATGCCGCGAGCTCAGTCTGTTTAACCTTATATGGCTGCGTGGAATGCCGCGAGAGACCACTCCGTGACGCGCTCTCTTGTACACGCGTGGGATCGTAAAAGAGCATTGTCTGCGTGATAATTGCTTATCAGTCCAGATAATTCAACGAAATACAGAAAAGAACGACTACTTTTAAACGAAATAAGTAGTCTGACGCGCCCCACGACTACTTTTAACGTGAGTACAAGATAAAAGCGCTAAAATGGCAGCACATCTACCAATGATGAACTGGTCTGACCCCGATCTGAGTGAAGCAATGTCTTTATTTAAACAAAAAATGAATCTGTACCTGGAAGATGAAGAAATAACGGATGCAGGAAAGCAAGCTAGAAAAATATGTAGAGGAATTGGAGATGAAGGATTAAAACGACTAAATGCAAGTGGGCTTAGTGATGCAAATAAGAGAGAGCCTGTCACCTTGTGGAATTTCTTTGAAGGACAACTAAAGCTAAATGTGAACTTCAGAATCCACAGGCTCCATCTCATGCAATATAGACAAAAGCCAAATGAGAGCATCGATGACTTTGTGACTAGAGCCAGAACTTTAGCACTGAAATGCCAATTCACTGACGATGAGCTCAATGAACGCTTAGTCGAACTTATCATTGCCAGTACTCCTTTTGATGCTTTAAGAAACGACCTATACAGCAAACCTAAAGGTCACCCAATTGCCGAAGTACTAACAGAGGGGCGAAAGTACGAAGCCTTAGCAGCTGGTAATGAACAGATACAACAACTTGGTATGTCACAGACTGAAAATGTCCATGCTGTAACAAGAGGACGAACGTGTCAAAACTGCAGCACAAACCACAAGCCAAGGCAGTGCCCTGCATACAATGAGATATGCTCTATGTGCGGTAACAGAGGCCACTGGGCAAAGTGCTGTAAAAAGAGCAGATGACAGAGAGAGCTATCCAGCCAGCGCAGAAGAAGCAAGTCACGAACGCGCAACAGATACCAAAGCCAAGCTCGCCCATGGAAAGAACACAAACGTAAAGACGAGTCCAGCATTAGCACTGTAGACAGCACTAAAGACGATGAGTATACATACCAAAAACACTTTTACTCCATCACCATCAGTTCTAAGTGCATGCATAGCATCCATGTGAAACCACCCAGAGATGAGGCATACACAACTCTGAATATTAAACCACCTCTCTTGCAAGGACATGGGTACACGCTTCGCCTTAAAATAGATACGGGGGCATCTGGAAACACGCTTCCACTGCGTACATTCAAACAGATGTATGGTGCATCACCACAAAGCATGGAACATCTAAAATCAGCATCCAATGTAAAATTAACGTCATACACTGGTGATGTGATTCCCTGCTTTGGAACCATCAACATGCCATGCCAACACAAAAAGTCCAGATGGATAGATGCAAAGTTTTATGTCGTTGATGTACCTGGACCAGCCGTGGTTGGACTACCCACAAGTGAGCTCCTTAGCCTTGTAACGGTAAACGTTGATGCGATGACTGAAAGAGAAAACAAGGGACATGGAGGACGACAAACAAAAGTGAGTACCCATCAACACATAAAAGGCATCAAAGAACTAAGAGAGCAATATCCAGACCAATTTGACAAAATTGGCAGTTTCAATGGCACAGCAAAGCTCATCCTGAAGGAAGGTGCCAATCCATTCATCGACCCACCACGCAAATGCAGTATCCACATAAAGGACAAACTTCAAGATGAGTTGAACAAACTTGTCGATCAAGGAGTCCTGCGAAAAGTAGAAGAACACACAGATTGGTGTTCTAGTCTTGCCTTCAGCACTAAAAAAGACGGATCACTTCGAATCTGCTTAGATCCTCAGAAATTAAATGCAAGCCTGAAGAGGTGCCCTCACAAAATTCCAACTGTGGAAGAACTAAACCCAAAATTTGCAAATGCAAAAGTGTTCAGCAAGCTAGACGCAAAAGCCGGATACTGGTCGATACATCTTGAAGAGGAGTCCCAAATTCTAACCACGTTCCGCACTCCTTTTGGCAGATACTGCTGGAGACGCTTACCATTTGGTCTCAGTGTGTCCCAAGACCTTTTCCAAGCCAAAATGGACCAAATTCTTGAAGGTCTTCATGGTGTAATCAGCATAACAGACGACGTTGCAGTTTGTGGAGCTGACGAGGAGGATCACGACAGGAATCTGACAAGCCTGATGGAAAGAGCTGTAGAAACAGGTCTGGTGTTTAACAGTGACAAGTGCATCATCAAACAGCAGAGCATATAATTTTTTGGCAACCTGTACACAGACAAAGGCATCAGACCAGATCCAGCCAAAATCCACGACATACAAAAAATGCCAACACCACAAAACAAAGATGACCTTCATCGATTCATGGGCATGCTAAACTACCTGTCACCCTACATACCAAAGTTTGCTGAGAAAGCCCACAATCTGAGAGGATTGCTGAAAAGTGACTCATCATGGGTGTGGGACACTAATTATCAGAAATGCTTTGATGACCTAAAGACAACAGTGACTGTTGATGCTTGCTTAAAGTACTACAATCCAGCAGCCACCCTAACACTGGAGGTAGATGCGTCACAGAAAGGCATTGGTGTAGCACTGGTGCAAGACAACAGGCCCATTGCTTTTGGTTCAAAGACACTAACTGAATGTCAATCAAGATACAGCAACATTGAAAGAGAAATGCTTGCTATTGTGTATGGTATGCAGCGATATCACACATACTTGTATGGCAAATCATTCGTCGTAGTAACGGACCACAAACCTCTCGTCACCATATGCACAAAGCCTCTGCATGCTGCTCCTCCCAGGCTACAACGCATGCTGATCAAAACACAGGGATACAACTACAGCATCGTGTATAGTCCTGGATGTCAAATGATTTTAGCTGACACTCTCAGCCGCCTGCCAAACCCCGAAAACAATGAAGACATTGAACTTGATGAACGCATTGATGGGCTGGATACCGAATTTGAAGACCCTGAGCATCATACTGTTGCAATTGTAAACTTCTCACCAAACAAACAGGAGATTCTCAGAACTGAGACTGCAAAAGACCCCAAGCTCAGTGTGCTAAAAGAAATCATCCACCAGGGATGGCCAGACAGAATTCAAGACTTGCCAAAAGACCTACGCAGCTATTGGCCTTTCCGAGATGAACTTGCCATAGAGGCTGGAGTTGTATTTAAGGGCAGACAAGTGCTTATTCCAGAATCCATGACCAGCGACATTCTGACTCAACTTCATGCAGCCCACCAAGGTATCGAAAATACACGCAGGTTGGCTAGAGAAAGTGTATATTGGACAAAGATAAACACAGACATTGAAAAAATGTGCAGATCTTGCAGTACCTGTGCAGAACACCAAGATGCACAACCAAAAGAACCTCTCATTCCACACAAAACACCCACAAAGCCATGGCAATACCTGGCGTCGGATCTATTCGAGATCCATGGCCATCAGTACCTACTTACTGTGGACAGATATTCCAAGTACCCATTAGTTGATGAAATGCCCATACCAGTAAGTAGCCATGCAGTTGCACAAAAAATGCAATGTTGCATGTCTTTATTTGGTCGACCAGATGAAATAATGACAGACAACGGACCGCAGTACACAGGACAACCTTTCAGGAAACTCATAACTGATTGGGGAATAAAACACATCACAAGTTCACCACACTACCCAAAAAGCAATGGATTTATTGAAAGACATGTGCGACACATCAAATCCATCATCAAAAAAACAATACAACACAAAGGAGATGTACAAATGGCTCTGATGCAGGTGCGAGCGACACCCATTGACAGTGATTTACCATCCCCTGCAGAATTATTCCTTGGCAGACCAATCACCACACTCCTACCAAGTCATGCAGATCCAGGTAAACTGGAACACAGACAGCACCTGGAAAGAAGGATTACAAGGATGAAAACACACCATGACCAATGTAGCGGTAGAGACTTACCACCATTGTTTCGTGGACAGAGTGTGAGAGTGCTGGACAAGGAGAGGAAAACATGGCACCCAGGGACTATTGTGGAAAGATGCAAGGAGCCGAGAAGTTACCTGATCCAAACACCAAATGGAAACACAGTCAGACGCACTAGGAGCCAACTTCGTGAAATGTATGCTCCACAAACACAGAAAATCCAGAAAAAGGTACAATTCGCTGAAACACCCCAAAAAGATGTGGTTGAACAAAGTCACAAGAATCCAGATGAGAACAAAATCACACAACCTCTTGATACAAAAACAGACAATACAGGTACTGAGACAACAAGACCAACATGCACAAGGCCTGGACGGGTCATTATCAAGCCAGCCCAATACAAGGACTTTGTGTAAAGCTGAAGTAATAGTCAAGCAGTAAAAAGAATACCAAATATGGACTAAATGTGTATTTTGCACACGTAGTCATCAAACAAGTTGTTATTGTTCATTATAGTTATAATGTGCACCCCATTGAAAAAAAAAAAAAAAGCAATCTTGTTGTTGTATTGGTTATCTGAGGTGTTTACATACTTATGTTAAACAGGGGGGATGTTGTGATACGTAATATGTGTGTACGTAATACGCAGTGTGCGTGGGCCGGAAGAGATTATTGTATTGAACATGTGAATCCCTAGTAAAGATGTTCTGAACCACTTCTGATTCTGTCGAGTAATACTTCACCTTGTGTGTCAATAACTAATTTTTTGTATTTATATTATTATTTTTTACAGACGGTTACTTGTTTTGGTTTTTGGCTCATATTGGTGAAAGAGTAAGTATTATACAATTTTATATACATATTCTTTTTTTTTTTATTCAATCAATATTTAGGTTTAAAGTCATTTAACAATATGTGGGTAAAATGGCCATAAATTAGCAATAAATCATATTGATGTTTATTTTGTTTTATTTATGTACTGATTTTTAAACTTCAAATATTTCCTGCACACTATCGTTACTTGCAATTAAAATGAATATTTATTAACAACGTTTAATTTTAATTGCAAGTAACGATAGTGTGCTGGAGTTCCTTATCTGCAGAAACGACCTATTTGGTCTTGTTATCCTATACGCACCTATCACCTGCAGGTGTGTGATGGAGTTTGTTCACTAATAAACTTCAAATATTTGCAATAGGCTTGCCACGATATAATACCGGTTATGAGGAACAAAATCGCCAGAGATGGAGCAAGTCAAGCATCTTAAAGTCAAAACAAAGTCCTTACTATCAAGTCTCAAGTCCCAGTACACAAAAAAAGGCAGTTCCTGCTAAGGATCAAGTCAAGTCACAGTACCACATTTGCCCGAGCTTTATTTAATGTGCTTATTTTGCTTGCAGTTTTTCAAATAAAAGGTTTGTTGTATTCTTCATACAGCACTAAATAAGTGTCTTTATACAAATAAAATAATGTATATTGTGGCAAATACACTTGTCCCTTCATTTTATGTCTAAATTCTGGAAACTTGACCAATGTCTTCAATATTGGGTTATAACAAAGTTATATATTTAATTATAATTGTCACACAATTATATACGTAAACTTGTTTTATTAAACTGTATTGTCAGTACCCTACATTAAAAATTAATTCAGGCTTTTGTTTGTCATTAAAAATAATGGAGGCCGATAAAAAAAAAAAGTTTTACAAGTGATTTCTTATACTTTTGCTCCATCTAATGGACAAAATGAGTACTATAGACTTCATCTCTTTAGAACGGCTAATAGTTTGTAATTATAATTATTATAATATTGCTGTTGCCCTCTGAAATGAATAAAACCAAGCAAGTTTCTTAGAATTTACTTGTTCTCCAGTTGTAACAAGTTGAGATGAATAAAAGATATTGAATAAAAAAATAATAAAAGATGATTGACAGCATTTTAAATCTAATCGTTTGGATATATATCAGGTACTACAGTACATGCATGTTTTCTCTCAAAAAAAGACAAACAAAGGAAAAAGGTTTGACATTAATTGCACTAAACTACACAATATTAACAATTATTTTGATCTGTTGGCAACTAACCTGTTGTGTCCTACACCCTTTTGAACTCAAACTTAAGACAATTACTAAATTAGAATGCCTACAGTTCACAAAACCTTTGGACTACATCCATGATTGTAGTCTCGTCTAGAAAAGACAGATAAGAGTTTGTTATCATCAATATATTACATTTACACAAAAAAAGTGTTTAAAAAATAGTTGCCTTCCAATCGCACAAAAAAACAGAATATATATATATATATATATATATATATATATATATATATATATATATATATATATATATATTTATTTATTTTTTTTATATATATATATATATATATATATATATATAGAAAATTACTAATGTCTGTCAATATAGCATTGCAGTATTACTTAGAATGATCTAACTTTTTATGTAACTAACTTTATCAAAGTAGGGTCAGTCTTCAAGAGAAAAAAATATTATATGCACAAAATAATATCAAATTTCCAAGGAGAAATAAATACCAAGGAGTCATTTGTCAGGGTGAAACCTCCAAACATTTGGTATCTTTGAAAATCCCTGAATGTGCTCTTTAATGGGATGAATATTATGCTGTCATCATATACTCACCCTCAAGTTGTTTCAAACCTGTGTTAATTTCTTTCTTCTGCTGAACACAAAAAAAGATATTTTGAAGAATGTCAGTAACCAGACAGTTAACTGGTCCCATTGACTTCCATAGTATAAATATTTTTTCTTACTCTGGAAGTCAATTGGACCAGTTAACTGTTTGGTTATCGACATTCTTCAAAATATCTTCCGTTGTGTTCAACAGAAGAAAGAAATTCATACAGGTTTGAAACAACTTGAGGGAGAGTATATGATAGAATTTTCATTTTAAAGTGAACTATCCCTACTTTAAAGGACATTCAGATTGTGACATATTGTCAAAGAAATTCATGTCCACTACACAGGACACAATTCTATTCCTGGGTCCCATGAGGATATATACATTTACATAAAATGTTGTTTACACAAAACGTTTTATGTAAATGATTGTGCTTCAATTCTTATAGAAACATGGCTCAATTTGGAGGTGTGAGTTCTGTTACCAAATGGAGGCGTGTCCAGAAAATACTTCAGGAGCTCCATACTCAACAAATAAATGACACTGAAACTCCAGTGGCAAGTCCCGAGGAATCTTGTATGCCAAATGAAGCAACATGTGATGAAGACATGATCTGTGAGAACAACACAGACAACAACATTGACCTTGACAATGACAGTATCATTGATGATGATGATGATGATGACTGTTTCACTGACTGTCTCAGCAACTTCAGTGAGGAAGAAGATTCTTTCAGTGACACCCCTGACACTGGCAACTTTGATGACTTGCCAAATGAACTGCGTCAATGGGTTGTACAGTCTGGTGTGACACAAAATGCAGCTGACAGCCTACTTAGAATTTTAAACAAACACATCCCCTCTCTCCCAAAATGCACAAGAACTTTAATAAAAACATCAAATTCACATAAGGTGCAAACAATTGATGGTGGGGAATATGTCCATTTTGGAATATTGGAACATTTGCTCCAAAAGAGAGATGGATTGTTGTCACAAACTGACACAATCAAATTGCAGGTGAATGTAGATGGACTGCCATTATTTAAAAGCTCTCAGAAGCAACTTTGGCCAATTTTAGGAAAAGGTCTATTTTGTGGAAACAGCAAACCACACAATCCAAACCAATATCTTAAAGACTTTACTGAGGAGGTTTCCGTTCTGGAACAAGGGTTCACAGTCGATGAGAGGATGTTTCATCTGTCCCTGGACTGCTTTATTTGCGATGCTCCAGCGCGATCATTCTTAAAGCAAACAAAGGGACATGGAGGCTATAGTGGTTGCGATCGCTGCACGCAGGAGGGATCCTATGTGGGGCGAAAAATGACGTTTCCCGAAACACATGCCACCCGCAGAACAGATGATTCATTTGCTGAACTTCGTGATGAAAATCATCACAGAGGTCATTCAATCCTCACCACATTACATTTGGGAATGGTTACACAATTTGTGCTGGACTATATGCATGTTGTTTGTCTAGGTGTGACAAGGAAGATGCTTAACTTCTGGACCAAAGGCGACCTAAAATACAGACAGAGCTCCCATAAGATAAAAGCCATCTCAGAAAAACTTGTAGGGATGTCAAAGCACATACCTTCTGAGTTTGCGCGAAAGCCAAGGTCACTCTCGGAATTGGATCGTTGGAAAGCTACAGAGTTTAGGCAGTTTCTCCTGTACACTGGTCCAGTAGTACTGAAAGATGTTCTCCCGACGCCACTTTACAACAACTTTCTTTCACTGTCCATCAGCATATATTTGATGCTTTCTCCAACCCTGTGTGCCCATTACTGCAATTATGCAGATAACCTGATTAGGTACTTCCTTGAACAGTTCGGGACCTTGTATGGGGTTGAGGAGATGGTCTACAATGTCCATTCTCTGTGTCATCTGGCAGATGATGTGAGGAGGTTTGGTCCCTTAGACTGTGTGTCCGCATTTTGCTTTGAAAACTTCCTGGGCCAGCTTAAAAGAAAGGTCAGAAAACCACAACACATTCTCCAGCAAATAACACGTGTTGTTGAGAGACAGTCCACACAGAACAAGTCCACATGCCAACCACCAGATAAACCCAAACTCGGTGGAAATCACTCAAATGGACCAACTGTGCAAGATGGTGTATCAAGACTGCAATACAAAAGGGTCACACTTGAAAATGCTACGATAAAATGTAGGACAGGAGACAACTGCGTGATGATTGGTGGACAACTTGGCTTGGTTGAGAACATCTTGCATGACACCACCACAGAAGAAACTTTCATTCTGCTGAGAAGGTTTCTGGATCTGACCCCACTGTACACAGAGCCAATTATCTCTACAGATATTGGCATCTACACAGCTTGTGAGCTTGCTGCAGAGGTTAAACTGTTCAAGCTTTCTGATATTGAGGCAAAATATGTTTTGCTTCCATTTGGCTTGAAATGGGCAGCAACCCCATTGCTACATTTATATTGAAGCTTCAATTCAATCAGTTCTACCTCATCATGGACCTCAAATGATTCTGTCAACAACAACAAAAAACAAAACAAAAACAATACAAAAAGATTCAAATGAAATAGAAACAGACTATAATGTACATAGTTCTACAAAAAAATTTACATAAATCTCAATTACTTGGCATATGTACTGCATCAACAAAAGATGCCAAACTACATTGGTTTAAAAAGCAAGTTGGTATTTAGTAATTATAATTAATTATATTTTTTACACATTTCTCTTTTTAACACAATATTAACCAATCTAATTATTTCTTATCTTTTCTTTAATGCATAAGATGAACCCACCATTTTTCCATGTTGTGGATTTCTTGGAACGGGGAGAGGTGGAAGTAGTAAGCAGTAGGTGGATGGCTGGTGAGGATGCTTGCTATTGGCCACCTTATAAATTTCCCAACTATATAAAAAGAGCTCAGCTGCAACAAAAACCAGGAGCGGACTAGGAAACATACAAAGTCCGCTCACTGTACAAAACAAGTAAGTCGTTTAGAAAATGTTGGTATACATTTGAGGTGCATTCACTATTCACTAATGGAAACGCAGTTATTTCACAATAATTTTTTAACGACATTTAGGGAAAAAAAAAAATATTGTTTCGATTTGGACATGTGGCTAGATGAACTTTAAAATCCGAAAAAACAAACAAAAACATTGCCATAAACTATGATGGAACCATGTTTTCTGAATAAATTCCTGTGCAATAAAAAAAAAAATAGGACACTTTGACATGGGACAGCATAACTGGACCAAACAGCAGGCGATTGTACAGGATGATGTTTTTAATATTCTGAAATGCTTGACCAAAGTTTGTCATCAAAGTGGTTAAGTCTGCATTGCGACTCTCATTTAAGTAATCAATGTCAGAATTTACATTTTTGGGTGAAGTATTCCTTTAAATATGTTTTACGGCATAAAAATACCTGAATGTGCTTATAAATTTCTCCTTGTATCCCAAAAACACATTTTTAGTAAATTTCCATTGGGCCCCTAAAGAATTTACTGCGCTCCAAAATCACTTCAGCAGCACGGTCGCAAATGTTCAATAATGCATTTTCAATAGGCTATACAATTAGTTCATATTCAGTAAGTGACTTACATGTCAGACACAGTCATTGTCCCGCGAAGATAGTTCCAAAATACAGCGGAACAGTTGCACGCCTGCGTCTCCAGACAATAGACTAGAGTGGCGCAAAACATTTGAATTTGAATTATTCAGTGAGTCACTCCTAAGACTTTTGGGGTTTTTCGATTGACGTGTTATCATTTCATATTTCTATATCCTAAACGTTATATTTTAAACATCAATATCAGAACATTTGTATGAAATTGAAATTGCATACCATTTTTTACACCACTGCACTAGTGCGAATACGTCTGAATCACTTGAGATGCTGTCGTCAGTGGCGGCTCTTATTATTACACGCACACATCACGGTTGCAAATGTTCAATAATGCATTTTCAATAGGCTATAGGCTACAATTAAATTAAAAGACATCAAATTAACATCAAACATCTAAATATTATAACAATTAACTGGTAACCCTGTAAACGTGGTATTACAATTATATTATTTCATCAAATGTATAATAATTATAATCCCCTTAGGTAATTATATCATGGATAATATACAATACTTTGTGTGGGGTTACAGCAAAAATGCTGTTTGTCATTTATGAAATTGTAATAAATTATAAAGTTAATCAGCAGATCAGTGTCATTTTTGGTAAATAAATAAATTATAATTACTCCACTGCTTCCATTTCAGCATGGGTATGTAAATTTTGCTCAGAAATTGTTTTTTTTTTTAAGTCAACTCAATTTAAAAAAAAAATTAATTCAAAAAAACTTAATAAAAACATAATCTTAAAACAAGATTATTTTTCTTACTGCACTGGCAGATAATTTAGCTTGTTTTAAGCAAAAATGACTTAAGTTACTTACTGTTTATCTGAAAACAAAATAGAATTTCTTATGTAGTTTTACTTCTCTAGTAAATGCTTCTTGATTTAAGAATTTTTAGATTTTTGGACTGGAAACAACACAAAAATACTAAGTAAGAAAAGCATTTTTTGCAGTGTACAGAAGACAGCTGTCTATACCCTCACCAGTCAGCACTTACACTTTTAACATTTGTATTTCAATTGATCCTTTCTCTCTTAGATGCTGTGACAAAAAGCAGTCAAGCCACAGCATGTGAGACGGAAGCCTCTATAAAAACGTGGCTCCGTAATGCCAGGGACAGAGATGGGGGAAGGCAAGGAAGGGCCAGAGCTGCAGAAATACATACTGGTGCCCCTGAGGGGATTGGTTTTTAATTTACTTTGACGTGTTTTAAGTGTTCTGTGTTTCTGTTTTTGTGGTTATTGCTGTTTTAAACTGTATTATTATTATTAATTATAATTATTATTGTCCATAAATAAATTATTTAAAAATAAACATGACCCTTGATTTATTGCTGCTAACAAGTGCAATTATTCTGCATATAGTAATATGGGTGTACCTATACGCTGTGTGCTCAAAATATGCACCTGCACCCACAGTGTGCCCACATCCAGCCCATATGAGGGCCCGCTCTACTTTGTGTGGGCCAGCCCAAAATCAGTCCACACTTTGGGCTGTCCCGATGGGGCCCCACCTGGACCCCATAGTGTGGGGCCCACACGTGCCCCGCATTCCACGCCGGTATCTGGGCCCACAGTGGGCTGCCCGCAAGGACCCCATTCGGGCCCCAAAGGAGCATGTTTGCTGGGTTACTGAAATCTCTCTGAAACAAACGGCGGGGGATTCTCTTTCTTGGTCAGGGATAAAAGAGGGAGAAATGATGATAACACACATATATAGTTTATGTATAACCTGTAAGTATTTATTCAGCGATCAGCAGGAAAAGGTCATCTGTACGGAACATTGTTGTTGTACGGAACATGGTTTGTCTACGGTACCCATTCTCTGCACTTCTGTCACAAACCTGCCTAACCTCCCTACAACATAGTCTTTCAGGACCAGTGTCCATGTGCTGGCAGTAGCCACAGGAGCACCTGAATGAAAAGCATAGTACAGTTTAAGTCGACAAATTAAAGTTGCGGTTTAATTGTGGTAAGCTTAATTATCTGTCAATTATACATGTAGGCAACTATTCTAGACAATGGACAACATTCAAAAACTTATGAAAACATAAAACGTAGGTTACTATCATAACGGTTAAGGTTGCATCAGTAATAGCAAATAAAAATAGTTTTATAATTACAGTTAGTGTTACCATTGGGACACATCGAGATGCCCGCGAGTGTGAACTTGCTCCTGAGCCGCCACGTCCAGGTGACCATTCGAACTCTCCGCATGTAACGGCTCAAACATGTAAGGTCTGATTCCCGTGACGAAATGATCCTCCGTGTGCTCCTGTTCTTCTTCATCTTCCTCCTCCTCCTGCTGCAAACTAATTTCTCGATTGAAGGGGACTGCTGGCGGTGTTTCAGGCGGCAAGTAATCCTCAACAACCGATTGTAAACTTGCGTTTAGATCTGCCTCCATTTCTGAATGAAACACCTACTTTTTCCTCATTTAGTATTCCGTTTCTCTCAGAAATACGTCGCAACACTGAGATAAAGTCGGTTGCAACTTCCGGTTCACGCGGACTTTAAAGGCGGCTCGAGTGTTCACGCGCACGCACATTAAAACGCGTCACAGTCACACAGCATTTACAAACATAAACATCTAGAATAAGAACCTTACTTGAAAATGAGTTTTAAATTCATAATTTTATGAAGAGATTTTTATTCAAGTTCTAGGACCCATTCATAGGTGCAATTACCACTACTGCACGTGATAGTGGGACAATTGTGGCTTTTTTTTATAATTTAAATATTTTTGTTGTTGTTTTTACGAACACTCAAGCCCCATATTTCATTTGAACGCGTGCTAAAAATGCTCATAGGCAGTATTTTTTATATCACCAACATTTTGCTTTTGATATTGCTGCAGCTTAGGTCAGTTTCACCATTTTTTTTATTCTGTGCTTTCAGATTCTTTTTAACTGTAAAAATAAATTAAAACAAATATACATTTATAAATTAAAGATGTCCTGTAAGCGCTCAGAAACACGTGGACCGACTATCGGCTTGCCACCCAAAAAACACTGTCAGATTGGCCAGGTTGGCGATGGTGTGCCGCCGGAGGTCCGACTGTGTCAAACCGCTGACTTTGTGCCGCCCATTAAACGCTGGTGGACCGCCAGGTCATTGTTAGTGTTTTGCTGTCTAAATAGTTTTTTAAATTTAACTCTTCATTTGAGACCGTTTCTCACAATGCGTTAATATGAAGAAAAAAAAAATTATTAATAGTAGTTGTAATAATAACATCACAAGTAAACAATGTAAAAAGTAAAAAGAAAAGCTAATGGTAAATCTTGAATATAAGCACAATAAGACTTTTATTTACAATATTATTTTTATTTATTTATTTATTTATTATTATTACACTTTTGTATTTTCAGATGCAGAGATCGAACACAATATTGTTGAAATTACACCTTAAAAATGTGGTTTATGATTGAAGATGTGTGAAACTGTGTGTGGAAGAAGATTTATAAAATAAAACTTGTTTAATTCAATTCACTTTTACACAATACACATCATTTCACAGCAGCTTTACAGAAGAATACATGAGTCCATATTACAATCTAGAGTCTGTTATCAGAGGAAACTGTCTAAGTTATGTATTTCAGAAACGTACAAAATCACAGTTTGCTAAAAATGTATTAATTTAAACAATGTAATAATTAAAGGCAGAATATGATATCATTGAAGTAATGAATACTTGTTAACAAATGATTATGAGATTTAGAAAATTGTAGCATTGGTGCGTGTTGATTCACTTTTACAGTGTTTTGATCAACATTAATGAAGGACTCTGTCTGTGTGTGTGTGTGTGTGTGTGTGTGTGTGTGTGTGTGTGTGTGTGTGTGTGTGTGTGTGTGTGTGTGTGTGTGTGTGTGTGTGTGTGTGATGAACTGAACAGAAGCAGGAGTGTAAATAAACACACAGAACAATAAGAGGAAACTCAAATATGAACAAAAACAGCTAAACTAAACACAACCCTGACAACAACAATAATAATAATATGATAAATGCTGTAAATCACATGATCACTACATACATGACTGAAATAGACACTCATTAAATGTCTCTGTGTACTTTACATTTATTTATTGCATTTTCACAGCAACAGAGACAAACAATCAGAAAAGTAACATTAATAAACAATCACACATCAAAAATAAAACAAAGATAATAATAAAAAGATAAAGATCAATCCAGAACCCCCCACTAACAGGTTTAGTACAGTACACAATATATTACAGCAGAAGCGTCTTTAATAACACACACATAACCCAAAGCAGAGGAATCATGTTTAATAATACACACACATAACCCAAAGCAGAGGAATCATGTTTTGAACAGATCCGAGAAGTTCAGATAAAACATCTCTGAATGTCTTAAACTGAGTTTAGAGTTGAAAGTCTAGTTTTGCTCGTATCATCCAGACATTTTTCAGTGAGTCTCATTGTGTCTCATATTTCCTCTCTCTTCTCTGTGTATCATTGTCTGTTTCTCTTTATTTCACTGACAGAAGTTCAGCTGTGTTATTAATGTAATGAAGAGACAATAAGAGACTCTAGAACATCATCTCACTGTCACTGATTTATCATGCAGCTCAAAGCATTATGGGTAGAGTCTCTCATCAGTCTATTCTCATTCATCAACACAGTCTCACTGATGATCCATTATAAACCCCAAACCCAGGATAGAGTGTGTGTGTGAATGTGGTCTGGACTGTGTGTATGAGGCTCAGTGTGTCAGAGACGCTGTAGAAGGACAGAGTTCCTGCACTGTGATCCACATACACTCCTGTTCTCCACACTCCTGTTCTCAGACTGCTGATGGGCTTTACAGGGAGTTTAGTCTCTATGTTATTGTGTATGAATGTGTATCTGGAGGAAGTGCAGTCCAAACTCCAGGACTGATCATTAGATCCAAACCAACACTCATTACCCACTCCCTTCCTGCTGATGCTCTTATATGACACTGATATACACACATGTTTACCACTCCACTCAATCTCCCAGTAACAGCGTCCACACACACTCTCTCTACACAACACCTGACGCACACCATCAAATCTGTCTGGATGATCAGGATACGGCTGGACTCTGTCAGTGTTAGTAATCTCTCTGTTCTCCTCAGACAGATGGAGGAGTTTATTCGCTGTGTTCAGATCCAGAGTGAACTGATGAGGATCTGATGGAGAGAAAACACATCAATGAATTACAGAAACTCTCTATCTTGAGTCTTCATTTCAGATCTGACTCGTTCATTTAGGATTGTAAGCAACCAATGATAATAAAGCACTAAAGAAATATCATTCTGTAACAGTTTTTGTCCTGAATGAGGTTCTGACTGAAATCACCATGGTTACCAAACAGAAAACATAGGACTCTCATGTTCAAATATTTCTGTAATCAGGAATTATGAAATGTCTGAACTTTTACAGTTTTTTTAATTGTTTTGCCACAATTTTCACAACCAAGTATTACGTGTGTGTGTGTGTGTGTGTGTGTGTGTGTGTGTATTTGTGTGTGAGAGTTTATGTGAGTGTGTGTGAGAGAGTGTGTGTGCGAGTGTGTAAGAGTGTGTGTGCACATGAGTGTGAGTGTGTGTAAGAGTGTGTTTGTGTGTGAGTGTGTAAGAGTGCGTGTGTGTGTGTGAGTGTAAGAGTGTGAGTGTGTCTGTATTCTCCCCTCCAGGTCTCATTCAGTCATGCAAAACACACACACACCTACTGTCTCCAGCTGTTTTATGAGAGGTCAAAATAAATACTTTTGGTGCGAATGGTAAAGAAGTTTCATTCCCGCAGCAGCAAAACAGTCAGAACAAAGAAAACAATGCCTGTTCTTCTGTTGTGGGAGATGCCCCAATAAAGATCATTGATAACATTTGTCTTTATCCCCCAAACTCAGGTGTGACCACTTGAGGCACGAGAAAGGGTCCAGCAAAAGCTGAATAAATATTTGGGTGCTAGATGTTTATTGTTCTTTTGTTCCACTTGGGTATTTAACCCTCAGGGGACCACAGTGTTTTGGGGGCCTTTGAGATGTTCTGACATGCCTTGACATTTGTGCTTTTTTCAGTTATTTATAAACATGTTAATGGCAAAGGTGTAAATTCACTCTATATAGCACAAACAGGGCTACCATAATATGCGAGCAACGTGTATGTAGATGTTTGTATTTTTAAGAGAATAATGTTTATGCGTGGTTATTGGAAAAAATTAAAATGAAAGTTGCTGAATTAAGACCACAAAACACATATTAAATATGTGTCCACAAGACTTTTGACTAATGGATGTTGTCCCTTTGTGTTCTAGCTTCAAAATTATGTGAAAATAGTTTTGCTTTATCGTTCACAAAAAAAAAATACATTGATTTAAATGGTGTAAAACAGGTTTTGCTTGGAAAGCCAATATGCAAGGGGGAGGAGTAGTTTACACCTTAGATTGCATAATCTCTGCATAATCTCCCCACCCATTCTGCATAATGACTGCCTAATGAGCCATTCATTCAGGTGTGACACTGACTGAGCCACAATGCAACGACAAAAGATGTATTTAGAAGAAGACTTATATTGACCATTTAAGATTTCGCTTACATTTCTCTTGTAAATATGTTTTGCTATTTTATTAAAAATGTTACAATTACAACAATAATTACAATTTCAACAATATTTCAAGTGCTTATACAAATACATTTTTTTCAACATATTCCAGTGGATTTTTACTCATCTCAGTAGGCTATAGCAAAGCAGTTTATTCTTTCACACACAGACACGCGATTCATATTCAGGCTAAACAGTCTTTACAAATATGTACCCTTCATTCATCTCACAGAAAGGCGAGTCATATTATAGAAATGCGATTCATCTTTTTGCGGTTTGCATAGGCCTACACTAACGTTATTCCACACGTGAGAAAAGAAAACAGCCTACCTCACTCCTCAGCGCAGCGGGATCTGCTCCTCATATCAGGAGATATTGCTCCTCATCAGCACTGTTCTGAGGAATCGTTTCTCCATAAGGTAGGCTATATTATGCCTCACTCGATCGCGACGCGCTGTGTTTACAGCTGATGGGCGTTTCACACCCCTCAGAATTTGCGTTTGAATAGCACGCGCTCTCCGGGGAGTGGTCACATTACTGTGAATTACTGTGAATGAACTCCTAATGAGCTCGACAGGAGTCGCTCTCTTTTTATACAGATTACAGAAACTGAGAATATTTGTTTTTTATATAAGTTACTTCTTTTAACAGATGCGATCTCAAGCTTTATGCCCGTGGGTCTGTTTGCCTGTTTGACTAAATTTTCGCGGAGTTATTGATCATTTTCGAACGCGTTTCAAATGGGAGTTCACGGACAGAGGGAAGGCAGAAATCGCATCATGTTAATTTTTCTTTATTTGTCAAAAAGCAAAACACTTTATTTTTATTGTGAGTATACAGAAAAAAAATAGAAACTGAACAGGATCGATTGATGTATTACACGAAAATGAAAGATCAAAATTAACAGAGCATTTGGTGTTTATTTTCATTGCTAAAAAAAAAAAACGAGCAAAACGCGCCGGCGCGTTTGTGGTCCCCCGAGGGTTAAAGGGAATTGGCAAACCACTCAAGGAAGCATCTGTAAACAGAACTTCCCACACTGTTGCTGTGTGTCTCTATTGCCAGGTATGCTGACTCTTTGAAACTATTTTGATATTGCATTTTGAATGATGTCTCTATTATATGCTGATCAGTAAATAAATGTGTAAATAAAAGTTAACCTTGAAAATTAACCTTCTGAAATCATTATTTCCAGTAGATTAATGTGTAGTCTGGTGTTTCCGCAAATCTCTGTCCAGGATAGATCAAACTGAAGGCACTATGAATGGAGCACATCGTTAGGGAGACCTTCCGATTTCTGACTATCACTGACTTAGCACGTTGCAAGCTTGCAACTATTAAAAAAATGACACCTTTGTTATGAGTCAGCAGTGAGCGGCCGCTTAGGGTAAAATAGCTGCACTGCACCCTCTGACTATTTCAGGACTGGCTAGTTTGTGATTGTGAGCGCACATTCGCGACGTGACGTCTCAAAGTGACACTAGGTCCGTAATAAACAAATATTTGAAATTAGGAAATGCCCAGAATAATCCTTGGTCTAAATTAAATCACAACTAATCCGAGGACCAGCTGTTAAGATAGAAAATTTGAAAAAACAAAGAGTCACTTAAATTTGGAGTCAGATTAAATTATTCATGGAGTCAGAATTAAAATTGGAAATCAACTGTTTAATAAATTAAAGTGATTTTTCCAGAAGCGCCGAAAAGACATACACGCTGAATTACCTTCGAACCAAGACACCGGACACCGTCTTTGGGCCAGTGGGTGGAGTTGTGTGAGTGTGTAAGAGTGTTTGAGAGTGAGTGTGTGTGTTTGTATATGTGTGTGTGTGAGTGAGTATCTGTATGTGCGTGCTAGTGTGTGTGTGTGTGTGTGTGTGTGTGTGCGAGTGAGAGAGTGTGAGTGTGCATGTGTGAGTGTGTGTCCACGTGTGTGTGTTTATGTGTGTGCCTGTGAGTGTGTGTGTGAGAGTTTCCGTGTCTGCGTGTGTGTGAGAGTGTGTATGTTAGTGTGTGCGAGTGTGTGTGTGTGTGTGTGTGTGTGTGTGTGTGTACGTGAGTGTGTGTGTGTGTGTATTTGTGTGTGTTTAGGTGAGTGTGTGTTTGTGTGTGTGAGTGTTTGAGTGTGTGATAGTGTGATGAACCCACATTTACATTTTATTTCTCTATTGTTTTGTTTTATTTTGATATGATTCTGTATTTTATTTTGTCATAAGGTCATTTATTTGTAAGGTCATTTCATTTATTAATATACAGTGGTAAAGATGTTATCAATGTTTCATCCTCTTATGCTTTGTCTGCATGGAGAGCAGAGTTTAAAACATAGAAAAGAGTTCATGAACAGGTCAACGAGTTAGGATATAGTCAAATGGCTAGTGATCATCTCAGCATGCTTTGTGATTGGTTCATTCTTGATCACACGCGATAGCGCGTGACTTCTGTGAGGGGAACATTCTGGATAAGCGCGGCTTCGGTGGAATAACGGACAAGTTTCGGATGCACTCCGTTGTCGCGAGGGACATGGTTGGACCGTGTGTCTTCTCACTTTTTGGATCCCTGTCTTTGCACACATCTCGTGGACTTTCTCTGGAGTGGATACCATATCTTTTGGATGTTTTCCAGGATTTCCGCGCCGTCGAACTTTTGGGACAGTGACAGAAACACTACATGCGTGCGTGTGCGGTAGGCTAGTCGAGATGGCCATGCCTAAAGGACAGTGAGATGTATCATCAGGTTTCAGGTTACCGTGGTAATGTTAACATGTTTTGAGTTGATTAGAATGTGAACCTTTTTGTTTAAGATCTGAAAGAAATAACAACTGTGATATAGTGACCTGTAAATTTAATTCAAATGGGTTTCAGATAAATGATTGAAACAGATCCATGACTCCATGCCTATATTTGCTGCCATCCTAGTTCGTAACAAAATTGGGGGCTCGTCCGGGATGTTTACCATTTTGATGAGTCATTTGCATTTGCATTAAGTTAGCATTTATTGAATCCAAGTGATATATATATATATATATATATATATATATATATATATATATATATATATATATATATATATATTATTATTTTATTTATTTTTTTCCTCTCTCTCGTAATTATGGCAGCAGCAGCAGTAAAAGAGTTTTTGGAATTACCTACTGTTAAGGGTCTGCAGCAATTGAGAAAAAATGATTTATTGGAAGTTGTTAAGGTGCTAAAATTAGCTGGTTTGAATGTAAGTTGCAGGAAAGAAAAGATTGTAAAGGTGATAGCACAACATTATCATGATGAGGGTGTTTTTACAAGTGAAGACTTGGCTCAATTTGGAGCGTCTGATGTGGAGCCTCAACCTAGAATTGGCTCAGACACAGAGTTAAAAATACGACTGATTCAGTTGGAGAGAGAAAGAGAAAAAGAACGTGCTGATGAGAGAGAAAAAGAAAGACAGTTTGAACTGGATAAATTGAAATTGGAAAGAGACAGAGAAGATAGAGAAAGAGAAAGACAGGAACGAATGGAAAAAGAAAGGATGCTGATTGAAAGAGAAAGAATAGAGCTGGAAAGAGAAAAAATAGAAAAACAGCTTGAGTTAGCAAAGCTAGGAAAAGCAGATCCATTAAATACAAACGAATTCAGTGCTAGCAGAGAAGTGAGGTTAGTTCCTCCTTTTGATGAGCTGGAGGTTGACAAATATTTCCAGCATTTTGAAAAAGTGGCTGAGAGTTTGAAGTGGCCCATTGAGTATTGGCCTTTGATGCTGCAAAGTGTTATAAAAGGAAAAGCTCAACAAGCTTATTCAGCTTTGTCTGTTGATGACGCTTCAAACTATGATGTGGTAAAACAAGCCATTTTGTCAGCTTACGAGTTCCGGAAGCGTACAGACAGAAATTTAGGAGTCTCAGAAAGATTGATAGTCAGACATATGTTGAATTTGCTCATGATAAGGAGGTGTACTTTGAGCGTTGGTGTACATCTAGAGCAGTCAATAGTGATTTCAAGAAATTGAAAGACTTGATGTTGGTTGAAGAATTTAAGCGGTGTGTTAAGGATGATATTAAGTCGTATCTGGATGAGAAAGACGCGTCCACACTACATGAAGCTGCTAAGTTGGCAGATGAGTATTCACTCACTCATAAGTCTAAGTTTGGGTCTCATGATAGGCCATATCCACCTAAGAAGAGTGGTGGTAAACTTAATTCAGCCCAGACCACAGAGGGTAAAGACAGAAGTGCTGATGTTAAGAAAAAGTTTAGTGACACCAAGAAGGAGGCGCCTACGGGTCCTACGTGTCATTATTGCAAGAAACCAGGTCATGTCTTGTCGGAGTGCTTAATTCTTCAAAGAAAGAGAGAAAAGGGGCCCTCGCCAAATGCTTTGGTGAAGTCTGTCACAGAAATGCCTATCGAGTTTGGTTCATGTGAATCATTTTGTCCTTATGATGCTAAAAAGGCTGAGTCGTCTGATCTTCTGAGGGAAGAGTTCCTTCCTTTCGTGTCAGAGGGATTTGTTTCACCAAGTGAAAATTCTCCTTCTCAACCCATTCGAATTCTCCGTGATACTGGGGCTTCCCAATCGCTTTTGTTGAAAGAGGCATTGCCCTCCTGTGAAAGTGAAGACATTGCAATAGGGGACTTCATTCTTGTTCAGGGCATTGAGGGGAGAATTGTGACCGTACCTTTGCACTCCGTGTTTCTGAAGTCAGACTTAGTAACAGGACAAGTTAAAGTGGGGCTTATGTCCAGCCTCCCTGTCAAAGGTATTTCTCTTTTACTCGGCAATGACTTAGCTGGTGGAAAAGTCGTCCCCTCTGTTCAGTTAACTTCTAAGCCGAGCATTGAAGATGAGTCTAAGTTTTTTTTAGTTTAGTTTATTATTACAAGGACACTGCATATTAACATGACAAGTCAAAATATGCCAGAGTTAGCCAAAAGGCTAGTTTTCATCTGCAGTCCTAGGCCAGATGTACAACAGGCAACCTAAAAATACAATGCAAATACAACAATTTAAGCAAAACATAACAAAATATAACATAATACAACAAACCCTACAATTTCCAAAAGCAACAAAAAAAAAAAAAAAAAAAATTAATGTTGACATATTTGCATGCTAAAAAGCCAAGTTGTAAAAGAAGAACGAAATTCATTATAACTATTTAATTCTCTAACTGACGTTGGCATGTCATTCCATTCTTTCGAGGCTTTAATCGAGAAGGCAGACTGACTAAAAGCAGTTTTCCTGAAATTAATAACACAGTCCCTTCTAAATGTTCCTCTAGTGAGACAACTGTTTTCTGATCTTAAACTCAGAAACTCACTAAGAGGTGGTGGGGCCAGGCCATTGAGAATTTTATAGGCTAAACAGCCATTTGAAAACTTAACCAAGTTTTCCCAACTCAACAGATTATATTTTGATAAAATCTTACAATGATGAAAGTGACGTGGTTTCTTATCAAAAAATTTTAACGTTTGTTTATATAAAGTCTGTATTGGGAGCAAGGCGGAGTGGTTGGCCTGAGACCAAGTAGTTAGACAATAACTCATATGCGAAAATATCATAGAGTGCATAAACATTTTGGCAGCTTGGGTAGACATTGAATTCCTGATATATCGAAAATTAGATAAATTAAATTTTATTTTCTTAACAGTATTTGAAATCTGAGAATTAAACTTAAGTTTGGAGTCAATGATAATACCAAGATATTTAAATTATGAGACAATTTGAATTTTTTCACCGGTAATAAAAATATCCGGATCAACTGCAGAGTTGGTGGTTTTACTAAAAAACATACGAACAAACAAAATACAAAATAATAAATGATTATTTTGGTTTAAATGAGTCTACTCCAGCAGGATACTCCTATAAGCACGAGCCCCGTCTGAATGGTCGTGGCGGCGGTGTTGCAACAATCTATAGAGATTTTCTCAATGTTACTCAGAAAACGGGTTATAAGTTTATTACATTTGAAGTACTTGTACTAAATGTTACGCTCTTAGATGTTCGAAAAACATCCCTATTATCTCTAGCCTTGGCTACCGTATATAGACCGCCTGGGCCTTACGCTGATTTCCTAAAAGAGTTTGCAGATTTTCTCTCAGACCTATTAGTTAACTTCGATAAAGCATTAATTGTTGGAGACTTTAATATCCATGTAGATAATCAAAATGATGCGTTAGGGGCTGCGTTTACAGATTTATTAAACTCCTTTGGGGTCAAGCAAAACATTACCGGACCGACTCATCGATTTAATCATACACTCGATTTAATTATATCACATGGAACCGATCCAACCGATATAGATATCATTCCACAAAGTGACGATGTCACTGACCATTACATGGTAACTTGCATATTACGTACTCCTGTAATATATCATGCTGCGCCGCGTTATCGATTAGGCAGAACAATCCTTCCATCCACCATAGATAATTTTTCAAACAGCTTATCGGATCTGTCTCAGCTGCTCAGTGAACCCAAACAAACAGATGAACTTGAGGAATTAACTAGCACTATGAGCACCATTCTCTCTGGATCATTGGATATTGTTGCGCCCATTAGATTAAAAAAGGTCAGAGAGAAAAGTAAAGCACCATGGTACAACAATACTACGCGTGTTCTAAAGAGAGAAACCCGTAATTTAGAGCGTAAATGGAAACAAACCAACTTAGAGGTTTTTAGAATCGCATGGAAAGACAGTATGTCACGTTATAAAAAGGCCCTAAAAGCGGCCAGGGCTGAGCATCTACGCAAACTAATAGAAAACAACCATAACAATCCTAAGTTCTTATTTAACACCGTGGCGAGACTAACAAATAAACAGATGTCTCCTGAACAAAATATTCCATTACAGTTTAGTAGTAATGATTTCATGAAGTTCTTCACTGAGAAAATAGAAAACATCAGAACCACAATTGTAAACGTTCAATCCTCAATCGCACCTTATAATTCAGCCTCAATTATCACCCCGCAAGAACAGTTACAGTGCTTCACAACTATAGAACAAAAAGAGTTAAATAAACTTTTTACTTCATCTAAAACAACAACATGTTTACTAGATCCTATACCTACTAAGTTATTGAAAGAAGTGTTACCTGTAGTGGAAGAGCCTCTCCTCAATATTATTAACTCGTCTTTATCTTTAGGTTATGTTCCAAGAACATTTAAACTGGCAGTTATAAAACCTCTCATTAAGAAACCACAATTAGATCCAAATAATCTAGTAAATTATAGACCCATTTCAAATCTACCTTTTATGTCTAAAATACTAGAAAAAGTTGTGTCCGCTCAACTGGGCTCTTTCTTACAAGAAAATGACATCTATGAAAAGTTTCAGTCTGGATTTAGGCCGCACCATAGCACTGAAACTGCGCTCGTTAAAATCACAAATGATTTACTTTTAGCTTCTGACCAAGGCTGTATCTCAATACTAGTTTTACTTGATCTTAGTGCTGCGTTTGATACTATAGATCACACAATACTCTTAGATCGACTACAAAATTATACTGGTGTTCAAGGACAAGCATTAAGCTGGTTTAGATCGTATTTATCTGACCGCTACCATTTTGTTTATTTAAATGGAGAAAAATCTATCATAACTCCAGTAAACTATGGAGTGCCGCAGGGATCTGTGTTAGGCCCTCTATTATTCTCAATATATATGCTGCCACTTGGAAATATTATAAGGAAACATGGAATTAGTTTCCATTGTTATGCTGATGACACTCAAATCTATATTTCATCACGGCCAGATGAAAACGCTAAATTATCCAAATTGACAGAGTGTGTTAAAGATATAAAAGATTGGATGACGCATAATTTTCTTTTATTAAATCCAGACAAGACAGAGGTACTACTTATCGGTTCAAAAAACCACCCACAAAACCTCTCACAATACAACTTTAACATAGTAGGATGTCCTGTTACTTCATCCTCTACAGTAAAAGACCTGGGTGTTATATTAGACTGCAACCTGTCTTTTGAAAATCATATTTCATATGTTACAAGAACAGCCTTTTTCCACCTTAGAAACATTGCTAAGCTACGTAATATGCTATCAGTTTCTGACGCAGAAATGTTAGTTCATGCATTCATGACCTCGAGACTAGATTACTGTAATGCGTTATTAGCCGGTTGTCCTGCATCCTCAATAAACAAGCTACAGTTAGTCCAAAATGCCGCCGCTAGAGTTCTAACTAGATCAAGAAAATATGATCATATAACACCGATTTTATCATCCCTACATTGGTTACCTATAAAGTCCCGTATTAATTACAAGGTATTGCTACTGACTTATAAAGCCCTAAACGGCTTAGCTCCAGTCTATTTAACGGATCTTCTATCGCCCTATAATCCATCGCGCTCTTTAAGGTCACTAAATTCGAGGCTTTTGGTCATACCTAGGATATCTAGGTCCACCAAAGGAGGGAGAGCATTTTCACATTTAGCACCAAAACTCTGGAACAGTCTTCCGGATACTGTTCGTTGCTCAGACTCGCTCTCCCAGTTTAAAACTAGATTAAAGACGCATCTCTTTAGCCAGGCATTCATATAATACTTTTAATCCTACAGTTAAATCCGACCTCTAGTTCATAAACGCCAGAGGAGAACTGGCCCCCGACTGAGCCCGGGTTCTCCCAAGGTTTTTTTTTTCTCCATTAGGTCACCTGATGGAGTTTTTCGGTTCCTTGCCACTGTTGCCTTTGGCTTGCTCAGTTGGGGATATTGAATTTAATTAATCAATCAACGATACTATTGATCAGCATTACCAAACGTAGACGTTCCACTAGAAACAAACATTGATGTATTGTTCTAATTTATTACTGTGAAGCTGCTTTGATACAACCTGTGTTGTGAAAAGCGCTATATAAATAAACTTGACTTGACTTGACTTGACATACCAACTGTTTTGGAAAGATTTAACTGCAGGCTACAGTGATTTAACCATTCACTAATTTTAACCATAGCCTTTGTAAGTTTGGCTGCCACTGCTGCTTTTGATGTTCCATGTATATATAAAACAGTGTCATCTGCATACATTTGAACTCTCACTTCTGGGCATGCACTTGGCAAGTCATTAATATACATGCAAAACAAAATGGGGCCCAATATAGACCCTTGAGGCACTCCAGTGGACAACTGAAGAGGTTCAGAAAAATAGCTGCCAATACGTACAGTTTGTGATCGTTGAAAAAGATAAGATGCTACCCACTTTAGAGCATTATCTGAAAAATTAAAATGAGATAGTTTAGACAGTAAAATATTGTGATTAACAGTGTCAAAGGCTTTTCTAAGATCTAAAAAAATAGCTCCAACAACCTTGTTCCTATCAAGCAATGATTTAATATTTTCGGTTATTAAAACAGTTTGCTGTCTCAGTGGAGTGTTTTGTCCTAAATCCAAATTGTAATGGATGAAGGGAAAAAACTGAGTTATTCAAGTGATTCCTAATCTGTTGAGACACCCATTTTTCTAAAACCTTGGATATTACTGGCAAAATGCTAATAGGTCTATAATTGGAAATAATTTGTCTGTCTCCTGATTTAAATATAGGGGAAACAATAGATAATTTCCAAGCATTTGGGAATTCCCCCAGAGAAATCGATTGATTAATCATTTTTGTAATGGGGATAAGCAAGGACGAACCTAATTCTTTCAACATTGTATTATCCATACCAAAGACATCTTTCGCTTTAGAAGTATTAAGTGAACTGATTAAGGATTCTATGTTTCTTTCAGAAGCGCTGGAAAACACAAGGCTGTGCTCTGACGACAAGATAGGGCACTTACTAATATCTACGTGTGAGAAACCCTGTGCAGTAGATGCAACAGAGTCTACAAAATAGTTGTTAAAAGCTGTAGCAACCACAGTTGGATCAGAAATACTTTTCCCATCCAACACAAGATCAACAGGTTTTCTGTCTTTGTGTTCCCGCCCCAGCATTTTGTTTAATTGATCCCAAATCAATTTTGAATTGCCCCCTGCATTGTTTATAATGGTTAGAAAAAAGTCAGCCCTTGACTTTCTTAACTGAGATGTAACTTTATTCCTCAGCATTGCAAAACGGTGTTTATCAGTACTTAATTTTGAATTGTTAGCCTTTTTTTTTGCAAGATCACGTTCTTTCATCATATTAAGAATGTCAGCATTAATCCATGGGAGACTATTCTTATAATTTCTGTTTCTAAATTTTTGGGTAAACTCCTTAATAAAATACTGTAGTCTACTTGTAAGCACTGTACTTCCATCATGTACATCTTTCCCAGCTAGCAAATCACTCCAGTTAAACCTGTTTATTTTATCTATAAACTGATCCCGTACTTTGTTGGGTATTCTAGATACTTCTTTCTCCTTAACAGTTGAAACACAAAACCTTCTGCTAGTTAACTTTCTTGTCACCAGAACTAAATTATGGTCCGATAGTCCAGTGATCATATTAAAGGATTTTGTCATTCTTTCTGGTTTATTGCAAAAGATTAAATCAATCTGCGTTTCAGTATTATGAGTTTTTCTTGTTGGACCCTTGACTACCTGTGTTAAATCAAAATTATCACATATTTGTTTAAGATTTTTCCTGGCTCCTCTGTCTTCCCAATTAACATTAAAATCCCCCATTATTAATACCTCTTTTTCAAAGTTGCATCTAAGAAGCATACTACGAAAATTTTCATAAAAATCTACCTTGGCAGAGGGAGGGCGATAAATTACAATCAAACTAAAAAACATTTGTGGCGATACTATAATTTTCAATCCAATTCATTCCAAGTCACTATTTGACAAGTTAATTTCCTCACATTGAATACTATTTTTTATATACACCAAAACACCACCACCTTTAGATCTCACTCTATCATTTCTATAAATTTGATAACCTGGTATGGTGATGGCTGCATAAGGTGAATTCTCATGAAGCCAAGTTTCGGACAGACATAAGAAATCCAAATTAGAGTCCATTAACAAATGTCGTATTTGTTCATTTTTAGACATGAGACTACGTACATTCAGATGACCACCAAATAAGCCCCTTGGTTTTATGCTGGGGTCCCATAATAATTTAGAATTGTTCACAGTTCTGAAGACGTTCCATTTTCTATTTTTCACTACTGCTCGGTTTGTCGTCAACTTCCTGATTTGATTTGTAGAACTTCCAATCGTAGCTAAGCTACCCATATCAGCATTACCTTCAGTAAAATGAGATTGCGACTGTAACAATTTTCGAATTGCCAAGTCACTGCCTGCATCAACACACCCACACGTCGATCTCCGTTGAACAGCAAGGACGCCAGCAGGGCAAACAACATCTCCCTGGCTCCCCTCCAGCACACTCCGCGAACCCCCGCAGAACATGCCATTCCTCCCGAACACACCACACTCCCCATCCAGCGCAGACGCACCAACCGCCGCCACGACGCCAACCACCGGCAGATCCACAGCGTCCGCCGAAGAAACAGAAGCCGGTATGTCAGTCGGTTGCTCCAAAGCATAGCAATGTGATGATGAACATACCTGTAGGTTTCCAATGTTGCTCCTACTATACATGGATGATACATGTGGCCCCGTCCGCGTTGGTGCGCTGACTGGACCAGGGCATTGATGAATGTCGCCAGATAATAATAGACAAATTGAGATAATGAAAGCGAGGCTTTGTTGTTGGTGTAGTACAACTTTGTGCATTCGTCCTCTTGTTTTACTGAAGAGATGTGGGTGAATAAAGGTGATAGCTAAAGCATGTCTCCCGAAACCAAAGTGATTTACACGGCTCGCCATCAAATGAGTTGCACAGAATATTTTTAAATCCTCATAAGGAAAAAAACTATTATTAAAACTTTGTCCAGTAAAAATGGAGCTGAAATTACTTAAAATCAGCACATAAACAAGGAGTGCCACAGCTATCCCCGGCATACCCGCCGCCATCTTCCAAGTTAACTGCCAAGTTAGACTTGGAGTTTTTCCCTTCATGTGCAGTGACTCGAGCAATGGCCAACCAGGCAAGAGAAGAGGAGAACTCTGTGCAATCTAGCACGTTGTTGAAGAATGACCTTGATTGTTCAGGTCATAGGTTAGATAGTGGCTCTAGAAAGAGTTCATGTTTTAATGAGTTGTCAGATACTTTTCTTGGAGCAGTCTTTGATCAAGAGGTTAGTAGTTCGCCACAAGAAGTTGGGAACGATTTGCATGTGTCTGATGGTTTATCTTTGTCAAGAAAGCAATTAATCACTGAGCAAAGCACTGATCCTGAGATTGCTGAATTGAGAGAAAGAGCTCTCCCTGATGACGAGATTGTCAAAGTGCCAGTTGGGTTTTACCTGGAAGACGGGGTTTTGATGCGGAAATGGCATCCTCCTGATATTCCTGCCAATGAAGTTGTGGTACCTAAAGTTTATAGGAAGGACATACTTACCATGGCACATAGCTTACCTCTAGGTGGTCATCTTGGTGTTAACAAGACTGTTAATAAGATCATGAAGCAATTCTTCTGGTCAGGTTTGCGCAAAGATGTTGCAAACTTCTGTCGCACATGCCACACTTGTCAGGTGGTGGGTAAACACCAGTTAGACCCTCCTGTGGCACCACTGAAACCTATCCCAGCCTTTGGTGAGCCTTTCTCAAGGGTTATTGTGGATTGTGTGGGACCTTTACCCAGAACAAGAACTGGAAATGAGTACATGGTGACTATCATGTGTGCTTCAACAAGGTTCCCTGAAGCAATTCCACTCAGAAATATCAAAGCAGCCACCGTTTCTAGGGCCTTGATAAAGTTTTTCACTTTGTTTGGTCTGCCAAAAGAGATTCAATCGGATCAGGGTAGTAATTTTACCTCCGGATTATTCCAGCAGGTTATTTACCAGTTGGGAATCAAGCAGATCAATTCCAGTGCATATCATCCTGAGAGCCAAGGTGCTTTAGAAAGATTTCATTCTACCCTGAAAACCATGATTCGGACATACTGCTTTGAGAATGAGAAGGACTGGGATGAGGGTGTTCATTTGTTGTTGTTTGCGGCTAGAGAGTCAATCCAGGAGGCTCTGGGTTTCAGCCCTTTTGAGCTGGTTTTTGGACACCAGGTAAGAGGACCGCTAGCCCTGCTGGGTGAGCAGTGGACTAACAACGACACTCATGTTAATTTGTTAGATTATGTCCTTAATTTCAAAGAGAGACTTAATAGAGCCTGTGCACTAGCCAAGGAGAACCTTGAGGCTACTCAAGGGAAGATGAAAACTTGGTACGACCGCAAGGCTAGGGCAAGAACATTTAAGCCAGGAGAGAGAGTGCTTGTTTTGTTCCCACTGCAGTCCAATCCACTACAGGCTAGATTCCATGGACCTTATGAGATCCATTCCAAGGTTAATGACCTCAATTACATTGTGACAACTCCAGATAGGAGAAAGGCCAGACAGTTATGTCACATCAACATGTTGAAACCCTACCATGATAGGTCTGTGCAGATTGTCTCAGTTGTTAGCCAGGGTGAAAGTTCTGTAGGTGATGATTGTCAGGAGGAGGAACCCTCCATCAAACCCGAAATCATTTCCTGTAAATTGTCCAATTCTGAGATTCTGCAGAACCTTGATGTGAAAATGTCACATTTAGAGCCTTGGCAACAAGCTCAAATGATGGACTTGGTGCTTCAGCATCAAGATTTGTTTCCTGATGTTCCTAAAAGAACTCATGTAGCAGTTCATGATGTTGATGTAGGTAATGCTCAACCAATCAAACAACATCTGTATAGGATGAGTCCTGAGAAATGTAGGCTAGCTGAAGAGGAAGTGGTTTGCATGTTAAAGAACAACATCATTCAGCCAATCACACTCCAATTGGAGCTCTCCGTGTGTGCTTGTACCCAAGCCTGATGGTAGTACAAGATTTTGTACAGACTATAGGAAAGTCAATGCTGTTAGCAAGACTGATGCTTTTCCGATCCCAAGGGTAGATGATTGTATTGACAAAGTGGGACAATCAAAGTTCCTCACTAAGATCGATTTGTTGAAAGGTTATCGGTGTGTTCCATTAACTGAACGAGGTAGAGAAATATCTGCTTTTGTCACACATTCTGGGCTGTACGAATATAAGGTTCTCCCATTTGGAATGAAAAATTCACCAGCCACATTCCAAAGAATGATTCATTCAGTGATCAAAGATTTGCCCAACACTAGTGCTTACATAGATGATTTGGTGACTGGGAATGAAACTTGGGAAAGTCATCTCAAAGATGTTGGCAGACTGTTTGAAAAATTGTCAGAGGCCAACCTAACAGTTAACTTGGCTAAGAGTGAGTTTGGATGTGCTCATGTAACATATCTAGGACATGTTATTGGTCAAGGTCAGGTAGTTCCAGTTGATGCTAAGATCCAGGTAGTATTGGCCTTTCCTGTTCCCACAAATAAGAAAGCTTTGAGGAGATTCTTGGGAATGGTGGGATATTACCGCAAGTTTTGCAAGAACTTTGCTGATGTCGCCTTACCCCTGACAAATTTGCTTAAGAAAAGAGAGAAGTTTGTCTGGAGCGAATCCTGCCAAAAGGCATTTGACAAACTTAAGTCCATGTTATGTCATTACCCTGTGCTCCAGTCTCCTGATTTTAATAAACCATTTTCAGTGGCCGTAGATGCTAGCGATGATGCTGCTGGTGCGGTGTTGTTACAACAGGATGAAAGCGACAGTGTTGAGCACCCTGTTGCATATTTCTCCAAAAAGTTCAACCGGCATCAAAGAAACTATTCAACCATCGAGAAAGAGCTATTAGCTTTGATTCTAGCACTACAACAGTTTGATGTTTACTTATGTACGTGTCAGAAACCCCTCATTGTTTATACTGATCACAATCCATTAGTGTTTTTGAGTAAGATGAGGAACAAAAACAGAAGATTGTTAAACTGGAGTTTAATTTTGCAAGAGTATGACATTGTGATAAAGCATGTTAAGGGTAAAGATAATGTTATTGCTGATTGTCTATCTCGATGTTAGAGAGTTATTGATTAGGGGTTGCACGACTACTGATTTCTGCTAGTCGATTTCTTATCAAAACAATATTCGAGTTACTCGACTACTCGTGGTTCATGCGACTGTAAATGAAAAGACATGAAATAGTTATCAGTGCATTTTTATTAGCCCAATTCATAGCCTAATGCAACAATTACATATGTAAACTCTTAAAACATTATAAGTATTATGAGTATGACATGACATGACATATTTTAATTTTCATGTAACACAGAGTAAAGCCAAATAAATAACCATTTTTGCCTTTCATTTCAGACGCAATGTTCGCTTTTAGGGGCCGTTCACATATCGCGTCTTTTGCGGTAAAGTTTGTTATTTCAAATGTAGGGCGTGCGGCAGGCGCGCTCATAATGGAAGCGACGCGGCGCACTCGTTTTTCCAGGCGCGCCTATGCCGCGGCGAGATGAAAACATCTCAACTTTTCAGAATGCCGCAAGCGGTGCGCAGGTCATGAGACAAAAAACAACCGATAAGCTTGCATTTCCGTAACGTTAACAACATCGGAAGCTCGGCCGAACAGCTGATCGTAGCTGTACAGGGCGAGTTTTTTATTTCTCATCTCCATAAATATATCTAGTGGTAAAGCTAATGCAAGGGCTAAAATTCATTAATCCTTTGCTGATACTTCCTCGTCATCATGGAGAGTGCAGTTCATAGTTGCATAGCAACGACCATGGGAGCGCAAGCACTTGTGGAAAGAAGGAGAGCGTTTTTAGACGCGATATGTGAACGGCTCCTTACAGAGTTGGCAAATTACGATATTTTTGTCATCCTTGATGAAATACTTCCACACATTTAATGTGTGGTGTCTGTTGGTGACGTTCGCCATTTTGAATTAATTTATGGTTAAAAGGCGCTCGAGTACTCGATTGTTTCCGACAGCGCCGAATAGTGGTTGAAGTAGTCGATCTCTCAACTACTCGACTAGTCTGTGCAAGCCCTATTATTGATAGACCTGTCTGAAAATTTTGATCTATGGGATAAAAATTTTCCCTTTTAAGGGGGAAGGTGTGATGAACCCACATTTACATTTTATTTCTCTATTGTTTTGTTTTATTTTGATATGATTCTGTATTTTATTTTGTCATAAGGTCATTTATTTGTTTGATTAAGTACATTGCAATAACATAAGAATAACTAATATACAGTGGTAAAGATGTTATCAATGTTTCATCCTCTTATGCTTTGTCTGCATGGAGAGCAGAGTTTAAAACATAGAAAAGAGTTCATGAACAGGTCAACGAGTTCGGATATAGTCAAATGGCTAGTGATCATCTCAGCATGCTTTGTGATTGGTTCATTCTTGATCACACGCGATAGCGCGTGACTTCTGTGAGGGGAACATTCTGGATAAGCGCGGCTTCGGTGGAATAACGGACAAGTTTCGGATGCACTCCGTTGTCGCGAGGGACATGGTTGGACCGCGTGTCTTCTCACTTTTTGGATCCCTGTCTTTGCACACATCTCGTGGACTTTCTCTGGAGTGGATACCATATCTTTTGGATGTTTTCCAGGATTTTCGCGCCGTCGAACTTTTGGATGTTTTCCAGGATTTCCGCGCCGTCGAACTTTTGGGACAGTGACAGAAACACTACATGCGTGCGTGTGCGGTAGGCTAGTCGAGATGGCCATGCCTAAAGGACAGTGAGATGTATCATCAGGTTTCAGGTTACCGTGGTAATGTTAACATGTTTTGAGTTGATTAGAATGTGAACCTTTTTGTTTAAGACCTGAAAGAAATAACAACTGTGATATAGTGACCTGTAAATTTAATTCAAATGGGTTTCAGATAAATGATTGAAACAGATCCATGACTCCATGCCTATATTTGCTGCCATCCTAGTACGTAACAATAGAGAGAGAGAGAGAGAGAGAGTGTGTGTGTGTGTGTGTGTGTGTGTGTGTGAATGAGAGAGTGTGTGAGTGTGAGAGAATGTGTGAGTGTGTTTGTGTGTGTGACAGAGAGAATATATGTGTGTGTTTGAGAGCGAGAGAGAAAGTGAGAGAGAGAGAGTGTGTGAGTGTGAGTGTGTGTTTGTATATGTGACATATCAGGACAAAAGTATGAATACACACCAACAAAGTCAGGACGAAAATCAATGTCGTGATTTTTCTGAGCACAGTGTTCTACACATAGGTATCCATATAAAGGCTAGATGTCTTAAGGCGGAGTCACTTCCGGTATCACCGGCGGCCATCTTACCACAGGGAAGCTGTGAATTAAGGTGAGTGATCAGCACGCACACAAATCCTCTTATCTCGCTGAAATCTTGATGGATTTACAAACGGTTTGGTTTCTTACAAACGTTATTAAAGTGACTATAATTCTTTCATATGGAAGTCCATTGTTATAATTATTCATATGTATGCA
This sequence comes from Vimba vimba, assembly GCA_022828995.1. NCBI lineage: Eukaryota > Metazoa > Chordata > Actinopteri > Cypriniformes > Leuciscidae > Vimba > Vimba vimba. Next base: position 41,997,232 of record CM040821.1, read on the forward strand.
GTATCATAACTACATCTCTGACGTTTATAACAAACCAAACCATTTGAAAATCGGTTGAAAATTGAGCAAGTTATGGTTATTTAAAAGTACATGCACCATTAAACAAGTGAGCGAGCACCCTGTGGTAAGATGGCCGCCGTGTGCGGATGTCGACCTCCATTGGCCAGCAGCGCGCACAAGACATCTAGCCTTTATTATATGATATCTATGGTTCTACAGCCTCAAATTCGCTCCGTGCACAATATGGCGACCGTTGACGTTCGGCCTTGAGTGTGTGGGCCAGTACTTCCGGTGAAAACTTCCGGTGATCTGACAGCGAGAGCGAGAGACAACAGTGACCGAGTTCAATTACCACAGAGATAATTTTTCACAATGAGTGTTTTTAGGATTCAAGAGAGGCGACTTGCCTTTCAGAGGGTGACAGCCTCAGCACTTCATTGTTGTGTGCCGTTATGTACCATTTCGTCACGTTACAACAGAGAAGTCAGCTTTCATGCATTCCCCGTTGAGGCTGCGGTACGGGCTGAGTGGATGCAGAAGATCCGGAGGGATGACTTCAACCCGACCAAATTTTTAAATGTATATAATTTTACTGCATTTATTTTGTGCAAGTTAGATGAGTAAAGATCATAAATCATTATCTGTCTGGTGTTTATAAGCAGCACATACAGTATTTTACGGCTAATATTCCGGCTATTTCAGTGTACAAGCAGGCAGTCAAGGTATTTGCCAGAAAACCTATGAGATCGCATCACTGTGACATCATTCATAGACATAATCTTTTTACTTTCGAAAACTTTATACATTTTAGTACTCTGAAATTGGTTTTTAAATGTTTGAACAGTCATGTGTCGCCGCTGTTTTCTGCTCTTATTATTAGGCGTCAGGGCTCACTTAGACCCTCCACCAGAGCCTCAGTCAGTGGGGACTGTGTTCTTCCAAGATTTACAAAATCTTTTGGTCAGTCCAGTTTCTCTTTTAATGGATCGAGACTATGGAACTCTCTGCCCACTGACTTAAAACTGCAGACAGACATGATCAGCTTTAACAGAGGTCTCAAACAATGGCTGAAGTCAAGTCAAAGCTGCACACATGGTAATGCTGTATGAAATGTATATTGATGATGTGTATTGTTTACCTTCTTAAATATTGTATTGTGTACTGTTCTGTATTGTGTTTTGTATACTGTATTGTGTTGTGTTTTGTGAAATATGTAGCCTCCTATGGACAAGTGTTGTAAATTAGCAGTTTTGCTATAACACTAAAAAACAATGTATCTGGTTTGTCCAATGCTGTTGTTATGTCCATATCAAATAAATAAATAATAATAATACTATGTTTAAAATATACACAAACTTACCTATATTAAATTGTTTGAGGTACCTACAGTAAAAAATGTAAATGTAAAATATGTGATGATAATATTGATCGAGCAATTGATGCAAGTAAGTGAAAATATATGCGCAGAATTGAGAAAATAGTATTTATGGAGATCAATTGTAGCCTATCACAGGGCAAACATGTGAATGTTCACAGTGCATTTTATGCAAATAACTCTAATAGTAGTTGTAACTCTATATTTACAGTAGGCATAACTGTCATTGCGTATGCGTATGCAGCATGAGTCAAATACAATCTTCTGTTAGTGAACAGTTGCATTTCATTCATTAATCTGACTATGCATCCGTGCATTTAATTGCCATTAGCTCGTGTGATAGTAATATGGATCTTAATAGTATTTTAAGTGACATAATTGATTCTATAAACAACTATAAGAGATCTTTTTCGTCTTTCTCCGGCTCCCTGCACCGGGAGTAATGCGAAACCAGAAGTGTCTACCCGCACACTCGCTGATCCGAAATCCAACATGGCGGCCACGTGCAACTAGCCTATATACACCTGCTGCAAAAATCTCCTTAGGCCAGCATTGTCACAATTTTTTTAAATCATCTGTGTAAGTGTGTATCATTTTTGCTCACTCACTGATACATAAAGTAGGAGAGAGGCCGCACTATGCATAAATATACTTTTATTTGCACAGACGCGTTTCGGCACGTGCCTTCTTCAGTGTGCAACAAGGTAACAATGTAGCCAATCTTATATGCCCACACCCATTGACACACCCATATTAACACCAGCCAATGATGTTAAACATGTAGAAACAACTTAGTGACAGATCTTCATTCATCCCATTCGGGATACATGTGTTTAAGTTAAAAATATACCAAGCCTCTCGCTTGGTATATTTTTAACTTAAACACATGTATCCTGAATGGGATGAATGAAGATCTGTCACTAAGTTGTTTCTTATAAATGGAACATTAATATGTGTATTGTATGTTCATTTTTTTATATGTATAACTATTGTTGTCTTTCATTAATGGACTGCTTGAAACATTAGTTACATTATTGGACTGGATATCACTTTAACATCATTGGCTGGTGTTAATATGGGTGTGTCAATGGGTGTGGGCATATAAGATTGGCTACATTGTTACCTTGTTGCACACTGAAGAAGGCACGCGCCGAAACGCGTCTGCAAATAAAAGTATATTTATGCATAGTGCGGCCTCTCTCCTACTTTATGTATTCTAATTATCCAGGCCAGCACTCTTAAAGTTTAATCGTATATGCATTGAGTGAAGCCTGCTCCTATCCTCACTCACTCACTGATACGCCAACTATGGGAAATGTGAGGTACTGCGCTAAACGTTTACACACACAGGAAGTGACATCATGTTCTAACATTTCACTTAAGAATAATTCAGTTAGGAAATGGAAATAGCTAACGTTAGCTACCAGTTTTAGCCAACCAGTCGTATCAACAAGACAAGACGACAACACTTAGTCAAGCATTCAGAAACACTGTCAATGATATCATATTGCATTTGGGCACCAAAACAAAGCAACAAATACACAAGCCACAATACATGGGCTAAGCAGCGACCAACGTTCAAGTAGATAAATATATAATAAATAGATAATAATACTAAGTAAATAATAAATAAATAATAAATACAGAGGTTTGCGATGCCTGGCACCTATCTAGTTACCGCTGTCAACAGTATTTAAAAACCTGATGGCAGAGGGAAAAAAATAATTTGCATATCTGTTAGTTTTCCTTGGGGGGGCAAGGTAGCATCGTCCTGAGGGCATTAAACAGAATTCCCGACTAAGAACAGGTCATAACTCATGACCTGTCTAGCCTTCTGGAGCACCCGTTTTTTCCAGAGGGAGCTCAGGTCTGTCAGCTGAACTGCAATGATCTTGGAGCAGATTTTAACAATACTGCTGAGGCTATACTTGTCCCTCACAGACAATCCATTAAACCAGCAGATGAAAGAAAATGTTAAAAGGCTTTCAATAAATGAATAATAAAACATTAAGGTCCAAGTTATCATCACACCATTTCACAAATTGTGATAAGGCACTTCCATGGCCCGATTGGGCCCCCTGAAGAAGTGACAGTAGGGCAGTGTCATCAGAAAATTTCACAAGGTAGCTACCCAATTGGGAAGTCCTGCAGCTATCAGTGCACATAATAAAAAGCAAAGGAGAAAGGACACAGCCCTGCGGAGCCCCTTTGTTTGAAGTGAGGATACTGGACATGTGGCCATTCACAAATACCTGCTGGAGTCTGCCTGTTAAAAAAATTAATAGCAACAATAAAATCTGATCAGGTAGATTAAAATAAGAGGCCAGTCGCTCAATTAGAATATGAGGCTGCATCTTGTTAAAAACTGAAGAGAAATCAGCAAATAAAAGTCTTGCATGTGATTTAGGTCTTTCGAGGTGCTTGTGCTTTTCGAGGTCTTTCGAGGTGCACTCTAAGATGAAAATCTTAGAGTCATCCACACCGTTCCCAGTTTGATAGGCAAATTGTAGTGGATCTAATTTTCCATCGATTAGGGAGACAATTTCATCTTTCAGTATTTTCTCAAAAGTTTTCATCACAAGACTGTTAGTGCAACTGGTCTGAATTCTTTCATTTCTCTTGGATTATTAGATTTAGAGACAGGTATTATAATTGATGTTTTCCATATGGCAGGAATCTGACCACACTCGATACACATCTGAAAAAGTGTTTTAAACACCTCACTGAGCTGGTCCGCACAATAACACAAAACGCGTCCACAGATGGAGTCAGGGCCAGCAGCTTTAAGCATGTTTACTTTCTTGAAAAGATTTGTGACATTACCTTGTGTTATCACTAGACCATTCTTTGGAACCAAAGATTCCCGCATTTCAGAGATATCATTTATTTATTTATTTAACAGGGACAATGCACATTAATCAACACCGTAGTAAAACAATTTATATATATAAGTATATCATTCAGAAAATCAGACCTTTCAAAACGAGAAAAGAAAGAATTAAAGCCATTTGCCAAGTCAGCATTTTCCACACCATTTACATGAATGACCTGCTTGGTCTCACAGGAATACTGATTAATTGATGCCATGGATTTTATACCTGTCCAGGCTGCCCTAAGGTCCCTTCTACAATACAGACTTTCAGTTTTATTTCTGTAATTCATTTTGGCCTTCCTTTTCGACCTTAACATCTCTGGAAGCTGCTTTTTTCTCCAGGGGGTTTCCTGAATAAAATATTCTTTTCTTTTTATTGATGGCAGATTTAAGTTCTTTGGTCACCCAAGGTTTATTATTTGGGAAAATAACCACTTTTTTAGATGGGATTACTGAGTCCACGCAGAATGTGATATATGATGAAACAGTGTCTATAAGTTCATTATTATCATCACAACCATCATAAAAACATTGCCAGTCTGTACACTCAAAGCATGCCTGGAGAGAGGAGATGCTGGCCTCTGACCAGATTTCCACTGTCCTTTCCTCCCGCTCTAGGCCCCTAAAGAATGGTTTGTATACAGGCATGAGATAGACACTGCCATGGTAAGAATCACCAAAAGAAGGCATAGGCAGAGATTTGTAAGCCCCGCTTACTGAGCCAGAGAATAAATCTAGCATAGTGTTCTTCTGTGTTGTAGAACAAGTCACATACTGTTCATACGTCCTCAAAGTCTTTTTTAAATTGCAATGATTAAAATCTCCAAGGATAAACTTAGGTGCCTCTGGGCAGATAGAGTCCAGTTTATGTGTGACATCAGCGATCAGCTGGGCAGCAACTGTGGCATTGGACCGTACACTAATGTGTAAAAGAGCTGTTGAAATTCACGAGGCAAATAAAAGGGACAGAGAGAAAGTCAACAATTCCACATCTGTGGTACATATCTTCTCTCTGATCATGACAGTGTTACAGTACCTTTCGTTCACGTAGAAGCACACACCTCCTCCTCGGTTCTTGCCGGTGATCTCCGATGACCGAATTGGGCTTCCAAACCCAGTTAAGTTCAGGTCCGAGTCCGGGTTTGCATCACCGAGCCATGTTTCAGTAAAGGCAAGGAGACAAGTGTCTTTTACTTCCCGTTTAAACTTGGCATATGTTTCCAGCTCATCTATCTTGTTTCTGATAGACTGTACATTTGACAACAGGAACGAAGGAAGTGGTGGTAATTTGCCGCGGTTGTCAAGCCGAAGAGTCTTATGTCTTCGACGCAAACCACCTCTTCCTCCTCATTTCCGATGACCTGACGACTTAGACGGCCTGCAAAGTTCCATCGGTATGCCCGATGATACAGTTCCCACTGTAGAAGTCCGTAAGCACAGGAGAAGCTTGTGGCTTACTTTCCTGTATACACCATGTCCTACGGCGTGACTGGCAAAGCCCAGAAGAAGCGTTGACACGCAAAAAAGTGCAAAAAGCTCCACGAGTAATCCCATAATCTGCATTACTGAAACACTGACAAGTTATTTCTTTCATACACACGCGCCACAGTTTAAGACACGGTTAAAACAGTTTAAAACACGATTAAAAACAACAAAAACGACTGGGAGACTACTGGGTCGCACACTATGAAGTGCCCTGGAAGTATTTTTACATTAAGTACTAACACTTCAAAAGAATTATATTTAAAACTTGATATCTTAGTGGTTTTGAAAATATTACTATAAATTACAGCAACACCTCCCCCTTTGCGTTTCAGACGAGGTTCATGTTTATAACAGTAATCTTGCGGGGTGGACTCATTTAAAGTAATGTAATCGTTTGGTTTTAGCCAGGTTTCTGTCAAACACAGCACATCTAGGTTATTATCTGAAATCATATCATTAACAATGAGTGCTTTTGGAGTAAGCGATCGAATATTCAGCAACCCAAGCTTTAGCATTTGCTCATCTGTATTATAGCTGTTTTTTATTTGTTGAACATCAATAAAAAAATTTACCTTAGATGGGTTTGGACGTTTTTTGGATTTCCAAATTCGGGGAACAGACACAGACACCTCTATATGATGATAGCTAGGTGAAAGAGGCTCTGTGTGATGGGATTTATGTGACCTTGTTGACGCGAGGCCGCTAGCAGACGGTCGGTTTAGCCAGTCTGTTTGCTTCCTGACCTGGTGCCCAATTTGTCATTTTTTATCTATAAGACTATGAGCCAAATTACTAGAGAGAAGAGCAGCAACATCCCAGGACGGATGAATACCATCTCTTTTCAACAGGTCAGGTTTAATACAATAATGTTTTCTCCCCAGAGATTTTGTGAGGAATCCTCCTTTTCTGACTTCAGTGACAAAGACTATGTCCCTGATACAGATGGTAGCTCATCAGACAACAGTTGTGAAAGTAAAGAACTAAATATCTGTCATGCTGAGCCAGTGAAGAGAGGTGCTGTAGAGATTAAGAGTACAACAGACACGAGTACAAGCTCATCCTATCACAGTTCCACATCTGTGACACCGATACCTACTAAAGTGCAAAAAAATAGATACAAGAAGAAACAATATTGCGCTTATTGTCAGAATCCATACTCTAAAATCGCACGGCACTTGGAGTTTGTTCATCACAATGAATCTGAGGTAGCTAAGACATTCAGCTTCGATAAAAGGTCAAAGGAAAGAAGTGTGAGATTACGCCTTTTAAAAAGTAGAGGAAACTTTGCCCATAATGCTGCAGTTTCAAAAACCGGAAATGGGGAAATGGTTGCTCACAGACGGCCCAAAGAAGTAAAATCCACCTATGACTTCACTCACTGTATCCACTGTCAAGGTCTGTACAACAGAAAGACACTATGGAGACACATCCGAACATGCCCCCAGAACCCCAAATATGAAAGCCGCACAATTGGGCAGAAGAAAGTTCAGTCAATCAACAGCTTGACCCTTCCTCCACCAGTGGATGTTAGCAAAAGTCTATGGACCATTGCTTGTGAGATGGTGAATGATGAAGTTTCAAATGTTGTCAGAAATGATCGATAAATTCTTCTTTTAGGGGAGCAGATGTATAACAGGCTGAAGTTACATTGAGGAAGAAATGACTACATTAGGCAGAAGATGAGGGAAGTAGCAAGGTTGCTCATCACCGCCAGATCACTGACACCCATTCATAATATGGAGGACTTCATCCAACTTTCCTCACGTTATAAAAGCAGTAAGAGCAGTGGCAGGATTCAGTGAGGAGACAAACACCTACAAGATTCCATCACTGGCACTGAATGTCACGGTTTATATATTCACTGTCTCCTCTCTCGTCTTGTTGCTGTGTGTGTGTGTGTGTATGGGCGGAGCCGCTGATCACTGCTGCTGATCAGCTCACCAGCCGCAGCTGATCAGCGCGCCAGCTGCAGATGATCAACACACCCTATTTAGTCTCTCTGTTGTCACCTTGTCTTTGTCAGAGCGTTGTTGGATGTTCCGTGTGATCCTGCCTGTCTTCAGAGCCTGTGTGTTCGTCATCGTCCTGCACTTCTGTCACCCGCGCTACATACTTCCTGGTTTCCGGATACAGTTCATCACCATCATAACCGTCTTTCTTCATTGGAGATCTGGGCTGTCCTCAGCATCCCTGTGCTGCCAAGTGCAATTCATCCCAGTGATATGGCAGGACTGCAAACTTCAAGCTGCAGAAGTCATGAGTATGACGATCATGTGAATGGTACATGCGTTTATTCCAATTCTATACATTATTATTCCCCCAGCTCTGCCTTTCCTCCATTACTATGGACAATTACACTGGATTGGAAGTGTACATTTCAGCGATTGCATGAGTCACTGTGCTGTACTTTAGATTGTTGCTCGTTTATCAGCAGGCAACCTGCAAGACGAGGGACCTCAAGATGAGGGACTCTAAGTATCTTCAAAGAAAAAGAGTATACGAAAACATAGTAACTCACTTGACTAAAGTCTTGGCCTCTGCTAATCTTTGTCTGCTTTTCAAGTTAAAGTTATAAGAATACCACATTTGTTGTAAAGATACTGGAGTGCAGTATTAAGAGAATTAAAGAGATAGTTCGCCCAAAAATGATATTTAAGCCATGATTTACTCACCCTCAAGCCGTTCGAGATGCATATGTCAATCTTTTTTCAGACGAACACATTTTCAGTTATTTTAGAAAATGTCTTAGATCTTTCAGTGGTTATAATGTGAAGCAATGGGGTCCACAACGTTGAAGTCCCAAAATGGGCATGCATCCTTCTCAAAAATAATCCATCCGGCTCCAGGGGGATAAACGAAGGCCTTCTGAGGGTAATCCGTGCGGTTTTGTCGTAAAAATATACATATTTAAAACTTTATAAACTAAAATAACTGGCTTCCGGTGGCGGTCGGTGCGCGTTCACAGAGATGGATGCTGGCGTATGACATATGACGTAGTGTAGGAAGCGTCATGACGTAGAACGAACGTGACAGCGGAGCCAGAGAGCAGAGCAAAACAAAACTCAACGTTCGTTCTATGTCACGACGCTTCCTACGCTACGTCATACGTCATACGCCAGCATCCATCTCTGTGAACGTGCACCGACCGCCACCGGAAGCCAGTTATGCAGTATGCATCTCGAACGGCTTTAGGGTGAGTAAATCATGGCTTAAATATCATTTTTGGGCGAACTATCCCTTTAACATAGCCTTGCAAAGTAGTACAATAAAGCATTGGCATATTCTTATTATTCAGGTAAAGACTTGAATAATTGATTGTTGAAATGCTTCATTATAGGCTCCCAGAAAACACATGTGGGTAGAGCTAAATCCCCCTCCATGGTAGACCTGGACGATGCCCATCTCAAACAAGGTAACCATGTTTTATTAGGAGATTAGTTTAGGACTCACTCTTCACCATGGTCCCAATATGTAGGTATGATTTAGACATCAGTGTATGTGTGTGCACAAATACATTTACATATTTATGTATTTAATATAAATGCAATTGTATTTTTGGTATACTAAACTGTTATATTTAAAGTCTGCTTAACTGGAACAAGTAATTTTGTAAGGTCCAACTAAAGATCTACTTAAGTATATTTGATTGTGCTAAAATGGAACTATTGCAAGTATACTTTAGGTACACTTTAAATATGTTGCATACAGTGGGGGAAATAATTATTTGGATCCCCTGCTGATTTTGTAAGTTCACCCACTTACAAAGAAATGAAGGGTCTATAATTTTTATGGTAGGTTTATTTTAACGGATAGGGACAGAATATCAACCAAAAAATCCAGAAAAACACATTATATAAAGGTTGTAAATTGATTAGCATTTGATCGAGTGAAATAAGTATTCAATCCCCTTCCAACTAGGGCGATATGACCAAAATCTCATATCACAATATAAGTCATCTCATATCCCGATAACGATATATATCACGATATAGTACCTTTTCTGTTAATTCAATCAATTAATGGTTTATATATATATATATATTTACCACATGGAAAAGACTATTTCTTTTCTACATTTTAAAGTATATACTCAAAAATGTACTCATTCGTAAGTCATTATTTTTCTCCCTTTATTTAGAACTTCTGGCCAAATGTTTGATTAAGAATGAAGAAATATAAAATATGAATGAAATATAAAACATGCTTTTCAAAAAGTTTTCAAAAACAAATTATTACAGGCCCAAGTGTAATGTAGATGTAAAATGTAATGTAATGTAAAATGTAGCAGCAATCAGGACTCTGAACCGGTTCAATGAACGAAAACAAAAAACGTAAACAAACAAAATTTTGACAGGAACATAAGCAGAAATGGAAACAAAATCAAATTCAATCGTTCTAAACAGAAACTCTTATTTGATATGGCCATTAACCGGTTAATAACATTATTTTATCGTTCTGTTAAATATTTTTCAGCTGTCAATCATCATAGGTAAGTTGCAATGGCAATGCGCTGGCGTTAGTTTTTCTGAGGATATATATGTAACATATATAACATGTAATATACAGTCGTGCTCAGAATTAATCATACCCCTGGTAAATATGATTAAAACTGGCTGTAAAAAATAAATCTGCATCGTTTATCCTTTTGATCTTTCATTCAAAAAATTGGCAAAAATCTAATCTTTCATTGAAGTAAAATAATTGAAAGTGGGGGGGGGATCACATTATGAAATAAATGTTTTTCTCCAAAACACGTTGGCCACAATTATTCATACCCCTAGAATTTTTTATTAATAAAATATCTCTGAAGTATATTCCCATTAATATTTACCTTTTTCAGCACACCAGGGTGACTAGGAACATGAAATTGTCCAGCTATGACTTCTTGTTTCACAGGAGTTTAAATATGAGGAAACACAAAGGCCAAATTCCCTTAATCATCCATCACAATGTGTAAAACCAAAGAATATAGTTCTGATGTGCAGCAAAAGATTGTTGAGCTTCACAAAATAGAAAGTAGCTGTAAGAAATAGCTAAAGAATTGAAAATCCCCATTTTGACCATAAGGGCAATAATTAAGAAGTTATAATCAACTAAACATGTTACGAATCTGCCAGGAAGAGGACGTGTGTCTATATTATCTTAATGGATGGTGAGGATGAAAGTTTGAGTGGCCAAAGACTCTTCAATAATCACAGATGGAGAATTGCAGAGATTAGTTGAGTCTTGGGGGTCAGAAAGCCTATTAAAAAAAAATAAACAACCCCTATATCCCCAAATGTTGTTTGGGAGGGTTTCAAGAAAAATGCTCCTGGCTTATCCAAGAACAAACTCCAGCATATTCAGTGGTCAGACACGACAGGATCTTCAAATGGCACTGGGTTCACTGGTCAGATTAAACTAAAGAGCTTTTTGGCAGCAAACACGCTAGATGGGTTTGGTGCACACAAGGATAAAAAGTAGCCCATGTGTACAATTTAATATACCATTGGATCTTTAATGTTGTGGGCCTATTTTTCTGCTGGAGGTCCTGGACTTCTTATTCAGACACATGGCATCGTGGATTCTATCAAATATCAACAGATAAAAAATCAAAACCTGACGCCTTCTGCTAGAAATCTTATAATGGGCCGTGGTTGGATCTTCCATCAGGACAACGATCCAAAACAAACATCAAAATCAACACAAAAATGTGTTAGGGAGCACAAAATGAAGCTTCTGCCATGAGCGTCCCAGTTCCCTGACCTGATGAGTGGAGTGAACTGAAGAGAAGAAGCACCAACATGGATCTGGGAATCTGAAGGATCTGGAGAGATTCTGTATGGAGGAATGATCGCTGATCTCTTGTCAGATGTTCTCCAAACTCATCAGGCATTATAGGAGAAGACTCAGAGCTGTTATCTTGGCAAAAGGAGACTGCAAAAAGGTATTTAATAAAAGGGTATGAATAATTGTGGCCAACGTGTTTTGGAGAAAAACATTTATTTCATAATGTGATTCTCCCCCCCCCCCCCCCGGTAGGCCTACATTTCAGTGAAAATGAATAGCGGGTAATATGCAGCTTGTTCTGTGTTTTGAAACCATGAAAATTGCAGGATATAGAACATGGATTCACACAACGTCACATCACGCACTTAAATCGCTTCTGTGAACGGAGAAAACAGAATAAAACTAAATATATAAAACTAATATATAGGCCTGACAACAATAAGAACACTCTACCGCACACTATTGACTTTACTCTTTTTTATTTATTCAAAGCGAACAACGCGTTTCGCATATAGCGTCCTCAGGTTCGCTCAGTTATGGTCTGAGCTCTCAGGTGTCTCTTAATTACCTTGAGTCACATGATCAGTTGTTCTTAAAGTCATAATATTTTAAATGCCAATATCCAACACATTCCCATAAATACCCAGATAAGAAAATATAGTTCACATCCTCAGATAAATCAACACAATATTTACAAAATTATAATCATAAAATATACATAATTATCCTCACCAAAATTCTAACAAGAGCAAAACGTTTTGTATTTACATTACAGATATACATCATCAATATGTCCACAATGTTATAGATACATGCACTGCAGTGAGGCTAATAGTCAATACCCTATAACTAGTGTTGTTTTTGGAGGCCTGTTTTAATTTTAATTTTAGTCTAGTCTTTGTGTCAAGCTGTCATTTTAGTTTTTATTAGTTATACTCTTAAGTCTAGTCAAGTTTCAGTCGACTAAAAGTCTGAGCATTTTAGTCTTATTTTAGTCAGAATTATCCATGACTATTTTCGTCTAGTTTTAGTCGACAAAACCTGATGACATTTAGTCTAGTTTTAGTCAATGAAAATTGTATTTTAGTCTCTTAATGCAATTCTATTTAACCCAGTCAATATAGTATTTCAAACAAGGTTATCTTATTATATTTAGGGCTGTGACAGTGGCAGTTTTTTTTTCACCACCGGTAATGGTAATGGACCAACTACCGGCGGTGGTTGAGGTGTTATTTTTAAAAAATAAATAATAATAGTTTTTAAAAAAGTGTTTATTTAAGCAATAGAATTTATTTATAGTTTTTTTGAGCAAAGAAACAACACAATTTGTATGCATGTAAAGCATTGAAATAAATATCAGTAAATAATGGTAACTTAAATAATACAATAAAGTTAATAAATCTATTTAAAAAAAACTGATATTTCCACACAGAGACGCATGATATCTAGCCTACCACTCTGCGCTTTGAGAGGGATGAGGGACACGAGCAGGAAAGAGACCATCGATCTCTATTCTGATATCTTCATGTTTTCTATTTGATGTAAAAGGTCTGAAGAGCGAATTTTATCTTCCACAAGGGCAAGACATTTAGGCTATGTTTGATATTGCACTGCCAGAGAAAGTGAAACTAAAATCACCCGCGCGTGTGAAATGAGCTTTACAAATAAACTTAACGCGCCTTACCATATATAATAACAAGCACAAACTGTGTTAAAAAGAATTTGACATGCAAGTACAAATGTAGGCTATCTGTCCTACAGCGTTTTCTACTTTACCACAGTAAAGAATACGGATATAATAGGCCTAAATAAAAGCGAACCAATGAAGAAACGTTTAAAATTCCCTTCGGAAATGGGTGAGACTGAGTGAAGATTTGGGAAAAGAAACAAGAGATTCCATGCAGGGATGAGTCATGATTTTTGAATATTCGATTATAGAATATCGAATAGGTTGTGCGATTATTCTCTAAAATAAAATCTCCATGTTTTCGGTGCTGATGCGGTGGTGACGTGTTCATGTAACCGGAGGGTGATGCTGCCAATAACCCACATAACAGCTGTCACAAAGAACCAACAAAAGTAATGATTATGAATGTGTCAAATATATCAATGAAACATTTTAATTGTTTTTTAATAAACTGGTGTTTTCTGTGTCAGTGTCGGGCTGCAAAGATTAAGTTGATGATGCTGACTCGTCATCTTCGCAGTGAACGCGCCTATAGAGAGAACTGCACATTTCATACGGATTAGCCTACATAAGCAGAGAATATAGTCGGTTTCTTTTAGTTTTGAATTGTTTTGTTTAAAAGTAGACAATTCAAGCTTTCTATATGGAATAACTAATGGAATATTGTTAAATTCGCTGATAATCGGGTGACCAGATGGCAAACCAGAATTCAAAGCCGACAAAGCTTATATTTATGGGCTCATGCACAACTTGTCTCATCACGTTTTGGTCAACGAAAATGCATTTTAGCATAGTTTTTATTTTGTAAAACACATTTAGTCTTGTTTTTATTCGTCAACAATGTTGCATTTTACATTATAGTCATCGTCACTGTCACATGACCAGCATTTACGTTGCGTCTCGTCTCGTTTTCGTCAGGTGATAAAGGTTTGTTGAAGATGATATTTAGTCATAATTTTCGTTGACGAAAAGCAACACTACCTATAACCCATATTTATAGAAACAGCTAAAATCCTGTGATTCGTTCATACCATAGGATTCCACCATAGACAGTTCATTTATCCAAAAAGCTTCTCTTCTCAAGAGCTGTTTAATTATGTTACCACCCCTAGGGTTTGGCAATACTCTCTCAATACCAATAAACCTGAGGGAGGCAGCAGAACCATGATTCTTCTCTATATAATGTTTAGCAATGGCATAGTCAAGGTTAATGGCATTGTTTCTGATAGCAGCCTTATTTTCTGCGATTCTCAGCTTGAGGTTACGTTTTGTTTGGCCAACATACATAAGGCCACAAGGGCACATCAGCACATAAATGACATGGGTCCATAGACAATTTATAAATTCTTTAATGTTATATCTTCGTCTGGAATGTGGGTGACTGAATGTTTTAGTGTCTATAGTGTTGGCGCAATGAGCACATCTACCACATCTATAATTCCCATAGACCTGTTGACAAAGCCAGTTTGTCTGTTTGGGTTCCTGGTACATAGAACTAACTACCATGTCTCTAATATTTATGCTTCTTTTAAAACAGAAACGAGGTTTGGAAGAAGACAAATGATTAAGATTGAGGTCACATTCCAGGACTTTCCAGTGTCTATTTATGATCACCCCAAGAGGATGTCATCAATAAATCTGTGATAAAACAATAAGCAAAAGGGTTGTTATTAAATATGAATATTTCCTCCCATAACCCCATGTATACATTTGCATAATTGGGAGCAAACGGCGACCACATGCTTGTGCCTTGTGTTTGTAGAAAGTATTTTTTGTTAAACATGAAGTAGTTCGATTTCAGAATGAACTTTCAGAGTGAAGTTTCATCAGCAGTTCAACAGGCAATTCATGTTTCTTAGAGTCCAAGTAAAAATCTATAGCTTCCAAACCCCCTCATGTGGGATGTTGGTATACAAAGCCTCAACATCAAATGTCACCAGAAAAGAGCATTTAGGCATACAGATGTCAGTCAATAAGTTTAGGACATCAGCAGTATCTGCCACATAAGATGGTAAAGTTTTCACAATGTCGTTAATGTAAAAGTCCACAAATTGACTTAAAGGTTCTGAGAGTGAGTTTTTACTCGCCACAATAGGTCTGCCTGGTGGATTCACTAACCTCTTATGTATTTCAGGCAGTAAGTAGAAGGCCGGAGTTATAGGATGTTCTACTCTTCAAAATTCAAAATGTTTTTTAGTCAGCCATTGGTTTTCTAATGCTTCATTCAGGATAGAGTCCCTCTCTTCTATAAAAACATCCAGAGGGTTATGCGGCAACTGTCTATAGAAAGAGGCATCTTCAAGCTGCCTAAAGGCCTCAGCTATGTAGTCTTGATTATATATTGATCTGCCTTCAATTCATTAAGAGCTTTTTGTTCTGATAAACTGATGTTATGTTTAATGACCTTAATTAATTTAACAGCAGCTTCAATATCCCTCTCAACTAATTTACTAAATGT
This sequence comes from Vimba vimba, assembly GCA_022828995.1. Taxonomy (NCBI): domain Eukaryota; kingdom Metazoa; phylum Chordata; class Actinopteri; order Cypriniformes; family Leuciscidae; genus Vimba; species Vimba vimba. The sequence continues at coordinate 42,012,878 of CM040821.1, forward strand.
GGCCAGGGTGGGGTTAGGGGCACCATGTGGCATGAAAGTAGTTTTTTTTTCTTACATTAATTGAGAGAGTCGTACGCTGTGTCTACTTGGTTAACTTTACTATTAAAAAATGCTTCAAATGTAGCTGTCTGAAGAATTTGTAAGAATCATCTTTGAGTTTGAAAGCATTAACTTTGTTAGTCGGGAAAAATGACAATCCACGGCTTAAAGCATCAAACTGAGGAGAAGTGAGGGAATAATCAGAGATGTTGATTACCGACAGTTCTGGTTGCGCCGCTTCCACGTCTCCATATCCCACTCCCACGTCTGTCTGGGTGGGTGACGTGCGCCTCTTCCTCAGCCCCCTCCTTATTTTTTTCGACCTGCCCGGTCCTCGGATAAAAAAGCCTCATTGTGAAGCGTATGCACCTTTCTGTATGAAGGGTCTCTGTCTCCAGCAGCATCGCTCACTGGTTGTCCAATTGTAGACTATATCTCTTTTGTAATCCTCTGAAATTTCTTGATTTTTATAGGCTTTCAGCTCATCCTCAAACTTCGTTAGTTCTTCCTTTAGTGAAGTCTCCATGGCAGTAAAATCCGCTTTACTCATGATGTTGGTCTTAAGCATTGTCTTTGTTTCTTGTAACTCTGTTTTGACTTTCTCTGCATCTAGCTTGGTTTGTTCAATTATGAGTAAAGTCAAATCTAGTGAGCACTTGTTAAAAATTTGTTCCCACTTCTTTTTAAATTCAGGATCGTGATTGCCCAGAGTCGGTTTTTTGTTTATTCTCAGACCTCTCGGGATTTGTTTGTTGTGCCAATATTCTGATAGAGCAATGCAGTGCCACTTCAGGCGAATCTCCTTCTCTAGATACGAAATCTTAGGCCTCTCATTCACCAGATTTATTGTCTGATTTGCAGTTTGGCGATTATTGAAGACGGATTATTGGGAGATTATATTCTGGGCCTCTGAGTCTCAGAAGGAAAAATATACGGCTTGATTCAAGTGCTCACTCTGTCCATCCATAATGGTAAGGGAGGCGTGCAAAAGGAGGGGAAACTTCCTGCAGTGTTTAATATATGGGCCTATTCACAAAATTCAATTATTCAACTAAATAATTACAGATTAACATAATGAAAGGAAAAGTTTTGCTGAGCTTCGGTTCATTGTGATGGGGTCCAAAGTTTACAGAAAGGAAACCGAGACGGCAGAAAACGGCATCGTGCTTGTTTTTTGTATTTTACAAAAGCTTTACAGTTTTGAATCATGTCTTGGTTCTATCTGTATGACCATAAATTACGGAGCAATGTTCTTTAGAAGGACAAAAATACCTGTGATCACGCCAGCGCCTCACGCGCACACACAACATATTCTAGCATTGTTAACATCGCAGCCTGTTCATTATCAAAATAAAATAGTCAACCAAACATATAGAAAGTTAACCAAACCATGTCCATGCTCCAGAGGTAGCCCCTTGTTTAGGAACTGGTCCTTCTCCTTCTGTCTCCTTCACTCATCATGCTGTTATTCACGTTTCTGCCTGCATCCCCATGGTGGCGTGTAAGATTGCAGTCGTCCAAATGATGAAAAAGTTTTGATGTAAACAATGTATTTTGCGAAACCACAAAATAACCAATAGAGCATAATATGAAACGATAGATTTTTTATTTCGTCCATACAATATATATCGTCATATCGCACAACCCTACTACCAACCAGCAAGAATTCTGCCTCCCACAGATTGGCTATGTACACATGTGGAACACAGATTAGTCCTGTCACTTTAAGAAAGTACTCATAATGTCAGCTCGTATGTCTATAAAAGAAACCTGTCCACAGAATCTGTATCTTCCATTCCATCCACTCCACCACCATGGGCAGGTCCAAAGAGCTGTCACAGGACATCAGGGACAAGATTGGAGACCTGCACAAGGCTGGAAAGGCCTACAAGACCAATAGCAAGAAGCTTGGAGAGAAGGAGACTTTTGTTGGTGTGATTATTCAGAAATGAAAGAAATACAAAATGAAAAATCAACCGCTCTCGGTCTGAAGCTCCATACAATATAGGGGACTACTATTGGGACCACAGTCACCAAGCAGACCATTGGTAACACACTACGCCACAATGGACTGAAATCCTGCATTGCCCGCAAGGTCCTCCTTCTCAAGAAGGCACATGTACAGGACCGTCTGAAGTTTGCCAATGAACATCTAATGATTCAGAGAAGGCTTGGGAGAAAGTACTGTGGTCAGATGAGACCAAAATTGAGCTCTTTGGCATCAACTTAACTTGTCGTGTTTGGAGGGAGAGAAATGCTGACTATGACCCCAAGAACACTATCTCTACAGTCAAGCACGGAGGTGGAAATATCATGCTCACATGCAAACAACTTTATACTCTGGAGCTGTTTCTCTGCTAAGGGTACAGGACGATTTCACTGTATTGAGGGGCCGATGGACAGACCATCTACCATAAAATCTTGGATGAGAACCTCCTTCCCTCAGCCAGAACACTGAAGATGGGTCGTGGATGGGTCTTCCAGCATGACAATGACCCAAAACACACAGAGTGGCTCTTGAAGAAGCACATTAAGGTCTTGGAGTGGCCTAGCTAAGACTCAATTACAGTGTAATTGAATTGCAATTGTAAAAATACATTTGAAGTTTATGCTGAGTGAATTCTGCATTTCAAACCTTAAATACAAGAGTATATTTAAAATGACAGTTTAAGTATACTTGGAATAGTTCCACTTTAGCACAAACAAGTATATTAAATACAACTTAATTTGAACTTCAGCAATACTTTTGGACAACTAAAATGCATTTAGTTCAAAATTAGTTGTTCCAATTTAGCAGACTTTAACCCTCTGGGGTCGGCAATCACGCCGGCGTGATCTGCTCACTTTTTTTCTTATTGGTGCAAAAGAGACTCAAAATACTCTGTCGATTTTGATCTTACATAAAAGTGTTTATACATCATTTGATCCTGTTAAGTGTCTATTATTTTTGTGTAAACACACAATAAAAACAAAGTGTTGTGCTTTTTGCCAAATAAAAAAATAAACATGATGCGAGTTCTGCCTTCTCTCTGTCAGTGAAGTCCATTCTGAAACACATCCGAAAATTAACTGTAACTCAACGAATACTCAGTCAAATCAATTCACATCAAGGAACAACGGATCCAGCTATTCAGAGGACTGTAGTACGTTTTTTATTCTTAACCCCCTGGGGTCGACAATCGCGCCGGCGCGATAGGCTCGCTTTTTTTCAGTTCAGTTCAAAAGAAATTAATTTTGCTCTGTGGACTTTGATATTACAAGCAAGTTTCATACATCAATCGATTCTGTTAAATGTGTATTATTTTTGTGTATACTCACAATAAAAACAAAGTGTTGTGCTTTTTGCCAAATAAAGAAAAATAAACGTGATGCGAGTTCTGCCTTCTCTCTGTCAGTGAAGACCATTCTGAAACGCGTCCGAAAATGAACTGTAACTCAGCGAATACTCAGTCAAACAGGCATACAGACACACAGGCATGAAGCTTGAATTATCTTCTTTTAAATGAGGTAATTTATATAAAAAACAAATATTCTCATCTTGTGAAATCTGTATTAAAAGAGAGCGATTCCAGTCGAGCTCATTAGAGCTAATTCAAATGTAATGTGACTTCGCCCATGGAGAGCGCGTGCTATTCAAACGCAAATTACTGAGGCAATCCAAGCAAACCTGTGAATGTCCCCATATCAGCTCGAGAAAACACAAGTTTAATCATATCATTGTAACCTACGTGTTTACACCATCTGGCAGCGCTGTGAGGAATAATAATAATAATGGAAAATCTACCTCAGAGTGCGGGTATTGCAGGAGAGAGGATCCGAATATGTAGTAAGTTTTTTTTCCTTCTCAAGTTAATCGCGTTTCTGTGAATGAATGAACGGCAGCCGCAGAGATGCGCGCTGTTTATCACAGCTCGCAAAAAGACAGTTTAAATTTAAATTGCGTCTCTGTGTGAATGAATGATGATGTTTTAGCAAACTGTATTGCTATACTGAGTTGAGTAAAAATCGACAGAAATATGTTGAAATAAAATGTAGGCTATTTGTATAAGCAACGTATTAAACTGAAAATTAACATTTATATGCCCTAATATTTCATAAAAACAACGTTACAGTCAGGCGTTTCTGTTTGTGAATGAATGTTTCGGTTTTAGCAAACTGTATTGCTATACTGAGTAAAAATCGACTGAAATATGTTGAAATAAAATGTATTTGTATAAGCAACGTATTAAACTGCAAATTAACATTTATATTTCTTATAATAAAAATGAAAGACCTATGTTACAGACATATGAAAGACAACATTTCGTTGATTAGTTTTGGATAGATTATACATTTTTACTGTAAAATATCTGCCACCTCAAATAAGCTTTTGTTTGCCAATATTTGCTCATGTTAAATATAGTATGTTTTGTCAAAAATAAAGTTATCAAATAATCAATCAAATCCTTAACTTTGAAATATGTATGATAAAATGTATAGCCTACTTTAGTTTTTACAAAGAAAGATTACACTTGAATTGTTGTTGTAATTGTAACCTTTTTAATAAAAAAATATATTTACAAGGTAGATGTAAACAAACTATTAAAAGGTAAATATAAGCCTTTTCTTTAAATAAGTTTTATTGTGTTTTATTAGTGACAAATTTGGGGAGAGGATAAATATTCCAAAACTGAAAATACAGTATGAGAATTAACTGCACAATTACTAGACATGTTTTCCTTGGATATTATAGGCCAAATTGCAAGCACAATATGTGGAAAAATAAAAAAGAATTGAGATGCTTCCAACTGTTGCTCTTGCATTCTTGTGGCTCAGTGACTCACCTGAATGAATGGCTAATTAAGTATGCAGGCCCCATTGTCTCTTCAGGTGTGAACCACTAAATATGCATGATCGTTGATGCCCACTCCGCATATTGCCTTTCCAAACAGAAAGTGCTTTGCAAAATTCAAATCAATGTATTGTGTTATGTGAATGATAAGGCAGGGTGATTTTCACATCATTTTGAAGAAAAAACACTAGGTGATGACATCCATTAGACAAAAGTCTTATTGGCACATATTTAGAATGTGTTTTATGGCCTTATTTCAGAAACTTTAGTTTTTAGTTTTTTCAATAACCACGCATAAACATTATTCTCTCAAAAATGCAGACATGTACATTCTTGTTGCTCACATATTATGGTAGCCCTGTTTGTGCTAAATAGTGTGTAATTTTTTTTGACATTAATATGTTTATAAGCAACTGAAAAAAGCACAAATGTCAGGGCATGTCAGAACATCTCAAGGACCCCAAAAACACCTTAGACCCCAGAGGGTTAAGTGCTTTGTTCTAGTCGTGATATGCAATAGTGTCGGTAAACTGCAAAAGGACTGTTTAAATATGAATAGCGTGTCTGTGTGTGAATGAATGAACGGCACAGATGTTTACTACAGCTGTAAACAACAGCGCACACTTACACTTACATTAGTAACATTAGTAACTTATATTATTTTTACATGAACACATCTACTAGTTTAGCTTTTACCAAACTATATTGCTATACTGAAATGAGTAAAAATCGACTGAAATATGTTGAAATAAAATGTCTTTGTATAAGCAACGTATTAAACTGCAAATTAACATTTATATGCAAATATTTCTGCTCATATGGTAAACATATAGTATGTGATGTTTTGTTAAAAATAAAGTAGGTATATTGAATTATCAACTAAGATGTTATAGTGTTTGTTCCAATATTCAAACTAATGAATCCTTAACTTTGAAATATGTATGATAAAAATCAATGTATAATTTTTAAAAAGAAAGATTAAACTTGAAATATTGTTAAAATAGTAATTGTTGTTGATTTATATGTGAAAAATGTTTAATAAAAAAAGGTAGATGCAACATCTTAATAGGTCAATATAAACCTTCTCATTAAATTATTTATTATAGTTTTTTATTAGTGACACATTTGGGTAGAGGATATATTCCAAAACATTCTGAAAATACAGTATGAGAATTAACTGCATAGTTACTAGAAATGTTTACCATGGATATTATGCAATTTGCATGCATACAAAATAAGTCCTCACATTCTTTACTTGTGGTACTCTCAGTGACAAACCTGAATGAAAGACTCATTATGCGGGTTGTTGTCTTCTCAGGTGTGAATCACGCCCACACGCATATTGCCTTTCCAAACAAAACGTGTCTTACAAAGTTTAAATCAATGTATTGTTTTATGTGAATGATTAGGCAGGATGATTTTCACATCATTTTGAAGCAAAAACTCTAAGATCGACAACATCCATTAGTCAAAAGTCTTGTGGACACATATTTAGTATGTGTTTTGTGGCCCTATTTCAGAAACTTTAATTTTTAGTTTTTTCAATAACCATGAATAAACATTATTCTCTCAAAAATACAAACATGTACATACATGTTGCTCACATATTATGGTAGCCCTGTTTGTGCTAAATAGAGTGTAATTAAACCTTTATCATTAATATGTTTATAAGCAACTGAAAAAAGCACAAATGTCAGGGCATGTAAGAACATCTCAAGGACCCCAAAAACACCTCAGACCCCAGAGGGTTAAGAATACCAATTTATAGTGTGCCACAAATACATTAGTTATACTAAAGTAGATATGAATAAATTGTGCTTAGAAGGGATAGTTCACCCGAAAATGAAAATTAGCCCATGATTTACTCACCCTCAAGTCATCTTAGGTGTATATGACATTCTTCTTTCAGACAAACACAATCAGAGTTATATTAAAAAATGTCCTGGCTCTTCCAAGCTTTATAATGGCAGTGAATGGCTATTTAGACATCAGTGTATGTGTGTGTAGCTCCAGACTCAGTGTTCACCATGGTCCCAATATGTAGGTATGATTTAGACATCAGTGTATGTGTGTGTAGCTCAGGGCTTAGTATTCACCATGGTCTTAATATGTAGGTATGATTTAGACATCAGTGTATGTGTGTGTAGCTCAGGACTTAGTATTCAACATGGTCTTAATATGTAGGTTCTGGCCAAGGCCCCCCTTTTGCTGGATGTGTTATTGAACCCAGAATGTAGAAATAAATAAATAAAACATCTAGGTGAAAATCTATTTACTTTTATTGGTGTTGTAATAATACCATTTGTATGTTGGAACTTCAAATCTGGTCAAGTAATTTCAATATCTTCAAATCTGGTACAGTAATTTCAACATTCAAATTTGTATCTGTGTGTGTCAGTGAATGGAAAAAGAGAGAGATCTTTTGTTGAGAGAGTGTCCGTGTGAGTGTCAGTCTGTGTGTTTGTGTGTGTGAGCATCTGCGAGTGTGTGTGTATGTGTGAGTGTACATGTGTGTGAGTGTGTAAGAGTGTGTGATTGTTTATGTGAGTGTGCATAAGTGTATGGGCGGATGTGTGTTTGAGTGTGTGTGTGTGAGAGAGAGAGAGAGTGTGTGTTTGTGAGTTTGTGTGTGTGTGCGCGTGAGTGTGCGTGTGTGAGCGTGTGTGTTCATGTTTTTCTATCCCGGTGGGGACTTCAACCTGAATGCACACAGACTCATGGGGACTCGTGTCACAGTGGGGACCTAAATAGAGGTCCCCATGGGTAAACAAGCTTATAAATCATACAGAATGAGTTTTTTTGGAAATGTAAAAATGCAGAAAGTTGTGTGTGATGGGTAGGTTTAGGGGTAGGGTTAGTGTAAGGACATAGAATATACAGTTTGTACAGTATAAAAACCATTAAGTCTATGGAGTGTCCCCACAAAGATAGTAAACCAGACAGAGTGAGTGTGTGTGTGCGAGTGTGTGAGTGTATATGTGAGTGTGCATAAGTGTGTGTGTGAGTGTGTGTGTGAGAGAGAGGGTGTGTGTTTGTGTGTGTGTGTGTGTGTGTGTATGTGAGAGTGTTTATGTGTGTGTGTGCGAGTGTGAGTGTGTGCATGCATGCTTGCGTGTGAGTGTGTGCATGCATGCGCGTGAGTTTGTGTGTGTGTGTGCGTATGAGTGTGTGCGTGCGTGAGTGTGTGTGTGATGTGTAGACGTACATTTGTGTAGTCCTGCTGTAATCCAGATCTCTCCTCCATGATCCACACTAGAAAACACACAGTGACACAATCAATCATAGACATAATGGGTTTAATACTGTACAAACTGTATATTCTCTTCATGGAAGATTAAAGGGATAGTTCACTTTAAAATGAAAATTAGCCCATAATTTACTCTCCCTCAAGTCATCCTAGATGTGTATGACATTCTTCTTTCAGACAAACACAATCAGAGTTATATTAAAAAATGTCCTGGCTCTTCCAGGCATTATAATGGCAGTGAATGGCTGTTTCTGTTTTGAAGTCCATAAAAGTGCATCTATACATGATAAAAGTGCATCTATCCATCATAAAAGTGCATCTATACATTATGAAAGTGCATCTATACATTATAAAAGTGCATCTATCCATCATAAAAGTGTATCTATCCATCAAAAAAGTGCATCTATCCATCATAAAAGTGCATTTATCCATGATAAAAGTGCATATCCATGATAAAAGTGCATCTATCCATCATAAAAGTGCATCTATCCATCATAAAAAGTGCATCTGTCCATCATAAAAGTGCATCTATCCATCATAAAAGCGCATCTATCCATCATAAAAAGTGCATCTATCCATCATAAAAGCGCATCTATCCATCATAAAAGTGCATCTATCCATCATAAATGTACATCTGTCCATCAAAAAAGTGCATCTACCATCATAAAAGTGCATCTATCCATCATAAAAAGTGCATCTATCCATCATAAAAGTGCATTTATCCATCATAAAAGTGCATCTATCCATCATAAAAGTACATCTGTCTGTCATAAAAGTGCATCTATCCATCATAAAAGCACATCTGTCTGTCATAAAAGTGCATCTATCCATCATAAAAGTACATCTGTCTGTCATAAAAGTGCATCTATCATCATAAAAGTGCATTTATCCATGATAAAAGTGTATATCCATGATAAAAGTGCATCTATCCATCATAAAAGTACATCTGTCCATCATAAAAGTGCATCTATCCATCATAAAAGTACATCTGTCCATCAAAAAAGTGCATCTACCCATCATAAAAGTGCATCTATTCATCATAAAAAGTGCATCTATCCATCATAAAAGTGCATTTATCCATCAAAAAAGTGCATCTATCCATCATAAAAGTGCATCTATCCATCATAAAAGTACATCTGTCTGTCATAAAAGTGCATCTATCCATGATAAAAGTGTATATCCATGATAAAAGTGCATCTATCCATCATAAAAGTGCATCTATCATCATAAAAGTGCATCTATCCATCATAAAAGTGCATTTATCCATCATAAAAGTGCATCTATCCATCATAAAAGTGCATCTATACATTATGAAAGAGCATCTATCCAACATAAAAGTGCATCTATCCATCATAAAAGTACATCTGTCTGTCATAAAAGTGCATCTATCCATCATAAAAGTACATCTGTCTGTCATAAAAGTGCATCTGTCCATCATAAAAGTACATCTGTCTGTCATAAAAGTGCATCTATCCATCATAAAAGTACATCTGTCTGTCATAAAAGTGCATCTATCATCATAAAAGTGCATTTATCCATGATAAAAATGTATGATAAAAGTGCATCTATCCATGATAAAAGTGCATCTATCCATGATAAAAGTGCATCTATCATCATAAAAGTGCATTTATCCATGATAAAAGTGTATATCCATGATAAAAGTGCATCTATCCATCATAAAAGTGCATCTATCATCATAAAAGTGCATCTATCCATCATAAAAGTGCATTTATCCATCATAAAAGTGCATCTATCCATCATAAAAGTGCATCTATACATTATGAAAGTGCATCTATCCAACATAAAAGTGCATCTATCCATCATAAAAGTGCATTTATCCATGATAAAAGTGCATTTATCCATGATAAAAGTGCATCTATCCATGATAAAAGTGCATCTATCCATCATAAAAAGTGCATCTGTCCACCATAAAATTCCATCTATCATCATAAAAAGTGCATCTATCCATCATAAAAGCGCATCTATCCATCATAAAAGTGCATCTATCCATCATAAAAGTACATCTGTCCATCAAAAAAGTGCATCTACCCATCATAAAAGTGCATCTATCCATCATAAAAAGTGCATCTATCCATCAAAAAAAATTCCTCTATCCATTATAAAAGTGCATTTATCCATCATAAAAGTGCATCTATCCATCATAAAAGTGCATCTGTCCATCATAAAAGTGCATCTATACATGATAAAAGAGTACTCGAGATCACTCGAGTACTCGAACGTGACAGCGACAATCGATCATAAAAACAATGATCTGAGTTTAAAAAAATACTTTTTTTTCTGATCGGTTATAGCAGCATTTTGGGCGGCACCTTGAGCTCTGATTGGTTAGCGTTGCCAGAGCGCGGTCCAAAGTCCAAACCGAAAAACAGAGAAAATGGCTTCAAAGTCACGTAGTGATGTCTGGCTTCACTTCGACAAAATAGATGAAAAAACAGTTCAGTGCAAAATATGCAGTGCCAAGCTGTCACACAGATCTACCACAAGTACAATGCGTTATCATCTAGTATTTGTACATAAAATGTCTTCCGATACCACCAAAGACGCAATTCAGATGAGCATCGCATCTTTTACCGTCAGACAGAAATGCAACGCAGCCAAAGGTGAAAAGATGACAACTAATCACCGAAATGATAGCGAAAGATTTGCTGCCCATTCTTTTCGTCGAAGGAGAAGGGTTTAAAGATTTGATGAATTACGTTGAGCCCCAGTATAACGTCCCATGGCGCAAGACAGTCACGAGAAGAATAGAAGCTCTATATGAAAAGACTGCTTCTTCACTCAAAGACAGACTGTCAAAGACGGTGAGGATGGCTAATACTACGGACACATAGACCTCGCTGAACACTGAATCCTATATAACACTAACTTGTCATTACATTGCTGAATGGGAAATACATAGTGCAGTGTTAGAGACGCGCAGTTTTGACGAACGACGAACATAGCCAACTAAAAGATGCTACAGAACAGTGTCTGTCAAGCTCGGAGAAAGTAATTGCATGTGTTCATGATAACGCTAGCAACATGGTTCTGGCGAATCGAGGACTTTTGTTAAAAGCGTGATAGCTGCCAGTAGCCGATTGGTGGCACATTTTCACCACAGCACCGTGGCTACAGTGGCACTTCGCCAGAAACAACAACAGCAGAACGTACCCGTACACAAACTTATCCAGTACTGTCGTACACGGTGGAATTCTGTGTGCGATATGTTCGAACGTCTTTTGGAACAGAGATGGACTGTGCGCTGTTCTGTCAGATCACAATACTACAAAACTTGCAGATGCGAAGGTTTGAAAGATGAGCACTGGCAGATTATAGAAGAACGTTCCAGGTTACTTGACTGTAACCTTGTTCCCTGAGAAAGCAGAACGAGATGCTGCGCTGCTTAGCGCATTGGGAACGTCTTTAAACGTGACCAGCTGTGAATATAGTGTGTAAACACGTCAATAGAATTGACCCGGAGGTAATATAGCTTTGGTCGGTGACGTCATCGGCGCGCACCCGCAACACAAGGCTATAAATAGATGAGCCACAGGTGCATCGTCAGATATTTTGTTTGAAGAGCAGTCCTGGGACATCATCAGCACGGCAATGTAGCGCAGCATCTCGTTCCGCTTTCTCAGGGAACAAGGTTACAGTCAAGTAACCCAGAACGTTCCCTTTCGAAAGCTACAGTCGATGCTGCGCTGCTTAGCGCATTGGGAACGAGAATGCCCACGCCGCCGTGCTTGAAGGTGTCTGGACTCCTTACGGTTGTGTAGGTGTGCTCACAAGAACGCAAGAAAGGCCTAGACATTAGCTTGCGATGTCGACTCAAGGACGTGAAAGCCCGGAGTGGCATGAACATCCAAACTATAAAATCTTATGAATGTGTGCGGAGAGGACCAGCCTGCCGCATCACAAACAAACTGCAAGGGAACACCTCTTGCCAAGGCAGCAGAGGAGGCGACCCCTCTGGTGGAGTGAGCCCTTAGACCCGTCGGCGAAGCTTGGCCGGCGCGTTATAGGCAAGAGCAATAGCATCCCTGACCCAATGTGACATGGTCTGCTTAGTGGCAGCAGCCCCTAGGTTGCGGCCCCCATAACAGACGAACAGTTGCTCTGACTTACGCCACTGGCTAGTGCGGTGGATGTAGGCCTGAAGAACACGGACTGGACACAGTCTAAGAGATCTCTCCTGTTCCGGCGTCGTGAACAGCGGAGAGCAGAAGGCCTCAAGAGTGACAGGATGTTCAGTCGAAAAAGGCACCTTAGGCAGGTAATCAGGATGAGGATGCAAAATCACTTTCACCATTCCTGGGGCAAAGTCCGAGCAGGATGGCGAGATCGACAGAGCCTGCATATCCCCGATTCTTTTCAAAGAAGGTATTGCCATAAGAAAAAACATCTTTAGAGTCAGAAGTTTGTCAGACGCTGATACTAGAGGTTCAAAAGGAGTCTCAACCAGACCCTCTAGGACTATTGCTAAGTCCCATGATGGGATCTTGGTTTTTACGAGAGGCCTCAGTTGTCTGGCCCCATGAATGAAATGAACGAACAGAGGATGTCTCCCGAGTGGCACCCCGTCAACCAAGGCGTGGCAAGCCGAAAGAGCGGCCACATAAACCTTGAGAGTGGCAGAGCATGTGCCTGTTGATAATTTTTCCTGCAGGAATTCCAGAACTGTAGCAATCTGGCAGTTGACCGGATCTTATGACACACCACCTTTCAAAGACACTCCATTTGTTGACATAACTCTTTCTAGTGGAGGAAGCCCTAGCACTTAGAATGGTCTTAATAACGGCAGGCGAAAAGCCCAGTGTCCCTCAGTTGGTACCCATCAGGGGCCAAACATGAAGGTTCCAGAGGTTGGGCCTGGGATGGAATATCGTGCCCTCCGTCTGAGACAGAAGGTGGGACCTCTCCAGAATCGTCCATGGCGAGCCGTTGAGGAGAGATATTATCTCGGAGAACCAAACTCTGGCTAGAACACTTGGGAGCAGAGAAACTGGAGGAAATGCATACAGGCACATTCTGGGCCATGTGTGCGCCATTGCATCCAGACCCAGGGGCTGGGTGACTCAGAGATAAGTAGAGGGGATATTGCGCTTTCTCCCAGAGAAAGATCTGCCTCGCTATTCTGTTCAGATTGCGTGAGCACAAACCTCCCTGGTGATTTATGTAAGAGACTGCCGCTGTGCCGCACTAGGACATGACAGTCTCTCAACTGAGGGAGAAAGTATTTCAGGGCCAGAAATACAGTCATCAGCTTGAGGCAGTTGATGTGCCAATTGAGTTGATGACCCTCCCATTCTCCTTGAGCTGGACGACCACTTAAGACCGCTCCCCAGCCCATCAGGGAGGCGTCTGCCGTTAGCATTCTGCGACAGCAAGACGCACCTAAAGTGGGACCCAAGCAAGGAACCGGGGTCTGAACCACATAGAAAGGGAACGAAGCCACAGCGCGTAACCCTTACCATAAACATGGATTTTAGAAAGTGCACGAAGCATTCAGCACGTGACTTACCATAAACATGGATTTTCAGAAAGGACACGAAGCACTCAGCAAGTGCTCTTGCCTTTATTTGCCCTTGGGGATTGTATAGATGAAATCCCCCATTTTGAGCCACAACTGAAGTGGTCTCATGTGCAAAAGGCCCAGAGGAATCACTGTGGACGCAGCTGCCATGAGACCTAAGTAATGTCCTGACCTAGCCAGATGTTGCTTAGGGTGTTAAAATTGGTCTTGACACGAGCGGGAGACAATTGTGCCCCCGATGGTGACAGAGTCCAATTTAACCCCAAGCATGTTACCCTTAGGGCGGGAGAGAGTACGCCCTTCTTGGCGTTGCATCTCAGCCCCATAGAGAGAAGATGAGCGTAGATCGATCTCAGTGTCGAAGCGCAAGCTCTTAAGACCGGTCCAATATCAGCCAATTGTCTATGTAACATGGCTAGGTCGAATGGAGGGACCCGATATTGGTAAGCTTCGCCCCCAAAAGCAAACTTGGGAACCTCCTGTGTTGTGGCAATATTTCTATATGAAAGTATACGTCCTTCAGATCGATCATGACGAACCAAACGTGATGTTGAATTTTAAGACACGATCGTCTTTACAGTTAACATCTTGAACTTGAGCGCTTTGAAGTGAGTTTTATAGAGAGAGAGAGATTGCTTGACACACATACACAGAGTGGTCTGAAAACAAAAGACCTGATGACGCACCTGTGGCGGGTGCGCGCCGATGACGTCACCTACCGAGGCTATATTACCTCCGGGTCAATTCTATTGACGTGTTTACACACTATATTCACAGCTGGTCACGTTTAAAGACGTTCCCAATGCACTAAGCAGCGCAGCATCCACTGTAGCTTTCGAAAGGGAACTGCGACCTGTTCTCCAGTCTCTGAAGTGTGCCACAACAACAATGCGTAGTGAGATGCATGTTTGCGTTTCGATGGTCTATCCGATCACACATAGCCTCATCACTAAACACCTAAACACACAGACCAGTGAGTCTCCAAGAGTTTCCGAATTCAAGACAGCAGTGGCAAAAATCTCTGAAACGGCACATAGTCACTGTTGCTGAGGATGCTGAGAAAGTGGCTCTACCTCTGATTGCAGCAACATTGGATCCAAGACACAAACATCTGAAGCTTCTTGAGACAGAGCTTCGAGAGAGAGTAAAGGAGAGTCTGAAACAGCTTTACGACACCGTTACAAATTCTGTCACACCCATTCAAAATGACCCTCAGCCTGATCGGCAGGATCGAACAGCAGAGTCCGGTAAGAGCAGGGGGGGTGGTAAATTTTTTTATGGTAAACAACCTCTGGTGTTCGGATGTTGACTGTATTTCTAAATGATGCTCTCCTAATCTGGAGCATATTACGATCAAATATCATCCTTACTATTTACCCCGCGAGTTTTCATCAGTGATCTTGACAGCTGTGTACATTCCCCCGCAAGCTGATGCCAGGTCTGCGCTTGACGAACTTTTTCGTATTATCGATAGGCTTGAATGTTTACATCCGGATGCTGCCTTTATTATTGCGGGTGACTTCAACGGTGTGAATCTGAAGAAAGTACTACCAAAGTTCAAAAGGCATGTTAACTTTCCGACGCGAGGTGATAATACACTGGACAATGTTTATTCCCCTTTTCCGCATGGATACAAGGCCCTCCCCCGTCCCGCTTTCGGCAAATCAGATCACGTGTCTATACTGCTGCTTCCTGCATACAGACAGAAGCTTAAACAACAACAGCCTGTGACGAGGTCCACTCAGCGCTGGACGGCTGAATCAGAAGCTGAACTATGTCATTGTTTCCTCACCACGGACTGGAATATGTTCCGGGAATCATCTAGGGGAAACATTGATGAATACACAGAGATTGTGACCAGTTTTATTGGCAAATGCATTGAGGATATTGTACCACGTTCAACCTCAAGATCATTTCCCAATCAAAATCCATGGGTCAATAGGGAAATACGTACTATGCTAAAGGCATGGACTACAGCATTTAATTCAGGTAATATGGATAAGTACAGGGAATCACAACGCAATTTAAGGAAGGCCATTAAGAGTGCAAAAAAACAATACAGAACAAAAATAGAATCTCTCTATCAGGGCTCCAACACCAGAAACATGTGGAGTGGTCTGAGAGCCATTACGGACTACAAAGGGAACACAGATAGTGCGGTGGAGGTGTCAACCTCTCTCCCAGAGGAACTTAACACCTTTTTCTCACTGTTTGAAACCAACATTGATGGCACGGTCACTGAATGGGAACAGGGCGGGTGCCCCCTCCAAGTAAACAGGACAGATGTATGTAAACAACTTAAATGGATTAACATTCGTAAAGCTGCTGGACCGGACAATATTCCTGGCCGCGCTCTCAAAGTATGTGCTGACCAACTGGCTGATGTATTTACTGATATATTCAATCTTTCGCTACTCCAGTCAGTGGTCCCCATCTGCTTTAAAAAATCTATCATTGTCCCTGTTCCTAAAAAGTCCAAGGTACTTTGCTTGAATGATTACCGCCCTGTAGCACTAACGTTGACCATCGTGAAGTGCTTCGAGCAGTTAATCAAAGCTTACATTATTGACTCTATGCCTGCGACTCTGGACCCGTACCAGTTTGCCTATAGACCTAATAGATCTACAGAGGATGCCATCTCTCTGTCACTTCACTCTGCTCTCTCTCACCTAGACAAAAAGAACACGTATGTGAGAATGCTGTTTATAGATTACAGCACAGCATTCAATACCATTGTGCCTCTTAAGCTTGCGGTGAAGCTCAGGGAACTGGGTCTCGATACCGCCCTGTGCAGATGGATCTTAGACTTTCTGACGGGCAGACCTCAGGTAGTGCGGATGGGCAACATAACCTCTACCTCACTTATCCTCAGCACTGGCTCCCCCCAGGGCTGCGTGCTGAGTCCCCTCCTGTACTCTCTTTTTACCCATGACTGTGTAGCTACACACTCCTCCAACACCATTGTTAACCCCCTGGGGTCGGCAGTATCGCCAGCGATACCAGCTCGCTTTTTTTCTTATCAGTTCAAAAGAGATTCAAATATACTCTGTTGACTTTGATTTTACAAACAAATTTCACACATCAATCGATCCTGTTAAGTCTGTATTATTTTTGTGTATACTCACAATAAAAACAAAGTGTTGTGCTTTTTGAAAAAATAAAGAAAAATAAACATGATGCGAGTTCTGCCTACTCTGTGTCAGTGAAGTCAATTCTGAAATGTGTCCGAAAATGAACTGTAACTCAGCGAATACTCAGTCAAACAGGCATACAGACACACAGGCATGAAGCTTGAATTCTCTTCTTTTCGGAAGTTTCATTTCGAGGAGCAAACGGATCCGGCTGAGGAATAGGTCAGTTCTATATCTGCTTTGTTCTAATCGCAAGTGTCTGTACGCAAAAAGACTGTTTAAATATGAATCGCGTTTCTGTGTATGAATGAATGAACACACAGATGCGCGCTGTTGTGGAGCTACTACAGCTGGCAAAAATACTGTTTAAAAATGAATCGCGTTTTTGTGTGTGAATGAATGAACAGCTTTTACCAAACTCTATTGCTATACTGAGATGAGTAAAAATCGACTACAAAATTGGATAGATTGTAAAGTTTTTACAGTAAAATACTGCCACATCAAATAAGCTTATAATGTTGCCAATTTCTGCTCATATGAATTGAATTACGTATGATAAAATGTATACTTTAGTTTTTACAAAGAAAGATTACACTGGAAATATTGTTACAATTTTAAATGTTGTTGTAATTGTATAACCTTTTTAATAAAAAAAAAAAATATATATATATATATATATATATATATATATATATATATATTAGGGCTGGGACATTAACGCGTTAATTTCGATTAATTAATCTGAGAAAAAATAACGCGTTAAAAAAAAATAACGCAGATTAATCCATTCCGTATTGACCTTTGAACCTGGAGCCGTTCTAGCCACCATTCGACTGTAAAATGAAGGAGGGAGACGAGAACGCGCTGGCGCTGCCTGGATCGTTGATTGGAACATTTACTTATAAAAAAACAGCCTGCATTTCAACGTTAATTCACCGGTGAACGTAAGGGACCAAGGTCAAATCAATGTTGGATTATGTTTCGATTGTGCAAAACGAATCAACGTTGAAATCGTGACGTTGTTTCACTGTTGATGTCGTTACGTTGTTTCATTGTTGATTTCGTGACGTTTCACCGTCTCTTCTTTCAATATGGGTGAACAAAGATTGTATGTCGATGTTGAACCAATGTTGAATTATGCTTCGGTTTTGCTGCAAATTGAATCAACGTTGATATCGTGACGTTGTTTCACCGTCCATCATGGGATGAGTCATGACAATGCTGACTGAATTTGTGATTAACTGTACACTAAAATATTGTTAACTGTCAAATTACTTGCAGCAATGGCTTAAACACATTTAATAAAAATATAACACATGCAAAAGATTTATTCTGAAAAAAAAACAAGTCTAAAAATACTTTCTAAAACAGATGAAAAACATCTCAAACTTTCAATTGCAGCATTTTCGAAGTAGGCTAATGTTAAAAACCTGTAAAGCAAGTGTAAATAATGTTTATAATTTAATGTTTAATATTAAATGTATAATTTAATAATGTTCAATAATTTAATAATGTTCAATTGTATTGATTATTTGCTAGGCACAATTATTCCAATGCTCACCATTTGAACATTATTTCAATAACATGTTCAACACAATCATTTTTAATTGATTGACAGCCCTAATTTATATGCGATTAAAATGCGATTAATTTCGATTAATTAATTACAAAGCCTCTAATTAATTAGATTAATTTTTTTAATCGAGTCCCGGCCCTAATATATATATATATATATATATATATATATATATATATATATATATATATATATACAGGTGCTGGTCATAAAATTAGAATATCATCAAAAAGTTGATTTATTTCAAGAATTCAACTTAACAGGTGAAACTAATATATTATATAGACTCATTACATGCAAAGTGAGATATTTCAAGCCTTTATTTGTTATAATTTTGATGATTATGGCTTACAGCTTATGAAACCCATGAAATCAAAATCCCAGAAAATTAGAATATTACATGAAATCACACAGTAATTACACAGTGATACCATGGTCATTGAACCAGGTTTTGGTTCTTTTGGCAGTGTGAGCACGTGCAAATCCTGCTGGAAAATGAAGGAAGCATGAAGTGCTCTGGAAATGTCCTGGTAGACGGCTGCGTTGACTCTGGATTTAATAAAGCACAGTGGACCAAAGTCCTCTTTTCTGATGAGAGCAAATTTTGCATCTCATTTGGAAACCAAGGTCCCAGAGTCTGGAGGAAGAATGGAGAGGCACACAATCCAAGATGCTTGAAGTCCAGTGTGAAGTTTCCACAGTCTGTGTTGGTTTGGGGAGCCATGTCATCGGCTGGTGTTGGTCCACTGTGCTGTCCACTCAACGCAGCCGTCTACCAGGACATTTCCAGAGCACTTCATGCTTCCTTCAGCAGACAAGCTTTATGGAGATGCTGACTTCATTTTCCAGCAGGATTTGCACCTGCCCAGACGGCCAAAAGAACCAAAACCTGGTTCAATGACCATGGTATCACTGTGTAATTACTGTGTGATTTCATGTAATATTCTAATTTTCTGGTATTTTGATTTTGTGGGTTTCATAAGCTGTAAGCCATAATCATCAAAATTATAACAAATAAAGGCTTGAAATATCTCACTTTGCATGTAATGAGTCTATATAATATATTAGTTTCACCTGTTAAGTTGAATTCTTGAAATAAATCAACTTTTTGATGATATTCTAATTTTATGACCAGCACCTGTATATATATACACAAGGATAGATGTAAACAAAATCTTAAAAGGTCATTATAAGCCTTCTCTTTAAATAATTTTATTATGCTTTATTAGTGACACATTTGGGTAGAGAATATATTCCAAATCTGAAAATACAGTATGAGAACAATTAACTGCACAATTACTTGAAATGTTTATCTTGGATATTATACAATTTGCAAGCACAATTTGTGGAAAAAAACAACAACTGTGAACCAATTATATATATATATATATATATATATATATATATATATATATATATATATATATATATATATATATATATATATATACAGTGAGGAAAATAAGTATTTGAACACCCTGCTATTTTGCAAGTTCTCCCACTTAGAAATCATGGAGGGGTCTGAAATTGTCGTCGTAGGTGCATGGCCACTGTGAGAGACATAATCTAAAAAAAAAATCCAGAAATCACAGTGTATGATTTTTTAACTATTTATTTGTATGATACAGCTGCAAATAAGTATTTGAACACCTGAGAAAATCAATGTTAATATTTGGTACAGTAGCCTTTGTTTGCAATTACAGAGGTCAAATGTTTCCTGTAGTTTTTCATCAGGTTTGCACACACTGCAGGAGGGATTTTGGCCCACTCCTCCACACAGATCTTCTCTAGATCAGTCAGGTTTCTGGGCTGTCGCTGAGAAACACGGAGTTTGAGCTCCCTCCAAAGATTCTCTATTGGGTTTAGGTCTGGAGACTGGCTAGGCCATGCCAGAACCTTGATATGCTTCTTACAGAGCCACTCCTTGGTTATCCTGGCTGTGTGCTTCGGGTCATTGTCATGTTGGAAGACCCAGCCTCGACCCATCTTCAATGCTCTAACTGAAGGAAGGAGGTTGTTCCCAAAATCTCGCAATACATGGCCCCGGTCATCCTCTCCTTAATACAGTGCAGTCGCCCTGTCCCATGTGCAGAAAAACACCCCCAAAGCATGATGCTACCACCCCCATGCTTCACAGTAGGGATGGTGTTCTTGGGATGGTACTCATCATTCTTCTTCCTCCAAACACGTTTAGTGGAATTATGACCAAAAAGTTCTATTTTGGTCTCATCTGACCACATGACTTTCTCCCATGACTCCTCTGGATCATCCAAATGGTCATTGGCAAACTTAAGACGGGCCTTGACATGTGCTGGTTTAAGCAGGGGAACCTTCCGTGCCATGCATGATTTCAAACCATGACGTCTTAGTGTATTACCAACAGTAACCTTGGAAACGGTGGTCCCAGCCCTTTTCAGGTCATTGACCAGCTCCTCCCGTGTAGTTCTGGGCTGATTTCTCACCTTTCTTAGGATCATTGAGACCCCACGAGGTGAGATCTTGCATGGAGCCCCAGTCCGAGGGAGATTGACAGTCATGTTTAGCTTCTTCCATTTTCTAATGATTGCTCCAACAGTGGACCTTTTTTCACCAAGCTGCTTGGCAATTTCCCCGTAGCCCTTTCCAGCCTTGTGGAGGTGTACAGTTTTGTCTCTAGTGTCTTTGGACAGCTCTTTGGTCTTGGCCATGTTAGTAGTTGGATTCTTACTGATTGTATGGGGTGGACAGGTGTCTTTATGCAGCTAACAACCTCAAACAGGTGCATCTAATTTAGGATAATAAATGGAGTGGGGGTGGACATTTTAAAGGCAGACTAACAGGTCTTTGAGGGTCAGAATTCTAGCTGATAGACAGGTGTTCAAATACTTATTTGCAGCTGTATCATACAAATAAATAGTTAAAAAATCATATATTGTGATTTCTGGATTTTTTTTTTTTAGATTATGTCTCTCACAGTGGACATGCACCTACGATGACAATTTCAGACCCCTCCATGATTTCCAAGTGGGAGAACTTGCAAAATAGCAGGGTGTTCAAATACTTATTTTCCTCACTGTATATATATTGTCCTTGCATTCTTTCTTGTGGCTCAGTCACACACCTGAATGAAAGACTCATTAAGTATGCAGCCTCATTATGCTGGCCCCATTGTCTCCTCAGGTGTGAATCACGCCCACCCGCATATTGCCTTTCCAAACAAAAAGTGTGTTACAAAATTTAAATCAATGTATTGTTTTATGTGAACGATTAGGCAGGATGATTTTCACATCATTTTGAAGAAAAAACTCTAGGCGACAAAATGCATTATTCAGAAGTCTTATTGACACATATTTAGTATGTGTTTTTAGTATGTGTTTTCTTATTTCAGAAATTTTCATTTTTAGTTTTTTCAATAACCATGCATAAACATTATTTTCTCAAAAATACAAACATGTACATACATGTTGCTCACATATTATGGTAGCCCTGTTTGTGCTAAATAGAGTGTAATTATACCTTTGCCATTAATATGTTTATAAGCAACTGAAAAAAAGCACAAATGTAAGGGCATGTCAGAACATCTCAAGGACCCCAAAAACACCTTAGACCCCAGAGGGTTAAGTATGCAGATGACACCACGGTTATAGGCCTGATCTCTGATGACGACGAGTTGGCCTATAGAGACGAGATACGATCATTGTCTCTCTGGTGTCAGGAGAACAATCTACAACTCAACGTCAGTAAGACAAAGGAGATAATTGTGGACTTCAGGAGGAAGCGGCGAGGAGAACATGCTCCCATTTTCATCAATGAGTCTGTAGTTGAGAGAATCAATAACATAAAGTTCCTTGGGGTTAACATTAGCGATGACCTGACCTGGTCCATCCACTCTAATATGGTGGTTAAGGAGGCCAGAAAACGGCTCTTTTTCCTCCGACGGTTGAGGAGATTCGGCATGGACGCAAGAATACTGTCCAATTTTTACAGATGTACTATTGAGAGTATCCTGACCGGCAGTGGTGGACAGTAATGAAGTAAATGTAATTCGTTACTGTACTTAAGTAGCTTTTTTGCGTATCTGTACTTTACTGAAGTATTTAAATTTGGGAAGACTTTTACTTTAACTCCACTACATTTCAAAGTCAAATATCTTACTTTTTACTCTACTACATTTTCAAAATCAGTCGTTCCTTTTTATTTATGAGTGGATAAAAACTTAACTGGTCAAACGAGCCACCAATCACAGTAGCCTACAACGTGCGCGCTTTGTTTTGAACTTTCCTTGGTGGTGTCCACTAAGAGCAAACCAGGGGTGCGTTTCCCGAAAGCATCGTTAGCCAACTATGGTCGCAAGTTCCCTTGTTACCAATAGAGTTCAATGGACATTGCGATGAACTTGCGACCATAGTTGGCCAACAATGTTTTCGGGAAACGCAACCCAGAGCCGTTAAATATGAGAGTTGCGACCATAGACAGTATATAAGAGGTTGCGACACACACGGCTTGTTCGACTTGAACCGGCGCTGCACAGACCGATCAGTTTATGACATCAAAGTATAGCGCGAAATCGAGAGAGCGCGAGAGCGACTGAAAAGCATACAGAGCCGTCTACTCTCTAATCGCTCTTTTATTTTAATGTCAATCACCGATTGGTCTGTGCAGTGTGCCGTTTCAAGTTGAACAAGCCTACTGTGATCTCGCCGCCGCGCGGTCACGTGATTCGTGTAGCTCTCAATAGTTCCAAACAATTTGTGTTGCCAATAATTTTAAGCAGGGCAGAGAGCAGCAGCTATTATTGCAGCAATTATCGATAAATACTGACGCATAATGAACATTGCTTATTACCTTGACACTAAAATTACTTGCATATAATAGCATATAATTTTTTTCTGAGGAGTAGCAGAAACACTGCATTAATACATTTTGGTGTTTAATTTTGTAGGGAAATTGGCTGCTCCCATAATGTAGTGTGTATATATATATTCAATGGCATTGTGCAGGTTTATGTGAATGTATCATAACATTAGGATGTTTATAATTATGACCATAGACGCTCGTGAAAAATATGTACAGTAAATACTGTAAATGTATTATACCTTATGGGATCAGTCCCCTTATGTCATTTTATTAATAGATTGATGTGCCAAGAGTGACATTAGAGTCTTAACGTAGATTGAGTTAAGCAAGAGTCTTGTGACAAAAATTATAATAGGACATTATAGCCATAAAAAAAATCATAGTACTTGGATACTTAAGTACATTTGAAGGCAAATACTTTTGTACTTTTACTCAAGTGAATGTTTAAAGGCAGCACTTCTACTTTTACTTGAGTAATATTTTACCTTGAGTATCTTTACTTTAACTCAAGTACATGGTATGTGTACTTCGTCCACCACTGCTGACCGGATGTGTCACCGCATGGCACGGCAGCTGTACCTCCCACGATCGTAAGGCACTACAGAGGGTTATTAAAACAGCAGAGCGCATAACGGGGTCTGATCTGCCATCCATGCAGGATCTTCACAACGAGATGTGCAGGAGGAGAACAAAAAGGATCACACGTTGGGTGGGGGTGGGATCTAAGCATTTCATTACATAACCTGTTATTGTAATGACAAATAAACTACCTTGAACCTTGAACCTTGTACTTAGCTGTTCCCGTGACATCTGTTCCAGCGGAGCGTGTTTTTTCCAGCGCCGGCCTAATTGTGAATAGACTCCGCACACGCCTCTCACCTGAGCACGTAGATCAACTTATCTTTTTGAACAACAATATGTAGGCTGTAGCCTATGTTTAAGTTTCATCAGTCGTGGTAAATAGGCCTATACAGGATGTTTTTTTTGTGTGTTTGTTTTAATAAATGATTCCGTCTATTTTATTTACCCATAGCAGTCGTTTGTTACACTTGTTAAACTTTTTTCCTTTAGCTTTGAAAAAAAAAACTAAGCTGTTTGTTTTTGTTGTTGTTTCATAAGCACAGTTGAAATATGCTGCTGAAGTAGCCCAACACTGAAGAGAATGTTTTATTTACTGTTGAATAAAGTAGCCTAAAAGTGTGATGTGTGTTCATTTTTATGGTGATGAACATATCCTTTAAATTGTATTCAGAATTCATCAATCATGTGTTGTTCAGTAATTTAAGTCAGTTTTACTCTGACTAAAGTGTACTTTTAGCCAATATACTGTAAAATAACATTTTGGTTTATCAGAAAGTGCAAATGTAATCCAAAATATTGTTAAAATATTAATTTCATATCATTGTTTCCATGACGGACACGCCCCGCCACCTCCCCCGAACAAGATTTAATCAGACAGATTTAAAAAGCAGTTTTGATGCCTTTTTCCATAGACAGAGGATTATTTTTTTAGCTACCACCATTCCATATTGGACGGCTTTTTGAATTTGATGGGAGAAGCAATTAAGAGAGCTAGTTTATCGAAACTAGTGAGCACTAAGGCCCTGGGTTTGGCATAAAGCATTTTCACCCATAGAGAGAATGATTCTCCAAGGTTAAACTCCTGGAGCACTGAAATAATATAATTCCATTCAATTTGGTCAAACGACCTTTTTCAATCATGTTTTGAGTATAAATTATTCATTAAACGTCTCACATTAAAGAAGGAAAAGTGCCCTGGGATGAAGCCGGTCTGATCTGGATGAATAATTTTTGTTATATGTTTATTTAATCTGTTAGCAAGGATCTTAGTGAAAATTTTAAGATGCGAATTCAAGAGGGCTATGGGGGCGGTATGATGCTGGATCTGTTTCCTCTTTACCTTTTTAAGAATTAAAGAAATGTTGACATTGTACATTGATTGTGGGAATTCTTGGTTGTCAGTAGAATGACTGAATAATCTCAGCATCAGGGGAGCAAGTTTCTGAGAATATTTCCTATAAAATTAAATTCCAAAGCCGTCAGGTCCGGGGGCCTTACTGCTTGGGAAAGATGTGATGGCTTCAAATATTTCTTCTAACGTTATGTCTGTGTTAATGACGTCTTGTTCTGCATCATCTAATTTGTGGAGATGTAATGATTGGGAAAGGGTTGTAGAGGCAATGGAAGTCCGGGATTCATACAAAGTTTCATAAAATTCCTTGAAACATTTGTTGATGTCTCTGGGATTCGTCGCTAGGGTTCCATATTGTTTCCTAATTTGATTAACAGCTCTAAATCAAATCAAATCAAATCAAGTATATTTGTATAGCGCTTTTCACAATACAGATTGTATCAAAGCAGCTTCACAGTATTAAAATAAAATAATACAACAAAGTTTGTTTCTAGTGGAATTTATTGATTGATAGAATAAAATTAAATATCCCCAAAATATCCCCAACTGAGCAAGCCAAAGGCAACAGTGGCAAGGAACCGAAAAACTCCATCAAGTGACCTAATGGTGTCCTAAAACTCCATCAGGTGACCTAATGGAGAAAAAAAAAACCTTGGGAGAACCCAGGCTCAGTCGGGGGCCAGTTCTCCTCTGGCATTTATGAATTAGAGGCCGGATTGTAGTTTGAAACTGTGAGATTAACAATATTATATGAATGCCTGGCTGAAAAGATGCGTCTTTAATCTAGTTTTAAACTGGGAGAGTGAGTCCGAGTAACGAACAGTATCAGGAAGGCTATTCCAGAGTTTTGGAGCCAAATGCGAAAATGCTCTCCCTCCTTTGATTGATCAGGATATCCTAGGTATGACCAAAAGCCTCGAATTTATTGATCTTAAAGAGCGTGATGGATTATAGGGTGATATAAGATCCGTTAAATAGACTGGAGCTAAGCCGTTTAGGGCTTTATAAGTCAATAGCAATACCTTATAATTAATACGGAACTTTATAGGTAGCCAATGTAGTGATGATAAAATCGGTGTTATATGATCATATTTTCTTGATCTAGTAAGAACTCTAGCGGCTGCATTTTGGACTAACTGTAGCTTGTTTATTGAGGATGCAGGACAACCGGCTAATAAAGCATTACAGTAATCTAGTCTCGAGGTCATGAATGCATGAACTAACTTTTCTGCATCAGAAACTGATAGCATATTACGTAGCTTAGCAATGTTTCTAAGGTGGAAAAAAGCCGTTTTTGTAACATACGAAATATGATTTTCAAAAGACCGGTTACAATCAAGTATAACACCCAGGTCTTTTACTGTAGAGGATAAAGTAACAGGACATCCTACGATGTCAAAGTTGTATTGTGAGAGGTTCTGTGGGCGGTTTTTTGAACCGATAAGTATTACCTCTGTCTTGTCTGGATTTAATAAAAGAAAATTACGCGTCATCCAATCTTTTATATCTTTAACACACTCTGTCAATTTGGATAATTTAGCGTTTTCATCCGGCCGTGATGAAATATATATTTGAGTGTCATTAGCATAACAATGGAAACTAATTCCATGTTTCCTTATAATATTTCCAAGTGGCAGCATATATATTGAGAATAACAGAGGGCCCAACACAGATCCCTGCGGCACTCCATAATATACTGGAATTATGATCGATTTTTCTCCATTTAAATAGACAAAATGGTAGCGGTCTGATAAGTATGATCTAAACCAGCTTAATGCTTGTCCTTGAACACCAATATAATTTTGTAGTCGATCTAAGAGTATTGTATGATCTATAGTATCGAACGCAGCACTTAGATCAAGTAAAACTAGTATTGAGATGCAGCCTTGGTCAGAAGCTAAGAGTAAATCATTTGTGATTTTAACGAGCGCAGTTTCAGTGCTATGATGCGGCCTGAATCCTGACTGAAACTTTTCATAGATATCATTTTCTTGCAAGAAAGAGCCCAGTTGAGTGGACACAACTTTTTCTAGTATTTTAGACATAAAAGGTAGATTTGAAATGGGTCTATAATTTGCTAGATTATGCGGGTCTAATTGTGGTTTCTTAATGAGAGGTTTTATCATTGCCAGTTTAAATGTTCTTGGAACATGACCTAAAGATAAAGACGAGTTAATAATATTGAGGAGAGGCTCTTCCACTACAGGTAACACTTCCTTCAGTAGTTTAGTTGGTATAGGATCTAATAAACATGTTGTTGTTTTAGATGAAGTGATAAGTTTATTTAACTCTTTTTGTTCTATAGTTGTAAAGCACTGTAATTGTTCTTGCGGGGGGAAAATTGAGGCTGAATTATAAGGTGCGATTGAGGATTGAACGTTTACAATTGTGGTTCTGATGTTTTCTATTTTCTCAGTGAAGAAGTTCATGAAATCATTACTACTAAACTGTAACGGGATATTTTGTTCGGGTGACGTCTGTTTATTTGTTAGTCTAGCCACGGTGTTAAATAAAAACCTAGGATTGTTTTGGTTGTTTTCTACGTGTATGTTAAAATCTCCAACAATTAATGCTTTATCTACATTGACCAATAGATCTGAGAGAAAATCTGCAAACTCTTTTAGGAAATCAGTGTAAGGCCCAGGCGGTCTATATACGGTAGCCAAGGCTAGAGATAATATGGATTTTTTTCTAACATCTAAGAGCGTAACATTTAGTACAAGTATTTCAAACGAAATAAACTTATAACCCGTTTTCTGAGTAACATTGAGAATATCTCTATAGACCGCTGCAACACCGCCGCCACGACCAATCAGACGGGGTTCGTGCTTATAGGAGTATCCTAATGGAGTAGACTCATTTAGACCGAAATAATCATTAGGTTTAAGCCAAGTTTCAGTAAGGCAAAGTACATCGAAGCTATTATCCGTGACTATTTCATTTACAATAACTGCCTTAGGTGTGAGTGATCTAATGTTTAGAAGACCTAGCTTTAGAAATTGTTTTTGGTTACTAATAGCAACATTTTCTGGTTTAATAACAATTAGATTTTTTCTAGATCCTGCAGTAGATTTATTATTTGATCTCACTAAACGAGGAATAGACACAGTTTCTATGCAATGTTCTACACTGTAATTGTTCTTGCGGGGGGAAAATTGAGGCTGAATTATAAGGTGCGATTGAGGATTGAACGTTTACAATTGTGGTTCTGATGTTTTCTATTTTCTCAGTGAAGAAGTTCATGAAATCATTACTACTAAACTGTAACGGGATATTTTGTTCGGGTGACGTCTGTTTATTTGTTAGTCTAGCCACGGTGTTAAATAAAAACCTAGGATTGTTTTGGTTGTTTTCTACGTGTATGTTAAAATCTCCAACAATTAATGCTTTATCTACATTGACCAATAGATCTGAGAGAAAATCTGGCAATACCTTTGGGAAAATACCTTTGGGAAAAGGAATCCAAGATGGCTGCCGCAGCATGTGGAGTTGCTACAGGCAGGAGCAAAATTCGAACAAAACCTAAAATCTACCGCACAGATACAGGGCAAGTGATTGTGGAAGATGAGTTTTTGAACTTTTTGTATGTCAAGCTCAAAACTGTGAAGCAGGATGAGATTGTTTTGATGGCTGTGGACCATTTTGGATCAGAATGGATTGTAAACTCCACTAAACTGCTTTTTGAACTGTGTCCAGGCTCTACTCGCAAGCTTGTGGCTCACACTGGGCCTCAAAAAGACTTAAAGAACATCAGGAGTTGCCTTAAGCTCCTTAATGAAGCTGGTGAAAATGTTCCTCGGTTTGTTTCTCACCATCTTGATGAACTTCCACCTGTGACTTTCAACAGCCTTGATGTGTCTTGTCTGCTTGGTAAGATTGAACAACTAAGTGTGGATATTACAACTATGAAACAGGCTGTTTCTCTGCAGGCAAACACCTGTAACGATCTGCGGATTATCACTACGGACATAAACCAACGTTTGAGTGCTATTGAGCAGCCTAGAACAAGTCTGAGGAGAGGGCCTGTTCTCCAAACCAACAAACATGCAATGACTCAGAGAGTGTTCACTCCTCAAGCCTGGGAGAAGACCCAAGATGACATGGAGGGTCAGACCAGCGAAGGAGATTCAAGCCAGATGGAGAATTCTGCCTTAGGCCTGGGCAGGCTAACCAGTGCTGCAAAGGAAGACTCTCATGTGAAGTGGAGTGACATGGCAGCTACTCCACCCTGGAACCTGGTCCAGGGCAAGAGGAGCAACAATCGCAGGAAACAGGTCCTTGAAAATGCTTCAGTAAAGCTCAAACCTCGCCTGAATCCTCATAAAGGGAAGAAAACTGCTGGCATTGTTGGAACTGGTATGGGTGGAGACATCCGAGTCATAAAATCCAAAATGGTGAGTGTATTTGCAACAAAATTCTCACCTGATTTGGACTCTGAGACTTTGACTAACTATATGAAAGATAAACTTGGGCGTAATGTAACCTGCCAAAAGATAGAAGCTGTGCAAAGTCGGTTCAGTTCTTTTAAAATAACCGCAGAGTGTAAAGAAGTAGATGAAATGTATAATCCAGAGCTGTGGCCGGAAGGCACTTTCGTGCGGCGATTCTATGAGGCACGCAAACCTAAATCTATAGCTGTGCCAATATCAGTGTTGAACGTGCCTGTAATGGGATCTGGGGGACCTGATGCCTAGTACTAGCAACAGTGATGGTGCTCAGAGTGGTGTCATACAACTCACGAGGCTTGCGCCTAGGACAGAGTGCTGGAGACAGAGCACATCGGATTGTGGTTGGCCAGCTACTGGAGACCACAGACATTATCTGCCTGCAAGAGACATTTTTAGCCAAACAGGACCTTGGTAAACTCAATTCTGTCCACAGTGATTTTCATGGAGCAGGAGAATCCACAACAGATTTAAGCACCAAATTGGTGCGTGGTAGAATACCTGGAGGTGTGGCCATTTTGTGGCGCAAGAAATATGATCCAATGATCAGTATTATCAGATTAGAGGTGGACTGGTGCATTGCAATTAAAGTTGTGCATTCTATGAATGTTTTTATTATTTTAAATGTTTATACCCCATATGACTGCTATAAAAATGAAGATGAATATATGAATAGATTGGCCTTTTTGAACTCTTATATTAAGGAATGTACATATGCAAATATATTTGTGATGGGTGATTTGAATGCAGACATTTCTGATGACAAATCTCTCTTTGGTCAGCACTTGTTACAGTTTTGTCAGGATAGTAAACTGGTTCTTTCCAGTATGAATCTCCTACCTGCCGGTAGTTATACTTACATCAGTGAAGCATGGAACACGACATCTTGGCTGGATCATGTAATCTGTACAGCCGATGCTCATGAAAGTCTGGAAAAAGTTGAAATTCTGTATGAGTTGACTACAACTGATCACTTACCTGTCTCTATGATTATAAATGTTGATAACTTACCTGACTGCAGTAGTTCGACAGAAGATGGCGCCAACATGGTCAAAGTGGATTGGGATAAACTAAATAGAGAGGATGTATTGTACTATTGTGGGAGGTCGGATGCTCTCCTAAGGGAAGTACAGTTACCCATGGGTGCTATTTTATGTTCAAATATTAATTGTGATGATGTCACTCACTGTAATGACCTAAATGAAATGTACAATGGTATAGTGAGGGCTATAGATGATGCCAGTCGTCTTCTACACACACACCCCAGAAAGGCTAAGAATATCAAACCTGGCTGGAATAAGTATGTAGTTGACCACCATGAAGCTGCTAAGACGGCTCATAGGTCCTGGGTTATAGCTGGTAAACCCAGACAGGGGCCAGAGTTAGAATACAAAAAGCTTACCAGGGCTAGATATAAATATGCAGTGCGCTTTGTTGGAAAGCATGAGGAAGCCTTAAGAGCTCACTCTATGGCTGAAAACTTGATTGGCAACAATGTCACTGAGTTTTGGAAGGAGGTGAAAGTTACAAATAGGGCCAAGACAATATTGCCTTGCCATATCGAAGGGGTATCTGGTGCAGAAAATA
The DNA here is from genome assembly GCA_022828995.1 of Vimba vimba. Taxonomy (NCBI): domain Eukaryota; kingdom Metazoa; phylum Chordata; class Actinopteri; order Cypriniformes; family Leuciscidae; genus Vimba; species Vimba vimba. The sequence continues at coordinate 42,044,039 of CM040821.1, forward strand.
TAGCAGAGCTGTGGAGGCAGCACTATGCAACTCTGTTTAATTGCATTAAAAGTGAGCCCTATTGTGTGGGGGAGTTAAATGAGGATGTAATCCACTTTACTCCCAATGAGGTTTATAATGCTATAGAGCAACTAGCTGATAACAAAGCCAGTGGCAAAGATAACATCACTGCGGAGCATCTCAAGTTAGCTAGCCCTCGAGTGTCAGCCCTTCTATCCATTTGCCTGACAGGGCTGATGACTCATGGTGTACTGCCAGACACCATGTTGACCGTCACATTAGTGCCCGTCATTAAGGACAAGGCAGGGAAAATAGGGATTTTGGACAACTATAGACCCATCGCTCTAGCTAGCATTCTTTCAAAGGTGTTAGAAAAGATGCTACTAGATAGACTGAGTGGGCTCATTTACACCACGGAAAATCAATTTGGCTTTAAGTCTCAACACAGTACTGATCTATGTATCTATGCATTGAAAGAAGCTGTTGAATCCTATAGAAGGCAGGGCTCTACAATGTTTATTGGGTTTATTGATGCGTCCAAGGCATTTGATAGAGTAAATCATCATAAGCTTTTTACTAAACTTATGCTTAGGGGTGTGCCAGGATGCATCATACGTATACTGGCTTACTGGTATGCAAAACAAAGTATGCAGGTTAAATGGGGAAATAGCCTATCGTCACCATTCAGTGTAAGCAATGGAGTACGGCAGGGGGGGCTTTTGTCTCCAGCCCTGTTTAACTTATATATGGACAACCTCTCAAAGCAGTTGGGGATATGTAAGACGGGTTGTGTAATAGGGAACACTCTGTTAAACCATCTGATGTACGCAGATGATTTAGTTGTTATGTCCCCCAGTACTGTTGGGTTCCAGCAGTTGTTGGATATATGCTCCAAGTATGGGGGTGAGTTTGATGTACAGTACAATGCAAAGAAGAGTGTTGTGTTGGTTTGTAGGACTAAGGAAGATCAGAAGCTGCACTTCCCTATGTTTTACCTGTCAGGGCAATGTATCTGTGTATCTAACTGTACAAAATATCTTGGGCATATCATTACTGACAAGATGGAAGATGATGCTGACATGTATAGGCAAAGACGAATGTTGTATGTACAAGCGAACATGTTAGTCAGGAAATTTCATTACTGCTCTGATGATGTGAAAGTGCACTTGTTTCGTGCTTACTGTACCCCTATGTATGCAGCCCCATTATGGGTCAACTACAAAAAGGAGACCATGCGCAAACTGCAGGTAGCATATAATGATTGTCTGAGGATACTGCTGAAGAAGCCCAGGAGCAGCAGTGCAAGTAAGCTTTTTTGTGACTTGAGGCTAAGCTGTTTACAGGCCCTCTTGAGGAACCTAATGTTTAAGTTTATGTGTCGACTTGATGAGTCACAAAACTATATTATAGTAAGGCTCACAAGTCCCAGGTGTAGCTCGGTCCGATATCAATCACATCTATGGAAGCATTGGTATGAGTGTCTTTTAAGACTTTTGTGAAAAAGGGTGTATTGTATATGTTTATGTAATTTTTTTTTTTTTTTTTTTTTTTTTTTTTTTTTTTTTCGGTTGTTTGTTTTTATATGGTGTATGTCCTGCTGTTGGGCCTAGAGCCTGTAATAAAGTTTATATATACTATTTATATCAGTTAATTTGGTGCAGCAGAGACTATGATTTGAACTTTTGGTTACTAGTCAAAAGGTATTTAACATTTTGGAGATGTTATCTGACAGAAGATCCAATCCGAATCTGCTTGGGTGTAAGCCATCAGCACGGTAAAGCCTAGGACGCTCCCAAAACAGATTCCAATTATTTACAAAGAGCAGTTTCTGCTCATTGCACCATGATATTAACCATTCATTTAGCGCGAATAATCTACTAAACTTTTCATGACCTAGTCGGTACGTGGGAAGCGGTCCTGACACAATGATCGTTATATCAGGCGATGTGCTGCGTACCGTATCGATCAGATTCCTGAAGTCTTTCTTCAGAACCTCTGTCTGTCGCAGCCTGATGTCGGCCCCTCCCGCGTGCAGGACCACAGTTCCGACGCGCTCGTTCAGAATCTCGGGAACGTGAGCAGCGATTTCAGAAACACGAGCACCAGGAAAGCAGTGACTATGCACCTTACTTTTATTTAACGTAGCTTGTACGTGTCGAACGATGAATCACCGATGAGCACAGCATCGCGTTCTGTTTCGCGGAGAGGGGAGAAGCGGTTTTGTTTGGATATCTCGAAAACCGGGAGGGTCGGAGAGAGTTTTCTTGGTCTAGACCTGACTCACGTCTTCCGCTGCGGAAATATCCAGGCTTCGTGGTGGCATGTTGGAGCCGGCGTAAACGAGACCATAGCTGATCGCGGCCTCGACGCTCGTGACCGATGCTGAGTAACGCACGGAGTAGACGAGGTCGGAGTCAGCGGGTTAGTAACGTTGATCACTGATTTGTGTTCATCGGCGCATGATGTTTCAGGAGCTAACCGCCGGTCTATCAGCTCGGCTTTTCTCACTAAAAGGTCGTGGATCTGTTTCTCAACAGCTTCCAGCTCAGACTGCAACGCGTGTAGCTCAAATGTGTCCTCACCTGCACCAAAAGGTAGACTACTTACATCTGATATATTCGCCATTTTAACAGATGGACAGTAAGTTAAGTTAGCAACGACGCTACCAGTGATGCTATCAATATTAATACTAATTTATGACTGAAGTCTTGGATATAATCCGTCTTTTTAGTGGTACAGGTGTAGAGTAGACGCACGATAGGCGAAAAAATGTTTGTTTGTAAGTGAGTGTGGAGAAGACGCGTTCAGCCGTGATCCACAGGAGTAACCTATAAGAGTATCCGACGTTGGATCACTAATAGGCTTGAGACCCGTCTGCTCAACAGTCCGCGTTGTAACTATGAGGTGAGGAAAAATAGAAAATGTTCGTTGTAAGTGAGTTTAAAGAGAAATCAAGAATTATAAATCAATCGATGGAGCTCCAAAGACAACAACGCGTTCAGACGCGACGCATGCGCATTCGAAACAGGAAGCTCTATTAGCTTGAATGCTTGTAGAGGGAAGTGAATAACAGAAGGGCTGTTGTGTTAAATGTGTATGTGCATTATAAACCAAAAATATTGTGATGGTTAGAGGAGGCAGAGCGCAAAGAAAAGATAAAAAAGTTGAACTGCCAGGAGAAAAAAGGTTTTTACTTTTTCATCCAGTAAATGGATGCATGACATATGATGTCTAGAGAACTTAAATTTATATGATAAGGATTGCAGGAGCAAGCAGCTATAATGCTATATGTGCGACTTGGGGATTGAGATATGAGTAATATGATATTTTTGTTTCTGTAAAACAGTAGTGGGACTGCGACAATAATGATAATATTTGTTGTATCCGCAGACTAACCATTTGATAGATGAAAAGAAATATAGTAAAAAAATTTATGATAGAATTTACAGAACTATTTATGAATAACTCTGCGATATTCTGGGTTGGGGATAATTTCCCTGGACAACTGTGACTAAAGTTAAACAGAAACTTAAAACCTCTTAGAATATGTTGAGCGTTTCTGTCCAGCTTATGAACATGAATGTGCTGCCAATGATAATGATGAATGTATTAAAGGCTCATTCAATGGAGACTTTAATTATGAAACGGTAGTCATGGTAATATGCCGTTAGTGAGCAGTGTACAGTAGTTCCCTTTCAGTCGAGAACGTCAGACATAGTCGACGTCGACTGAATGGGATCACACTAGGGAGCCTGTCTTCTTCGAGTATTATAAAACGAGCCAATGCAAATTGATTCGCATCACACACTCCGCCCTGTATAAATACAGAAGTGGATGCACGTACTAGTTGCTTTTTGCTTTGGAGTCGATCGTTTTTGATGTCTCCGAAGAGTATTGTTGTATACAACGAGCGAATGTGTCGGTGTTCTTCTGGAAAAGACTTTCCCAGTGCTGGTGATTTCTACAGCGTAGTGCACCGGTGGTCACAAGCTTTTGAGCTCTCAACTGCTGTTTTAACAGCATCAAATTTCTGTTTGTTGACGGCTGGTTAGAGGGCGGAAAAATGAGTGCTTCACTGTTTCAGTTCACTGTTCAGTGTTGCCGTGGTCATTCCCCTGTGTGCTCCGGCACTGGTGATGGGTCCCATTTCCTGAAAGAGCAACACGGGTGTGTTTGAGTCTTTTTCAAGATGCTATTCCACCCGTGCGTTTCTGGATGTGATCGTTCCTTGTCCCCCCAGATGGACGGTCACAATGGTTGTATCACGTGTTTGTAGAATGTTCATGTATATAATGTATGTGTATATATGCAGCACACTGAAGCAGCTTTTGTGGGTAGTTTGTGTTCTCTTTGCAAGGATATGACTATCGCGGTGTTGAGATCGAGACTCACCTTCATGCGTGAAGGTGTAGTCCCCATTACCAAGCCCCGCCACCGTGCCGTGTGGGATGGGTGATCAGAGGATCATAATGAAGCTTCCCCGTCCGGTAACCAATCCCTGTGGGCTCCTCACTCCTCTATCACATCGCAGCCAGTGGAGCCCCCCCAGTCCAGGAGCACCATCGTTGGCTCAGCCTGGTTGTATCGCGGATGCGGACAAGGTTCGGTTCCTGGTCTCCCCAATTTCCCAGGTTGGGCTGTTCGGCGATGCGGCGGAGACCTGCGCCCAGTAGTTTTCTGCTGCCCAAGCGCAGGCGGAGGCCATCCGGCACATCCTGCCCCGGCGGCCCGCTGCTGCCACCCCGCCGCCGGTGGCAATTCCTTCGCCTGCTCGTGGCCGAGGGTGTTCCCCTGCCGCCGCTCTGCTGGGCCTCCGCAGCAGCCTCCAGCCAGGCCTCAGCAGCAGCCTCCAGCCAGGCCTCAGCATAGAGCCGGCCGCAGTAGGGACGCCCAGCCCACTCTAGGCGCTGCCAAGCCAGGTGGCAAGTGACAGCGAAAGTGTTCCTGAGCGGGCCGTTCAGGGATGGAGGAGGGTGCTTTGGAGTTGGTCATCCACTCCCTCCCCCCAGATGAGGGCCGGGTGGAGTCTTTGTTTGTGTGTGCGTCTGTTCCACCACTGGCTCCCAAAAAAAGGGCGGAGCAAGCGGTACCCACACTTCAAAGAAAGAGCAAATTCCTCTGTTCCTGGGCCCCAAGAGGGCAAGTCTGGCGGATATGCGACCCTGTAAAGCCTTGTACCCCTCAGCCCCCTCTTGTTTGCCAGCTGGCAGCTGGGTGCGGTTCGAGGACCCGGTCATCCGCCTTCTCACGCATCCCCTGCCACCTAGTGGAGTCAGGTAAGTGTTGCACTGCACACTCAGATTCTGCGGGCCTCTCAAGCCGGATCCCTGTCCTCCACTTCGCTGCCCCACCTCAGATCGCTTCATTCCACTTATTTCTGCTGGCTTGCTCAATCGTGCCGCTGACAAGCCTCACGACAGCCTCTGGTTCAGATACAGTGGAGACTCTGTCCCCAGCTGGCCAGCTGTTTGGGACCACTTCGGGGCTGAACAACCACGTCTGTTGCCCATTTCGGACTCGTCCCTCCGCCAGTTGTTTCTTCTCCTGTCTGAGTGGATATCCCTCGACACAGAAAGAACTCTGGCCAAAGCTGGCCCTGGGGCCCCCGCAGAAATGCGTTCCCCAGTGAGCCTTCTTGCACTACGGTGCTAAAATCAGGAAGAGATGGAGCAGGTCTTGCTAGTTGCCCCTTAGAGGCCCAACCGACCTCTCCTCTCGACAGCCTTCCTGACTCCTTCCTCTGAGTACATTCTCAGGGATGGGGCACAACGGCACCCACGTCTAGACCTTGGAGAGTTTCAGGTCTGGTTCTAAAAAGAACAGGACGCGGAGTTTCTGGTTACTACCGCAATAATTTTTATGCCGTAGAGACCATCACTTCTGTGAGAGCACCCTCTCAAAAAGAGGCTCGCTCCCCCTTAGAAGTGGAACCTATTCATTGAATTGAGTCTTCTCTCCGTGAGGAGAGCCTGAAGGTGTTTGATCACTTCAGTGCTTCCTTCCTGCTAACGGTTGAAGTGAGGCTGTCTCCTCCACCTCAACATGTTGTGGCCTCTGTACTTGCGCACATCATGATGCAGTGCCATGGGGAGTGCGACTTGATCATCAGGTCCCTGAGGGGAGTAAGGGGAAAAACCTGAAATCTGCCTTGCGCCCCCCTCTTTACCCTCTTGGGACTTATCTCTGGTGCTACTGCACTGCAGAGACCTCCCTTGAGACCTACAGGCAGTGAGTTAAAAATTCTGTTTTTAAAGAAACAGTTCTCCTGCTTGTTTGGTTTCTTTCTAGAGGGTAGGAACTTGCCCACATTTTTGGTCAACAAATCGTGCCTGGAATTCGGGCCGGCTAACTCTCATGACTCCTGAGACCCTGGCCTGGATATGTGCCCAAGGTTCCTACCTCTCCTACGGGACCAGGTGGTGAGCCTGCAAGCGCTGCCCCAGAGGAGGCAGACCCAACCCTGGCTTTTCTCTGTCCGACCGCTTTAGTACGGTTATACGTGATCAGAATGCAAAGCCTAGACCTTAGACTAGCTCTGTCTGTTACGGAAACCAGCAGAAGGGAAGGCTGTTTCCAAGCAGAGGTTGGCCCACTACAAGTGGTTGCCTTCATCTTGGTGAGAAAGTTTCCCAAGATGCAGGTGCCCACCTGAGCGGTGAGCTCCTCCTAAGCGAGGGTATTGCTCCCTCCTAGGCGTTGACACAGAGTGCCTTGCTGAACAGATGTTAAATAGAGTTGGGGGCTGGGCGACACCTATACACGTTCGCTAGAGAACTAGCCTATGTGTCAAACCGTTGCTTCCCGTGGGCTCCCTTCACATGATGGAGTGCCTCAGGGATCTGTGTTAGGCCCTCTGTTATTCTCAATATATATGATGCCACTTGGAAATATTATAAGGAAACATGGAATTAGTTTCCATTGTTATGCTGATGACACTCAAATATATATTTCATCACGGCCGGATGAAAACGCTAATTTATCCAAATTGACAGAGTGTGTTAAAGATATAAAAGATTGGATGACGCGTAATTTTCTTTTATTAAATCCAGACAAGACAGAGGTAATACTTATCGGTTCAAAAAACCGCCCACAGAACCTCTCACAATACAACTTTGACATCGTAGGATGTCCTGTTACTTTATCCTCTACAGTAAAAGACCTGGGTGTTATACTCGATTGTAACCTGTCTTTTGAAAATCATATTTCGTATGTTACAAAAACTGCCTTTTTCCACCTTAGAAACATTGCTAAGCTACGTAATATGCTATCAGTTTCTGATGCAGAAAAGTTAGTTCATGCATTCATGACCTCGAGACTAGATTACTGTAATGCTTTATTAGCCGGTTGTCCTGCATCCTCAATAAACAAGCTACAGTTAGTCCAAAATGCAGCCGCTAGAGTTCTTACTAGATCAAGAAAATATGATCATATAACACCGATTTTATCATCACTACATTGGCTACCTATAAAGTTCCGTATTAATTATAAGGTATTGCTACTGACTTATAAAGCCCTAAACGGCTTAGCTCCAGTCTATTTAACGAATCTTCTATCACCCTATAATCCATCGCGCTCTTTAAGATCAATAAATTCGAGGCTTTTGGTCATACCTAGGATATCCAGATCAACCAAAGGAGGGAGAGCATTTTCACATTTGGCTCCAAAACTCTGGAATAGCCTTCCTGATACTGTTCGTTACTCGGACTCACTCTCCCAGTTTAAAACTAGATTAAAGACGCATCTTTTCAGCCAGGCATTCATATAATATTGTTAATCTCACAGTTTCAAACTACAATCCGGCCTCTAGTTCATAAATGCCAGAGGAGAACTGGCCCCCGACTGAGCCTGGGTTCTCCCAAGGTTTTTTTTTTCTCCATTAGGTCACCTGATGGAGTTTTAGGACACCATTAGGTCACTTGATGGAGTTTTTCGGTTCCTTGCCACTGTTGCCTTTGGCTTGCTCAGTTGGGGATATTTTGGGGATATTTAATTTTATTCTATCAATCAATAAATTCCACTAGAAACAAACTTTGTTGTATTATTTTATTTTAATACTGTAAAGCTGCTTTGATACAATCTGTATTGTAAAAAGCGCTATACAAAAAAAATATACCTGATTAAACATGAAGCCAGTTTCACCGTAAGCACGGTTCGAAGTGTCAGCTTGCTGCGCCATTCTCCTCCTATGGACTGAATACGTGCGTAATTCTTGCTCCAGTTGAGTTCCCTCTTAAACCGAACCCTGTTGAATTCCTCCATACCCTTCGGCAACGGACATGGCGGAACGTCCGAAGCCAGACCTATCACTCGTATGCACTGGTGGAACCTGTGCTAGGCTTGGTCCATATGTTGTGATCCCTACGGCAATCCCATATGTGTATTCTTCCATGGTACAGCTCCCTGCGGCGAGCCCGTGTCTTCCCTCGGCAGAGTCCGCTCTGCCGACACTGTCGGTTTATCCTCCCCCCTGTTATAGGCTGGAGTCATCCCAGTGACATTCCATATTTACATTTACGTATGTACATTTACGTAATGTAACCAAATGTACATTTACATTTATTCTTTTAGCTGACGCTTTTATCCAAAGCGACTTACAAATGCTATACATGTCAGAGGTCGCACGCCTCTGGAGCAACTAGGGGTTAAGTGTCTTGCTCAGGGACACATTGGTGTCTCACAGTGGATTCGAACCCGGGTCTCTCACACCAAAGGCATATGATGTACTGCCCGGTTTTCCGCCCATTCCATATGTGTATTCTCCACGTTACCTCCCTTCGGTCAGGATGTGGTTTCCGCAGCGTCCCTTCCTTCCTTGACAGGGTACGCTTTCCCAGTGGTCCTGTGGAACAGCAGTTGACTTCCCTGGCCTAAGCCTTGCCCTTCTCCGCCTCAGAGTTGCAGGGGGTCAAGAGGCTTTTCGTCCAGGCACTGGAAGGTGGCAGCTCTAGTGGGGCTTTCCATAATAAGATCCCATTCAGTCGACGTCGACTACGTCTGACGTTCTCGACTGAAAGGGAACGTCCTGGTTGCGTATGCAACCCACCGTTCCCTGAAGGAGGGAACGGAGGACGTAGTTCCTTAGCCACTATAGCTGGACCACCGCTGACTCCGAGATACTCTCGGCTCCTCAGCGTAAAGCAACTCTACTAGTGCATCCACTAGTTCCACACACAGTGTGTGATGCGAATCACGCACGTCAATTTGCATTGGCTTGTTCAATAGTACTCGAAGAAGACAGGCTCCCTAGCGTGATTCCATTCAGTCGTGGTCGACTACGTCCTCCGTTCCCTCCTTCAGGGAGCGGTGGGTTGCATACGCAACCAGGACGTTAGTTGAGCTGCCGCTATCTGTTGTGTCTGTGCAAGCTGTCAGCTGTTGTTGTTGATTCCTGTTTGTTCGTGGTAATTGCTGATTCCTGTCCGGTAATATTATTTAATGTGTGATTATTCATTCTTTATGAAGCTGCAGATTAGTGTTATGAGTTATTAATAATGTGATGTTGGTCTGTTAAGATACCAGACGAGTGATTAGCGTCATGTTTGTTTGAATGCTCTTCATATGAGCCACCCATAGACTGTAATAAAAGATGGACGACGCCCCTTCGCTCTCTTCCATTGTTTTTTTTATTATTTATTTATTTTATTTTTTATTAATATAGAGAATTCAAGTATAAACAATTAAGGCATAAATCAACAATCATACATTTGTATTTGTGTTGAAAGATCACTTAGAAGAAAGAACATAGAGCAAAAAAAAACAAAAAAAGGCCTTAGGAAGGATTGGGTAAGATAAATACCGCTTCCTTATTTTTTTAGCCTCTTCATCACTGAAATCTTTTATTACTTATTTTCTTCAGTTGACCAGAGTAAAACTGTTTGGATAACACATTTCTAATAAACTTATTTGTAAACTGTTTGTTATACTAGTTATACTATTGAAGCATTCAATAGTATAACTAGAGCTAAACCTCTGTTAATTATCAATTGGAACTTTTGTAAATGTATGAAAGAAATAAAGTCAAATTAGTTTGGAATAAGTGAATATGGTAATGCTGTTTTTGGAGTGGTTTAATCAAAACTATTCCTGCTTCACATACTTGAGTTTTTCCAGTGTGCAGTTTGGATCCTCCAGTTTTTCAGTGAGCAGCTTGACTCCTGAATCTCTTGGGTGATTGTAGCTCAGATCCAGCTCTCTCAGGTGTGAGGGGTTTGAACTCAGAGCTGAAGACACATAACCACATCCTTCCTCTGTCACCATACAGCCAGACAATCTATAAAAACACACAGCAACAGTCCTCATGACTTGCACATTTATACCTACCTCAGCCATTCATTAGGTATTATTTGTAACTGTGTGAAAAAATAGTTTTAGCAGAAAACTACAAGGAGCTAATGACAATAAAACACAAGTAGTGACTAGTGATTTCCGGGTCATTAACAAATCTTTCTTTTGAACCATTTTTTTTTTTTTTTTGTGAACTGGTCGAACCACTTCACCAAATCGGACTGAATCAATCTAAACAGTTTGTGTCTTGAATCAGCACTGATCCACAATTTACATTTACTAAAGTTACTCACTTTTGGACGTGGCTGACAGTCCCTCCGACTCTAAATAAACCAATATATTATTTTAAAGGTGGAAACACAATGATTGGTTTGTAAAACTGTCAAACTAAACATTTATTTTGTTTTATCAATATTGCAATATCTTTTCAGGAACAGCTTATTCAATTTTTAAATAAGTTGACAAAGTTAAAAAAACATAACCAAACTTTTGTCAAGGTTTTAAGGGGGAAAAGTAAATGTTTAAAATGTATTAATCAAAACAGTTGAAACGTATTGAACATACTGGAAACTTGCTTCGACTTTTTAGTTTTGTATATATATTCAGGTTGCAGCAGTTTTCAGCTTCGCAGTAGACTCAGCAGTAGTACTGAGCAGTAGTACTGAGCATGTGTGATAGCATTTACTGTCTGAACAGAAATGTTTCTTTCTCCCGCAGCATGTTTTTATTTTCAGTATTAGAATTGTGACATCTTCGGCTTTATGGTATACATTTGATGGAAAAGACTATGCCTAGTACTCAGAAAAAGCTCATCCTCTCGGCGATGTTGAGAATAGGAACTGGCGGTACAATGTGCAGATCATCGGTCCCCCAGAGGGCTGCGAGAGTAGCAACCCGGCTGCCTTTTTTCAGTCCTGATTGCCTGAGATCTTACAATTCAGTTGTTTCAAGGGGGATTAGTTAAAATTGACATATGTCATCGGGTCCCCTCATGCCGACCGCCAACAGATCAACGTCCTTGTGCTGTCATTGTCAATGTCGATAAAGCATTAATTGTTGGAGATTTTAACATACACGTCGATAACACAAATGATGCATTAGGGGCTGCGTTTACAGATTTATTAAACTCCTTTGGGGTCAAGCAAAATGTCACTGGTCCCACTCATCGTCTAAATCATACGCTAGATTTAATTATATCACATGGAACCGATCTAACCGATATAGATATTATACCGCAAAGTGATGAAGTCACTGATCATTACATGGTCACTTGCATACTACGTACTGCTGAAATTTGTCACGTTGCGCCACGTTATCGACCAGGCAGAACAATCCTTCAAACCACTATAGATAAGATTCTCAAATAGTTTACCTGATCTAACTCAGCTGATTAGTGAACCCAAACAAACAGATGAACTAGAGGAAATGACTAATACTATGAGCACCATTTTCTCTAGTACATTAAACATTGCTGCACCAATTAGATTAAAAAAGGTTGGAGAGAAAACTAAAGCACCATGGTATAACAATACTACGCATGTTATCAAGAGAGAAACTCGTAATTTAGAGCGTAAATGGAAACAAACTAATTTAGAGGTCTTTAGAATCGCGTGGAAAGACAGTATGTCACGTTATAAAAAGGCCCTAAAAGCAGCCAGGGCTGAGCACCTCCGCAAACTAATAGAAAATAACCAAAATAATCCAAGGTTTTTATTTAACTCCGTGGCTAGACTAACAAATAAACAGACGTCACCTGAGCAAAATATTCCGTTACAGTTTAGCAGTAATGATTTTATGAATTTCTTCACTGAGAAAATAGAAAGCATCAGAAACACAATTGTAAATGTACAATCTTTAATGGTGTCTTATGATTCAGCCTCAATTATCGCCCCTCAAGAAAAACTACAGCGCTTTACAACTATAGGACAGGAAGAGCTAAATAAACTTATCATTGCATCTAAACCAACAACATGTTTATTAGATCCAATACCAACTAAACTACTGAAATTAGTGTTACCTGTAGTGGAAGAGCCTCTTCTCAATATTATTAACTCGTCTTTATCTTTAGGTCATGTTCCAAGAATATTCAAGTTGGCAGTTATAAAACCTCTTATTAACCCTTAAAGACCGATATGGCCGCCCGCGGCATAAAATAACTATCGTTCTAAAATGTTTAATAACTTTTGAGTCGCTAATCCAATCTGTATGCTTTAAAATGCACCGTAAAGATGAGATTCACAGCTTTCCCGTGTTATCACGGTTGTCTCTATTGGTCATTCATAGGCTGCGTAGTGCCGGTGATTGCGTCATCAAAATCTGCAGCAGTGATTCGTCAAGGAAACACATGTGGTTTCTTTCTCTGAGCCAAACAGGAACGATTGTTGATGCTTAGTCCCACCCCCATGCCCAGATTCGTCCAAACGGTCATCAACTCAACCAACAAACATAGTGATTGGTGATTTTAACAACCAATCACGTTTCTTTATACATTTTTAACAAACGCAATGCATTGAAAACTACGCATGAAAACTAACGGATGCAAAGTTTTTGACCATAGCGCAAAACACGAAAGAGCGCAAAACATGAAAGAGCATAAAACACGAAAGAGCATGAGTATGTAAAAAAAAAAACAGCAGTACAAATCGGAGGATGTGTTAGAATTGATTTTTTTAAACGAGTCGTTAGACCTGGTGGAACCTTCCGATTCAGAAGATGGTTTGAATCATTTGCACTGTTTATTTATCTATTTGTATTTAGTTTGTGAAGATTATTTGCACTATTTGTTCATTAGCACTCAGTATATTACCCTCAATGAACCATTTCTTCATTTGCACTGTTTGTTTATTTCTTTTTGTATTTAGTTTGTGAAGATTATTTGAACCATTTGTTCATTTACACTCTGTATATTGTATTGTTAGTATTTATATTGCACAGTTGTCACTACTTGTTATATTGTTTGCATTTGTTGTTCATGTTCAAATTATAATATAATTTTCTGAAGAAAAATGTTTGCTTTAGTGTTCTGTTGTAATATAACAACTTTTCTATTTAGGCCTACTTTACTTTCTGAAGTTATTTGGACACATCTACATTGTCAGTAAATGTAATACACCTGTTTTTACTCAAAAACGCCTAGAATAATATTATAATAAATGGCTATAACTTGCTGAGGGATTGTTACATGTAGACAAAATTTAATCTGGAAGTCTAAAACAACCAAGTCTAACTTTCTAAAAGAAAAAAACTAAACTTCAGGAAGTTCTCTTTGAGTTCACACTGAAAACACCACATTTTTTGCTGCCGTTTTTCTTAAAATCCTGTTAATTTCATAAATTCTCTGACAAAAGAAATGTAAAACTGGGACTTTAAATGAGCTAGCTGGAAACTTTAGGTTCTCCTGTTTAAAATGATATATGGCACTTGATGCTTTCTGCTAGAATGGGTTAGAAAAACAAAGAAAAGTACAGGTGAGTCAGGCGCCCCAAAAATGTTCTAGGTCTTTAAGGGTTAAGAAACCACAATTAGATCATAATAATCTAGCAAATTACAGACCCATTTCAAATCTACCATTTATGTCTAAAATACTAGAAAAAGTTGTGTCTGCTCAATTGTGCTCTTTCTTGCAAGAAAATGATATCTATGAAAAATTTCAGTCAGGATTCAGACCGCATCATAGCACAGAAACTGCGCTCGTTAAAATTACAAATGATTTACTTCTAGCTTCTGACCAAGGCTGTATCTCAATAATAGTTTTACTCGATCTTAGTGCTGCGTTCGACACTATAGATCACACAATACTCTTAGATAGACTACAAAACTACACTGGTGTTCATGGACAGGCATTAAGCTGGTTTAGATCGTACTTATCAGACCGCTACCATTTTGTCTGTTTAAATGGGGAAAAATCGAAGATAACGTCAGTAAACTATGGAGTGCCGCAAGGATCTGTGTTAGGCCCTCTGCTATTCTCAATATATATGCTGCCACTTGGTAATATTATAAGAAAACATGGAATTAATTTCCACTGTTATGCTGATGACACTCAATTATATATTTCATCACGACCAGATGAAAACAATAAATTATCTAAATTGACAGAGTGTGTTAAAGATATAAAATACTGGATGACGTGTAATTTTCTGCTATTAAATTCAGATAAAACGGAGGTATTACTTATTGGTCAAAAAAACTGCCCACAAAACCTCTTACAATACAACTTTACTTTAGAAGGATGTCCTGTTACTTTATCCACTACAGTAAAAGACCTGGGTGTTATATTAGACCGCAACTTGTCTTTCGAAAATCATATTTCATATGTTACAAGAACAGCCTTTTTCCACCTTAGAAACATTGCTAAGCTACGTAACATGCTATCTGTTTCTGATGCAGAAAAGTTAGTTCGTGCATTCATGACCTCGAGACTAGATTACTGTAATGCTTTATTAGCTGGTTGTCCTGCATCCTCAATAAACAAGCTACAGTTAGTCCAAAATGCAGCTCCTAGAGTTCTTACTAGGTAAAGGAAATATTATCATATAACACCAATTCTATCATCTCTACATTGGTTACCTATAAAGTTCCGTATCAATTACAAAGTATTACTAATGACCTATAAAGCCCTAAATGGTTTAGCTCCTGGGTATTTAACGGAACTTCTATCGCCCTACAATCCATCGCGCTCTTTAAGATCACTAAATTCAAGGCTTCTGGTCATTCCTAGGATATCTAAGTCCACTAAAGGAGGGAGGGCATTTTCACATTTAGCTCCTAAACTATGGAATTTTCTTTAGCCAAGCATTCACATAATACTTACCTTTTATACTACAGTTGAATCAGATTGAATGCATTATTTTTATGAACAGCAGCTACGCTAATTATTTCCCATCTGCTTTTCTGTTGTTATCTCGGGACGCTAGTCCCGAGGTAAATACAGATTGTCAGCTCCAGTTTGTATCCAGCCTCCCATGGAAACTACAGATGCCCCAACACCCGTGCAGAGATGACTCGACGCCTGTGAAGAGACGACTCGACGCCTGTGAAGAGACGACTCAACGCTGGCGATATGTTTATGCCCTAAATTAATGCATGATTAACTAACTGTATTTTTCTATGTACATTTCTGAAATGCACTTTCTGTAAAGCTGCTTTGAAACAATATGTATTGTGAAAAGCGCTATACAAATAAATTTGAATTGAACTGAATTGAATTGTGAAATTTCATTATTAGCAGCACAGAGCCCGGATTATGCAGGCTGCAAGGAAAGTGCACAACCTGGAGTACAACGGAGCCAGCATCATGTTGTTTGAGGATTTCTCCGCAGTAGTGGTGAGGAAGAGGCAAGAGTTTTTTCAAGTTAAACAACGGCTCAAGGAGAAATTAATTGCTTTTGCTATGTTCTACCCGGCAATTCTTAGGATTAAAGTGGGCGGTGAGAAAGGTTGTTTAAGGACCCAACGGAGATGGCAGCCTTTTTGGATGTCATTGATTCTCGAGGCGGCTCCCCATCACATACTTCTACGGATTGAGTGACTTTCCGTGGATCCTGGTATCTCTATATCAGTGGTTCTCAACCTGGAGCGAATGCGGCCCACGAAATGCTGACCACATTAAAAAATAAATTCCAGTTTTACAATTTAATAATTTTACAAAAAAATAATTAACATGCTTTAAGAAATATCTGCCTGGATCTCAGGATAGAGCTCTCAAGTTAACTTGTCTTGGAAAATGCAATTGCTAAAATCGATTGCTCCTGTTTGCCTCGTTGCTTCTGCTGCTGTTCTGTTGGTTTGCGTCTGTAAGCTTCGTATTTCTTTTTGAATAATTATTTACTATCATTCCTTGTTATTTATACTGCTAAATATAACTTACTCAACATCACACATTAACCTGACATCGCTAGCTTCAATCTAAATCACTATTGCTAGCACAACACGCTAGTAATTTGTTAGCCTGTTAGCGTGTCATCCGTGTGCTCTTTATTTATTTATTTTTCACTCGCGCCTTTTACGAGTCCATCAAACAACTTAGGTGAGTAGGATCAGTCAACAAACATGGTAAGTCATGTCATCTTCTCCTCTTATTGTTACTTGCACCTCATGCAACATGTTTAGCATATCCTTCTCTGTCAGCTCAGGATTTACATGTGATAAATGCAGGGAGATAGTCAAACTGTCAGGGAAGATTTCAGAACTAGAGACACGCATCCAAGCTTTAATTGAGGTTAATTGTAATAGTGCAAGGACTTTAGATACTGCTTTGGATGCGACTAGCTTAGTGAACTCTTTACATTGTTCGGCTGAAGTAGAGCCCGTGCAGCAGGGCAATTGGGTGACGGTGAGACAAAAACACCGCTCTTCCGTTCCAATTACAACTTCAAACAGATTTTCCCCACTTAGGAATTAGGACATACAAAAAACTTCCAAACCCATCTAAGGGTAAACATTTAATTGATGTTCAACAAATAAAAAACAGATATAATACAAATGAGCAAATGATAAAGCTGGGGTTGCTGAATATTAGATCCCTTACTTCAAAAGCACTTATTGTTAATGTTATGATTACAGACTATAATCTAAATGTGCTGTGTTTGACAGAAACCTGGCTAAAACTAAACGATTACATTACTTTAAATGCTGAAGATTTCTTGTTGTATCTGGAATCCCCCAAGCAATCCATTCCTAAGCAGATAAGACTGATTAGTGAGTATATTTTGTTTTCCCAGATATAAGATAAACTTTTCAAAAAGTGAAGTTATGCCTCTTAATAGTGCGTATAGAACAGACCATAATATATTGCAACCGTTCCATTGGTCCACAACATTGTTCTCCTATTTGGGTTTAAAGATTTCTCGTTGAATATATCAGAGCTATATAGTTAAAATTTTGTCCCCCTTTTACAATCAGTGAAACATAACCAGCAGACATGGTGCGACCTGCCTTTATCATTTAATTAAATTTAAATCTAAATTAATATTCTTCCGCGCCTTCTCTATATATTTCAAATGCTTTCTATAAATAGCTCAATAATTTCATTCATATGGGCAAAGAAAAGAACCAGGCTGCAGTATAGTGTGTTGTGTTACCCTGTCAAAGCAGGCAACCTGGCAGCTCTGTGCTTTTCAACGTATCTGCTGACTGCTCAGTCTAGATTTCTTTTGGAATGGTTCATAAACGATCCGGATTCCATATGGATTGGGTGTGAGCCAGCGACATTGAATGGGATTCTGCTATACAACTTGTTATATAGATCACTTTTACGACCCTGTCTTTTTATTCTCTACCTGATGGTGGCAGTATTTGATTCGACTGTGACGTCACTGTTAATTGGATAATTTATGGGTGGAACGTAGTTCTCCAGAGAAGTCGTTTGCTCCAATTTGTTCTCTTTTAGTTTGTCTTTTATTTACCAACATTTATTGGCCCATTGGACTATTATTTTCTCTTGTTTATTTAAATCCCTAGACATTGTGTTATATTTCTGTAACAGATAATTTTTTCCTTAATAAATAATCTTGCAATGCAAACGCTTGCTTGTATGTGTAATCCTCTTTATGTTACGGTCGGGAAGGAGCTGGCCGTGACAGTCACCTTCTAAAATTACAGGCCTAATTAGAGGCAACATTATTCTAAGGAACATGGTGAATGTTTGGTGGCAGATTAGGAAGCGTGAGGGATATGGAAACAGATTTTCATTAACTCCTCTCCATGATAATCCTGACTCTGAAGCATTGAAAGCAAGATCATGAGCTGCTCGCGTGTGAGGGCGTTTTCACAAGATTCTGAGCATGATTGATCCCAGTGCCCCCCGCAGTGTGGATCTGGTTTCACACTCAATTTGATTCCATCAAACCCTGGTGCATTTGCATTTAAGTTATGTCATCACAAACATGCATAACTTGTTAACAAGTTAATTGTATTTGATCACTGTGATGGTTAAGGTCACACTGAATAAACATTTCATTTGAATGGTTCTAGTTTTCTCTTTTTATTTTATTTTGTTATGAGAAATTTATATTTTGTTTGATCTAAGGGATTCATGTTTTTGGTGTCACTTGTGTAGTGTAAGACTTGAGAAAACACTGACACAGCACTGCATGGGGGTTTTCCTGGTTACAGATTCCCAAAGACTGCTGTCACCTACCCTTAAATACCCAGACCAGAACAAAAGGCTTGTACAATATTTTTTAGAGTTGTTTTAGGTCAATTCATGTACCCCAGGGGGTAACACCTGGTTTCGGGGGAGAGGGGAGAATTATCAGATATCTTGAAGAGACATCACCCAAAGAGAAGAACAGAATTCTCCTAAGTTCTCAATCTTTCTCATAATACCAATGACTGCAATGAAATTAAGACCATTTTACCAATCGAGACATTTAAAATACCAAACATGAAAAGGAAAAACAATAGATTAACAAGATACATCATATGTGATATATAGACATTCTTAGTGAACTTTTGGTGACTTGACTCAGGGGGAGAGGAAGGGAGGAGGGAGAGGGGGATGCAGAGATAAGGAAGGAGAAAAGTTTGGACAGGACAATGTCCTGTGCTCTTTCTTTGCGATCTTCTGTCCAGGGTGTGTTTTATTGCTTTATTGCAGGGTGAGTTTTATCTCAGCTTTTGTCTAAGCTGGAAAATCAGTTCTTACATCAACATGTCGTGC
This sequence comes from Vimba vimba, assembly GCA_022828995.1. NCBI lineage: Eukaryota > Metazoa > Chordata > Actinopteri > Cypriniformes > Leuciscidae > Vimba > Vimba vimba. The sequence goes on from CM040821.1 coordinate 42,062,985, forward strand.
GGAAACATTGTCGAGTTTAACTAAGTAATCATAAATATCACCACCATGAAATCACATGAAATCCAAGCACCAGTTGAATGAGGAAAGACAGCTGTGCATCACTACATTCATTACTACAGCTGTACAGAGAAGAGAACTGATCTGATAGCAAAATGATCAAGACATATGCTTCCTTTAAGATTCATTGAGGGAGACAGGTTTAAGAACAGAAAACACAAAGCACTGTAAGAAACTTTGCAAAGCACACGTTATCTGTGTCCCTGCAATGTCTGTCAGCGGAGCACATTTTGTCTGCACCTGGCTTTATATTTATCAGACTGAGGAGCTGTCTGATAAATTTCATGCATGTGGATAATCTTTTTTTTTATTTTTTATTCCTCAATATTAAAATGTGAAAGAATAAAAAAACAAAAATAATATGCTGATTCAAGTGTTCTCTACGATAACTGGCACTGTCAGCTTTATTAGCGTTTTTTTCCTTCACTCTGCTTCAGCTTTAATGCTTTTGTTCTGTATATGTTTTGTTTACACACATTGTTTAATGTGTTGAAACTGAAAAAGGGCACCCCCCTCCCTTTTTTTATATTAAGATTATTTAGTAAGCCTACATAAAAAGAAGAAATGGTCACATCTTCATGAAAAATTCTATAACACAAAATAATAGTCTCAAAAGCTTTAGATTTATTCACTATTAATAACAACCATAATAATAATATAGATAATATAGATATACAGGGTTTCAGGGCTTCTTTAGCCCTAAAGCCCTAAAAAAAACATGTTTTACCATATTTATACATGTGAAGACGAGCGGAGAGTATAGAATACTATAGATTAAAAAATTAGATAGTGAATACGTGCATATTAAAAGCCTTAAATTAACCATAATTTAATATTATTATCATAACATGATTAAATGTTAATAAATTAAGTGCATCAGCAATCATAAAGCAAAGAAGAAATTTCTCAGAAATGTATGTTACCTAGGTGATGAGGATCACTCAGTCGCTTTGTGTAAGTTCCAGTATGAAACAGCACGGGGGCGCACTTGTGCTTATGATTTTCCCATGGTGAAAACAAATTTTATGTTGTTGTAGGCCTATAACTTATCAATATATTGTTAACATTTTACAAAAGTCTAACTCAAATGCAGCTATTGCGTTTTTGACCAGCGAATGTGTGCAAATGTGCATTTTGTCTGTCATTAAAACGGCGCCCACAACATCACATTACATTTTCATCAACAGGTTACAAACAACAGGTTTGTTGTAGCTATATGGCTGCTCAGTTTTTCCTGTTGTTAAATACATTTGGCCAAAATCTAATTTTATAAAAGATTAAATAAACACTACTGTATATACAGGCTATTTAAGTGTAGGCTATGTATTGGCTATGACTAGATGACAAATGCTAGACCTCTCTCTCAGGACTCACGTCTCAGTCAGACATCAAATAAATAAAATATGAGCCTTTATAGACATAGGGCCCTATTTTAACGGTCTGAAATGCAAGTATCAAGCGCGAAACGCAAGTAACTTTGTGGGCGGGTCTTGGGCGCTGTTGCTATTATACCGGCGGGATAAATGACTCTTGTGCCCGACGCAAATCTAAAATGGGTTGGTCTGAAGTAGCTTCATTATTCATAGGTGTGGTTTGGGCGTAACGTGAAATAAACCAATCAGAGCGTCATCTCACATTCCCTTTAAGAGCAGGCGCGCTTGTTCTATAGCGGATTCTTATTATAACGGCGGATTTGCCAGGTGCGCGCCAGGAGCAGTTCACAGCCGAGGAGACCGACGTTCTCGTCAGGGCCGTAAAACACAGAGAAGTGACGTTGGGGATGGAGAAACACACCCAAATTAACTTCGGTTAAACAGGCGTATGATAATTTGGGTAAATGTGTAAGCTAGTTGTATGCTTTTGTAATAAACTGTCTATCTATCTATCTATCTATCTATCTATCGTAATAATGTATAATTTGCACAAATGAAAACTGCTGCTTCTGTGTAGATGAGAGAATCAAAGTGTATGCGCGTTGTGCACACGCTACATTGATTATGGCCAAGCATGCGCCCTTAAAATAGCATATGAATAACATGACTTTAAACTAGGTTTTTTCGGTCAGTGGCGGAATTGTTTTCTAAACCTGCAAAATAGCATGAGGGAATGTTTGCGCCGGAACACACCTCCTCTTTGCGCTGAACCGCCCCCGGGAGCGCAAGTGTATTTCTTAGTTAACCGGCGTGCGTCTGTGGAGGGAAAAGTCCGCTGTGCGCATGTGCAAAATAGGAAAGATACATGCGTCGGTGTACAAAGTCAATTACACTGGGTGCAAGATAGGGCCCATAGTGTTTAGTACTTATTCAAACAACAACATCTTTGTTTACCCTTGCGGCTGCTGCAGAGCTTCAGTTCATTCAGTCAAGACAGAGGAGGCAGAGTTATCAGATAGAGGGGGCAGAGTTATCAGACAGAGGGGGCAGAGTTATCAGACAGAGGGGGTAGAGTTATCAGACAGAGGGGGCAGAGTTATCAGACAGAAGGGGCAGAGTTATCAGACAGAAGGGCAGAGTTATCAGACAGAAGGGGCAGAGTTATCAGACAGAAGGGGCAGCGTTATCAGACAGAAGGGGCAGAGTTATCAGACAGAAGGGGCGGAGTTATCAGACGGAAGAGCGGAGTTATCAGATATAGGGGGTGGGGTTATCAGACAGAGGGGGTGGAGTTATCTGACAGAGGGGCGGAGTTATCAGACATAGGGGACGGAGTTCTCAGATAGAGGGGGTGGAGTTATCAGGTTTACTGACAGTTTGAGGATCGACAGAGTTTACACAAGCTCTTTTTAAGAACTTTCATTGGCTAAATATTTGTAAAACAGACAGACAGATGTAAAGGGTGAGAAGAGAACAGAGAACATTACTCCAGTTCTTAAAACTTTGCATTGGCTGCCAGTCAGTTACAGAATATATTTCAAAGGAGTGCTTTTAGTTTATAAATCGCTGAATGGTTTAGGACCCGAGTATATTTCTGATATGTTTGAAGAATATAAACTGAGCAGGGCTCTTAGATCTTATGAACACAGGTCAGCTAGTTGAGCCCAGAGTCCGAACTAAACATATAGAAGCTGTGTTTAGCACTTATGCTCTACACAACTAGAATAAACTACCAGAAGATCTTAGACGTGCCCCAAACGTATCGATTTTTAAATCTAGGTTAAAAACATTTCTTTTTTCACATGCTTATGACTGAGAACTTATACTTAATCACACTGTTCCACCTTACAGCTTCCTTTATTTTTTATTTTTTATATGTATTCTTTTGTATCTTGTATTATTATAAATGTTATTTATTTTTTGTAAAGCACATTGAATTGCGTCAATGTATGAATTGTGCTATATAAATAAATTTGCTTGCTTGCTTGCTAGAATTGAGAAAGAGATTGCTAGCCAACTTGTAAGTATCATTGTTTCATAAAATCGCCATTTGGCATGTGGTGTAAATTTTGAACCCTGGCTGAGATGTTCATAGTGTCCCATACACAGCCACTAGATGGTGCTACTAGCCTTCAGTGCTATCGGAAGCAAACCATGCATGAAATGGATGTATTTGAAAAAGCAACATTTTACAGTTTTAGTACTTTAACCCTCTGGAGTCTAGTGTGTTTTTGGGGCCCTTGGGATGTTTCGACATGCCCTGACATTTGTGCTTTTTTCAGTTATTTATAAACATGATAATGGCAAAGGTGTAAATTCACTCTATATAGCACACACAGGTCTACCATAATATGTAAGCATTGTGTATGTAGATGTTTGTATTTTTAAGAGAATAATGTTTATGCGTGGTTATTGAAAAAAATTAAAATGAAAGTTGCTGAAATAAGACCACAAAACTCATAATAAATATGTGTCAATAAGACTTTTGACTAATGGATGTTGTTGCTATGAGTTCTTGCTTCAAAATTATGTGAAAATAGTCTTGCTTTATCGTTCACATAAAACAATACATTGATTTAAATTGGGTAAGACCGGTTTTGCTTGGAAAGCCCAATATGCGAGGGGGGCGTGAACGAGGAGTGGTTTACACCTGAGAATACAATGTCCCACCCACTCTGCATAATTAGCCATGCATTCAGGTGTGACACTGACTGAGCCACAATGCAAGGACAAAAGATATATTTAGAAGAAGACTTATATTGACCATTTAAGATTTTGCTTACATCTATCTTGTAAATATCTTTTGCTATTTTATTAAAAAGGTTACAATTACAACAATAATTACAATCTCAACAATATTTCAAGTGTACTCTTTCTTTGTAAAAAAATGATTATAGGCCTACATTTTATTATGTATTCATTAGTTTGAATATAGCCAACATTTTTACTCATCTCAGTATAGCAATACAGTTTGCTAAAACATCATCATTCATTCACACAGAAATGCGAGTGTGCGAGCTGTGGTAAACAGCATCTCTACCGTTCATTCATTTACACAGAAACGCGAGTGTGCGAGCTGGGGTAAACAGCATCTCTACCGTTCATTCATTCACACAGAAACACGAGTGTGCGAGCTGTGGTAAACAGCATCTCTACCGTTCATTCATTTACACAGAAACGCGAGTGTGCGAGCTGTGGTAAACAGCATCTCTACCGTTCATTCATTTACACAGAAACGCGAGTGTGCGAGCTGTGGTAAACAGCATCTCTACCGTTCATTCACACAGAAACGCGAATCACTTGAGAAGGGAAAAAAACTTACTACAGTATTCCTTAGCTCAGTCGGATCCTTGCTCCTCGAAATACCCGCACTTCTGAGGGACATTTTCCATTATTATTATTCCTCACAGCGCTGCGAGACGGTGTAAACAAGTAGGCTACAATGATCTGAATAAACTTGTGTTTTCTTGAGCTGATATGGGGGGCGTTCACAGGCTTGCCTCAGCCATTTGCGTTTGAATAGCCCGCGCTCTCCGTGGGCGGAGTCACATTACAAGTAATTAGATGAGATGAGAACGACGGACATCTCGCTCTTTTCTTACAGATTACATGAACTGAGAATATTTGTTTTTTATATAAATTACTTCATTTAAAAGAAGAGAATTCAAGCTTCATGCCTGTGTGTCTGTATGCCTGTTTGACTGAGTATTCGCTGAGTTATTGTTCATTTTCGGACGCGTTTCAGAATGGACTTCACTGGCAGAGAGAAGGCAGAACTCGCTTCGTGTTTATTTTTCATTATTTGGCAAAAAGCACAACACTTTGTTTTTATTGTGAGTATACACAAAAATAATACACACTTAACAGGATAGATTGATGTATAACACAAGCATATAAGATAAAAAGTAATTTTTTTTTTTTTTTTTCACTGATAAGGAAAAAAACGAGCCTATCACGCCGGCGCGATAGCCGACCTCAGGGGGTTAATCCTTATACAGTCCACTATTGTGCCTCCACCACCAACAATATTTTTCTCAGACTTATGCAGTCCACGTGGGTCATACTTCTCAACTCTGACAATACGGATATCTGTATAAATATGGTAAAAATCCCATTCCTGCAAATGTTGTTTTTGTCTCTTGTTCTTGCATTCTACTGAGAGCAGATGCCACATTCTGTGACAAAATCATTTATTGTGATAGTATTTCATTAATTATTTTACAAACATTTACCTCAGTATCTTCAGCTGACAGTTTGGACTCTTCAGTCCATCAGAAAGAAGCTTCACTCCTGAATCATGCAGGTCATTGTTACTCAGGTCCAGCTCTCTCAGGACACAGTTTGAGGATTGTAATGCTGAAGACAAACTCTCACAACACTGAGCAGTGAGATTACATGTGGGAAATCTGAAGAAGAAAAACACAATGTAATTGCATACAGAATAAATCTTCCAAGTGTGATATTTAATAACTTATTGTTAAAAAATAAAGTATTTTAACTCAAACCTCAGTATCTCCAGCTGACAGTTTGGACTCTTCAGTCCATCAGAAAGAAGCTTCATTCCTGAATCATGCAGGTCATTGTTACTCAGGTCCAGCTCTCTCAGAAAGATGTTTGAGGATTGTAGAGCTGAAGACAAACTCTCACAACACTGAGCAGTGAGATTACAGCTATGAAGCCTGTGGAGAGAAGAAAACAAAAATAATGCAATAGTAATGCTTCTTAGGTAGGGTTTATAATAATTTGGAAAAACCTTTGACTAAATTGATGTAAGCAACAGGGATGCACTTATACCGATAACAGTATCGTTATCGGGCCCGATACTGTGCTTGTGTACTCGTACTCCAAAAAATGCTCTGATACTGAAAACCAATACCAGGCAGCATGTGTACAGTACAGTGTTTGTGTCCAGACAAACCCAGGGGGGGAAGAGCACTTCTGTTGCATGCTCTTGATTGCTGATCGTTCACTCAGCACACTTGTCATGGATTAAAACTAAATCGTATATTTAAATAAAACATGAACTGTTAGCTGCTTTATGTATAACAAGTGGTTCCCGACATTATTACAGGACGTTTGCAAGTCAAGAATTTTCATGAACGCAAACATCCAAAGCGTGCGCATTTAACACTGTTTGCTGCCGTCTCAGACAACACGTGAATACTGAATTGAGTTCTCTTTCACATCTTGCGCTTGTACGGACGAATTCACACAAAATTATGTAAAAACGCCCGTCTTGGTGAGTATCCTAGTAAACATAGTCAGTTATATCTCAAGTGAATGTAGACAGTATATTCATATGGGATCTGTGCATTCGGTCATAAAGGGGCAGCAGTCTAATAAACCTTCTGCTGTGTTTTAATGTTAATCAAACAATAAAGGACAAAGAAATCACTCACTGCTCTTGAATCTTTTGTAACTTTGTAAAGATCCATCTATATTTAATGTATACAGCAATGAAAATGCAGTGTTATTTCACATTTGATTGCTTTATTTAAATGTCTGTACCTGAAAACTATTGACCTAGCCTACCTGAAAAACTCTAAAACACAGTGGCCTTTCTCTGTTCTATTTGTGCTATTTGTAATTAGATTATTTTTCTTTTTTTATTATTGACTGCTTACTTGTCCTTAAAGGATTAGTTCATTTTAAAAAAAATGTTTGCTGATAATTTACTCACCCTGATGTCATCCAAGATGTCCATGTCTTTCTTCAGTCGAAAAGAAATAAAGGGTTTTGAGGAAAACATTCCAGGATTTTTCTCCATATAATGGACTTCAATGGCAACCAACGGTTTGAAGGTACAAATGTCCGTCTCAATGCAGCTTCAAAGTCTCAACACGAGAAATAAGGGTCTTATCTAGCGAAACGATCTGTCATTTTCTAAAATATATATACTTATAAATATATATATATATATATATATAATATATATATACTTTTTAACCACAAATGCTCGCCGTGTACCATCTCTGAGATGCGTTGGAAAGGTCATGCGTCACGTCATCTAAGTTATTTGTCTGTTTACTCCGGTTCATAAAGGTAGAGAAGGGCAAAAAATTCCATCTCATTTTCTCCTCCAACTTCAAAATCGTCCTACATGTTTGTTTTGAATTTATTATTATTATTATTTGTATTTTTTTCGCGACCTTTCCAACATGATGACGCAATGTGTGGCGCATCTCAGAGATGGTACAAGACGGGCATTTGTGGTTAAAAAGTATATATACACTTACCTAAAGGTTTATTATGAACACCTGTTTAATTTCTCATTAATGCAATTATCTAATCAACCAATCACATGGCAGTTGCTTCAATGCATTTAGGGGTGTGGTCCTGGTCAAGACAATCTCCTGAACTCCAAACTGAATGTCAGAATGGGAAAGAAAGGTGATTTAAGCAATTTTGAGCGTGGCATGGTTGTTGGTGCCAGACGGGCCGGTCTGAGTATTTCACAATCTGCTCAGTTACTGGGATTTTCACACACAAACATTTCTAGGGTTTACAAAGAATGGTGTGAAAAGGGAAAAACATCCAGTATGCGGCAGTCCTGTGGGCGAAAATGCCTTGTTGATGCTAGAGGTCAGAGGAGAATGGGCCGACTGATTCAAGCTGACAGAAGAGCAACTTTGACTGAAATAACCACTTGTTACAACCGAGGTATGCAGCAAAGCATTTGTGAAGCCACAACACGCACAACCTTGAGGCGGATGGGCTACAACAGCAGAAGACCCCACCGGGTACCACTCATCTCCACTACAAATAGGAAAAAGAGGCTACAATTTGCACGAGCTCACCAAAATTGGACAGTTGAAGACTGGAAAAATGTTGCCTGGTCTGATGAGTCTCGATTTCTGTTGAGACATTCAGATGGTAGTCAGAATTTGGCGTAAACAGAATGAGAACATGGATCCATCATGCCTTGTTACCACTGTGCAGGCTGGTGGTGGTGGTGTAATGGTGTGGGGGATGATTTCTTGGCACACTTTAGGCCCCTTAGTGCCAATTGGGCATCGTTTAAATGCCACAGCTTACCTGAGCATTGTTTCTGACCATATCCATCCCTTTATGACCACCATGTACCCATCCTCTGATGGCTACTTCCAGCAGGATAATGCACCATGTCACAAAGCTCGAATCATTTCAAATTGGTTTCTTGAACATGACAATGAGTTCACTGTACTAAAATGGCCCCCACAGTCACCAGATCTCAACCCAATAGAGCATCTTTGGGATGTGGTAGAACGGGAGCTTCGTGCCCTGGATGTGCATCCCACAAATCTCCATCAACTGCAAGATGCTATCCTATCAATATGGGCCAACATTTCTAAAGAATGCTTTCAGCACCTTGTTGAATCAATGCCACATAGAATTAAGGCAGTTCTGAAGGTGAAAGGGGGTCAAACACAGTATTAGTATGGTGTTCCTAATAATCCTTTAGGTGAGTGTATATATATATATATATATTTTTTTTTTTAAATGACTAAATCGTTTTGCAAGATAAGACCCTTATTTCTCGACTGGGATTGTGTAGAGACTTTGAAGCTGCATTGAGACGGACATTTGAACCTTCTTTGAACATTGGAATAGTTGGTTGCCATTGAAGTCCATTCTGTGTAGAAAAATCCTGGAATATTTTCCTCAAAAACCTTCATTTCTTTTCGACTGAAGAAAGAAAGACATGGATATCTTGGATGACATCAGGGTGAGTAGATTATCAGCAAAAAATGTTTTGAAAGTGAACTAATCCTTGCCTAATTAATGTCAATGTAAAACATTAGTAAAGTCGTTTTTGCTGTAGTATCAAAATTGTAATAGAGAATTGTGATATTTCTCTGGTATCTATTTTTACCGCTGACACAATCCTCAGCACTGAGCCCTGCTGGAGCTGCTCTAAATATGTGCTGTGCTATTAAATGATAGATAAAATATGATAGAGCAATAGAAAGAACAGTGAAAGTAATAGAAGATCATACAATACATTTTAACAGGCTTAAAGGTGCTGTATGTAGCTTTTTTACCAAAACGAATCCTTTTTTTATTGCCTGTGTGTGAAGGGGTTGTAATCTCACATTAAAATGATCCACTTTACGGGTTTTGCTATTACCTCTGAAAGCAAGTATTCTTATTTTTATGTGAAGGTCCCGGGTCGGATTTACCGCCAGTGACGTCACCTGCATGCGCGCTCCTGAGCCTCTCGCCTCGTCTAGCCCAGAGATGGCTCTGGTCTAGCCTATTGACTTTGCACTCAACAGCGACGACACTGCAACTTATGACATGGACTTATGACTTATGCAACTTATGACATGTCTGATAATAACACTAAGAAACGACCTGCTCCCAGCACAACACAGACTCCAACACAAACTCCACATATTGATTAAAAAAAAAAAAAGTTTTTCCTGCTGAAGCTCGTAAGGCCAGACGTGAATCGGATGAACTTCGGGTGAAAAAACACGGCTCAACATCGGCAGGGCATTTGAATCATGGAGAAACCTTATCTACAAACCTAGAATGTACATTTCCTGAAGAAAATGTGAAGTGGTGCTTGCAGTGACAAAATTCGGCACGGTTGATAGGGTTTCATACTTATCATGGTACGAGCATGGAGCATTAGTTCAACGTCAAGCTGATAAAAGTAGCCTATTATTGTAACGTTGCAGTGGGAGTTTACCTTAGTTTCCAGCATGTTGTGTGATGCTTTCTCCGGTGTGTTGCGTCTCAGTCTGGAAGGTACCCACACAGTGCTCGTTCATAAATTCGAGCACGCGCTTGAAAAATTATTGGTTGCAATCTGAAACATCACCGCTAGAGGTCGCTGAAAACTACATACAGCACCTTTAAGCATGGAAAAAACTGAAGGAAATATATATTTGTTAAACTAATTAAGCCAACTCATATGATTTATGATATTTTGGTTTCTCTACCCAATACATAAAAAAAAGACAAATGCAATAAAAATACAGGTATCGGTATCGGTACTCGGTATCGCCAAGTACCAGAAAGTATTGGAATCGAACTTGTTCTGGGAAAAGTGGTATCAGTACATCCCTAGTAAAGATAAAAAAATCCAAAGTTAAAAAAAAATATCTTTATAAAATCAAAACCAGTATTTTCAGTTTCTTTAATTTATGATAAAATTAGGAATATTAAAATGGGTTAAAACTCAGGTTGCTGGGGACTTCCGGTTTAAGGGCTAATGGAGTAGACGTGTTGTCTCTTGCTCCCGTATCTTTCAGTTTAACCCAGCATTTTAAGCCAATTTGATCGTTTATTTAGTTTCAAAACTGAACTAAATATACTACGCACGTTGTAACTGTCTAAACATGACTTCTAAATCGGCTAAGCAGAGCAAAAAAGAAAACGAAAACGGACTCTGTAGATGACGCTGCTAGCGAGCTTAACCCCCTGACGCTTTTTTTTTATCAGTGTAAAAGAAACTCATAAATACTCTGTTGACTTTGATTTTTCATAGGAGTTTCATACATCAATCGATTCTGTTAAATGTGTATTATTTTTGTGTATACTCACAATAAAAACAAAGTGTGGTGCTTTTCGCCAAATAAAGAAAAATAAACACGAAGCGAGTTCTGCCTTCTCTCTGTCCGTGTAGTCCATTCTGAAACGCGTCCGAAAATGAACTGTAACTCAGCGAATACTTCTCACACAGACACGTGAGATATGTATTTATGAAGCTTGAAATCTCTTCTTTTAAATGAAGTAATTTATATAAAAAACAAATGTTTTCAACTCATGTAATCCGTTTGAAAGCAAGGAGAGGTACTGTTTTTCCTTCTGCCTCATTATCTCTATAATAAGCCGCCCCGCTATTCACATGGTAAATAGTTTAGGGGATCTAGTATGCATCGCATACGCCCCCCGATCAATGCCATAAAAACACAGTTTCTTCATCAGACTTACTGATAGTTCATCGCGTTTTGAGTATGGCACGCTTCTCCGGTAAAGACGCCCTTCAGATGATTCTGGACAGTGAGGAAGAATGCACCTTTTCCTCAGAGGAAGATTGAAACTCAGACGACGAACGGCAGCATTTTGAAGAGCGAGTCTTTTGCTCTTTAGTCTTTTGTCTTTTATTTTTCGTGGTCGCATTTATGAAGAAAAAACAATATTACGTGACAGTTCTCCATTATGGATGCGAGCGTTCTGAAAGCAGCACGAAAAGACTTTCAAACTTTCACAGAGACCTCAAAACAGAAAGTACAAATCCTTTCTTTAAAACGAATTTCGTTTTATATTAATTGTATCTTAATTTTAATAATTTTTTCATTAACAAATTTCCTGGATTTAATACATAAAAAGTCAAACAAAACCATCCAAAACAAAAAACTATGTAGCCTAATAAATGTGCATTTCTCCGGTGCGTTCACTAGCCTACTGCGAAGATCGCGAGTCAATAGCCTATCGTCAACTTCATCTTTGCCAGAAGTTAATAAACAATTAAAATGTCTTATTGCAATATTTTACATATTCATAATCATTACTTTTGGTGGATCTTTGAGGCAGCTTTTTAGGTTTATGGCATTTTGGAAAAGAGCTCTTCACGTACGCCCTTCAGCACATCAGGTGTGAACTACTAAATATGCATGATCGTTTACGCCCCATCCGCATATTGGCTTTCCAAACTAGAAGTGTTTCACAAAACTTAAATCAATGTATCGTTTTATGTGAATGATTAGGCAGGATGATTTCCACATCATTTTGAAGAAAAAAACTCTAGGCGATGACATCCATTAGTCAAAAGTCTTATTGACACATATTTACTATGTGTTTTGTGGCCTTATTTCAGAAACTTTAGTTTTTAGTTTTTTCAATAACCATGCATAAACATTATTCTCTCAAAAATGAAAACATGTACATACACGTGGCTCACATATTATGGTAGCCCTGCTTGTGCTATATAGAGTGAATTTACACCTTTGCCATTAATATGTTTATAAGCAACTGAAAAAAGCACAAATGTCAGGGCATGTCAGAACATCTCAAGGGCCCCAAAAACTGCCCAGACCCCAGAGGGTTAACATGGCAGCGATGATCAAGCTCCTGGAACAACATCGCTAGGCCTTATCGACCGAATTCAAAACAACCATCTTGACACTCGAAGAGAAAATTTATTGCATTTGTTGGAGAATTTCATACATGAGTCTATGTTGGAGAATTTTATTTGTCTCATACGTGAGTCCAATCCAAATGTATGAATGTTAAAGGAAACTAGGCCTAAGATAGGGGAGGCCTAAAATTATGGAAAACAGGAAGAACAGGTCAAAGGGAACAAAATGATGAGAAACACTGAACCTGTCAAAAAGTGTATGTAGAGACAAAAACTGGGGAGGGTTGTGTGAGGACAAGACAAAAACTGGGTGAAAGGTAACGGGGAGAGAAGAGTGGAAAAGTACCCAACAAGCCATATATGAAATCATATTAAATAAAGCGCATGCGCCAGTATGGCCACCAATAGAAATTAGACATTAATGCAGGTGTTTCTAATCGTGGTGAAGTGATAAGGAGGAGCAAAGAGAAAAAGATAACTGTATGAATGCTAATTGGACACCAAAGTGGACGTTACATGACGTAAAAAGAGGTATAAGACCCAAGTGTAAACCATTGTAAGATCAGATGTCCGGATGGCCAACCGGCTTCTCACTTTGTTGCTTGTCAATAAAGTTATTTCTCCTGAGACCTGAAACTTCGACTCTGAAAGATTTTTTGAAGACCTGAACCAAAGACAGAGAATTGGCCACAACACATTCAGACCACACTGTCGGATCACACACATAAAATTGCCTCGCTCGAATCGAGTGCCAATGATCTAGACGAACGGGTGCGGGCGTTGGAAACGACTTGCGCCACAATGGCTGAGTCCAATGTGAAATTACAAGATAAAGTTGTGGACCTTGAGTCACGAAGCCGCCGAAACAACATTCGGATTGTGGGCTTACCGGAATCGCTCGAAGGGCCACATCCTTCAGTTTTCTTCGCGCAAGTCCTTGCAGACATTCTGGGAGAAGAAATTTTACCCTCTCCGCCGGAGATTGACCGGGCACACAGAGCTCCCGTTAGTAAACCAATGACCGGGAAGAAACCGAGGCCAGTTATCATCCGACTCCACCGCTACCATCAAAAAGAGTTGATCGTCCGAGAGGCTCGAGCCAAAAGAGGCAAACTGGTTTACCAAGGCAACCCGGTTGCCATCTACGAGGATTACGCGCCTGACGTGGCTACTGAACGCGCTAAATACCGGTCCATAATGGCAGAACTATATAACCTTGGATATAAACCAACTTTGTTTTTTCCTGCACGGCTCTCAATCTGGACCAAAGACGGCGGTAAGAAGATGTTATCTTCGGTGACGGAGGCCGAGAACTTTGTTGCAGCTGCCCGCTCCTCGGATCATGTGCCATAACCTGTCCAACAGTCAACCAGTCGGCAGGGTTAATATTGCTGTTCTCAGTTTTCTAGCGGTTAAATTGATGCAAGTTATAGAAACTATTTCCAATGTTTCCACTTTGTGCTGAAGCCGGGGTTATTTTTGCCTTTTTTACTTATTTATTTTTGGCTTTTTTTCTTTTCCTTTTTTTTTCTCCCTTTTCAGTCACACCAGAGAGTCGGAAATTATAGTAGTTTTTCTATCCGCTCAATGCCGTCTATAGTAACTGTCTGGCCGGCTTGACATGATTATTGCATCGATTATTTCATTGATTTAACGTATTTTATGTATGCATGCCTGAATATACAGATACATTGTTATTATTTCTGACTTTGTTTTGTTCGACTGTTTTCAGGTTAAACTATATAATTTTACAATTATAGGGCCAACTTTTACATGTGCATATGTATGCAGAGACTAGGCATTTATTTATCTAGACATTTATTTATCCTAAGGTTTATTTTTTCTTCATACTGTTGTATTTCAAAATCACATTGGTTGCCTCATAGCTGGCAGCTACACCTTAAAAACGGGGTGTTGGATATATTGGTCTACCTTTACCTTTTTCTTTTTTTTTCTTTTTTAGCGCAATTTTCCACCGGACAAAATTGCGATTGTTAACTCATGATTTCTGTTCTGTCTGTGCGCACCAATCTTGCACTTCTATCTACTCCTCAACCAGACCACCTAGAGACTTCGGGTTTTCGGCTTTATGTTAAGGAAGGTCTAATCTCGGGAACGCACAAAAAAAATCCAGGAAAAGATTTACTATCTCTTAGTGTTGTGATCCCATGACGTCAGAAAATTGCGCTAAAACACTCACTGAGTTTTTATTACTTGTTTTTCTTTTTCTCTCCTATATTTGGATCCAGAATGCTTTCTGCCAGTTCAATGCTATCCTGTTTCGTTAAACTCACAGAATGGTTAATACCATAATGTTAAGTGACGGAAACCTGCGCTTAGTGTCGTGGAACACCAAGGGGATGAACAGTGCCGCCAAAGCTAGTAAGATTTTACTAGCGCATTTACGGGATCTTAAGGCAGATATTATGTTTCTACAAAAAACTCACATACGAACGTTGGATATACTACGTATCAAGAGAACATGGATGGGTCACCTGTTTCATTCCAAATTCTCTCAGAGAGCTCGCGGGGCTGCTATCATTATCCATAAAAGAGTTATGTTTGAACACACTGATACTATTATAGATCTAAATGGCCATTTTGTTATGGTCTCGGGCAAGCTCCAAAACATAACAGTAATTTTGGTTTCCATATATGCCCCCAATTGGGACAATGATGAGTTTTTCGTTAAGTTTTTTTCAAGCTTACCCAAAGTAGATGAACATCATATAATTATTGGAGGGGATTTTAACTTGGTTCAAGACGTATCCATGGACAGGTCTTCCTCTAAACAGTCTACTTTAACAAAATCAGCCAATGTGGTGCTAAACAATGCCTCTCAACTGGGACTCTCTGACCCTTGGAGGTTTAAAAACCCTCAAGGCAAGGCTTTTTCATTCTTTTCCCATGTTCATCATACATTTTCTAGAATTGATTTCTTTTTGGTAGATAATAAATTGTTACACTGTATTTCCATGTGCACTTATCACGCATTAGTGGTCTCTGATCATGCCCCAGTATCTATTGATGTAACTTTGCCAACTAACAGACCGTCGCCCCCACCCTGGAAATTTAACTCCTCCAGATTATCAGATAGCTCATTCAAAGATTTCCTTTCCTTGCAGATTAAGTTTTACTTCAAACTCAATCAGACTCCAGATATTAACAGTCACACCTTGTGGGAGGCTTTCAAAGCATTCATTCGTGGCCAGGTAATTTCATATTCCTCACAAGTAAGGAAAGCCAAAAAACTTAGACTATCCGCAATAGCTGACAAACTGTCTAAGTTAGATGTCTCTTATGCCGCTTCCCCTTCACCTGTCCTCTATGCTAAAAGAGTTCAATTACATTCAGAATTCAACCTTCAGTTGACCGATCTAACAGAGAGACAGCTTAGGCCAGCGTTTCCCAACCGGGGTGCCGCGGCACCCTGGGGTGCCTTCTGGCGAGAGCAGGGGTGCCGTGTAAAAACTCCATCAAACATTTAAAAATTGCTAAAATGTGTACAAATTTTTTTTTCTCGGATATCGCATCGTCGGAAGTCTCTAATAATAACAAATAATGTGCACAAATTTATAATAAAAATGCAAATCATAAGTTTTCGGTGTTGAATTGCGAAAGTTTTTTTGATTTTATTCCCGTGCCTCATTCCCAGTACGTCCACATAACGCTGCCTATTTTTCATTGTTGCGCTTACGGTCAAATACACACGAAAAAATTGTCACAACGTCCGTCTTGCCGCGTATTCACAGAAACACATCGGTTATATCCGTGCTGCTGTCAATGGTAACGTGTGCGATTAATGTTTTTCAGTTTAACGCGTTAAAAATATTTAACGCAATTAAAGCAGCATCCGTTTTTTTTTCTGTCATTCTTTGGCTAGCGTTACATTATATAATCACGTTCTTCTTCATGCAAATGATTTTAAACCATGCAAGCGAGAAAATACAAAAGAGAATGCGCTGTCTGTGATGCTGACACACACAACACACACGACACACAGAACGATGCGCGCCAGAATCAACTTCTCTTTCGCGCTTTCGCTTTGAGTATCCTCATGAGAGCAGTCTTAAATTAGTTAAATAAAGTCTTAAATGAACGTTAAGAGTTGTGAGAAAATGGGACGCGTGTGGGATCCACATGTGCAGCACTGACATCAGAATCAAAGAACACTTCATTCATAAAAAGATGTCATTAAACAATTATTTTAAATATACTGCCTTTATGTTGTTTCTACATTAATTTGGAGATTAACTGTGAAATTATTACATAAAATATATTAAAAACAAGCTATCTTGTGCAATTATAACAAAATTATCCCAATATAAAACACAAATACACTGAGTGAGCAAACATTTAGGTGAGATTTGCAATGGTAATTGAGCAATGTTTATACATGAATAAAAGCCTTAATTAAATATGTCATCATGTAAATGTAAATTGATCTCTTCAGAAGAAATTAATGATTTCCTAGACTTTAAATGGATGGACAAAATTTTTTTATAATATTAAAAATATCTATATGACAGTAGGCCTATATGGTAGTTCCCTGTGGTATTGAAAATTGATACATTTCAATGTATAGTATCAAAGTACCGTTTTTTCCGGACTATAAGTCGCACTTTTTTTCATAGTTTGGCTGGTCCTGCGACTTATATTCAGGTGCGACTTATATATCAAAATTAATTCAGACTGAGATGAAAACATTACCGTCTACAGCCGCGAGAGGGCGCTCTATGGCGGAGTTGTTTAGAAGCAACACCAAGGATGAAGAAAATTCAATGGATTCAGTGATGTGGAATGAGATCGCGGGAGCTTGGTGAACTTGTTTACTGGTAACTTGCTTGTTGGACTCGCTGGTTTATGTTTATTTAGCCTATTCAGCCTCCCAGGTGTATGTTCTTTATGCTACTGTGTAGCTGAATAACAGTTAATGTGTTGCGTTAACACACCGGACACCTACTCAGCCTGTTGTTTTGTGTGCTACTGTGTAGTTAAATAACTTCCCTTTCCAGATTAAATGTCTGTTCTTGGTCTTGGATTTTGTGAAATAAATTTCTAAATAAATGCGACTTATAGTCCAGTGCGACTTATATACCGTATTTTTCGGACTATAAGTCGCACTTTTTTTCATAGTTTGACTGGTCCTGCGACTTATAGTCAGGTGCGACTTATATATCAAAATTAATTCAGACTGAGATGAAAACATTACCGTCTACAGCCGCGAGAGGGCGCTCTATGGCGGAGTTGTTCAGAAGCCACACCCAAGGATGAAGAAAATTCAATGGATTCAGTGATGTGGAATGAGATCGCGGGAGCTTGGTGAACTTGTTTACTGGTAACTTGGTTGTTGGTCTCGCTGGCTTATGTTAATTTAGCTTATTCAGCCTCCCATGTATATGTTCTTTATGCTATTGTGTAGCTGAATAACTGTTAATGTGTTGCGTTAACATACCGGATACCTACTCAGCCTGTTGTTCTGTGTGCTACTGTGTAGTTGAATAACTTGCCTTTCCATATTAAATGTCTGTTCTTGGTCTTGGATTTTGTGAAATAAATTTCTAAATAAATGCGACTTATAGTCCAGTGCGACTTATATATGTTTTTTTCCTCTTCATGACGCATTTTTTGACTGATGCGACTTATATTCCGGAGCGACTTATAGTCCGAAAAATACGGTATGTTTTTTCCTCTTCATGACGCATTTTTTGACTGATGCGACTTATACTCCGGAGCGACTTATAGTCCAGAAAATACGGTAGTATCGTAACAACACAAGTGTAGGGTGCCACACATTTTTTTAAATTTTCAAAGGGTGCCTTGACTGAAAAAAGGTTGGGAAACAATGGCTTAGGCAATGTAGACAGCATTTTTTTGAGCATGGAGACAAGGCTGGTAAGCTCTTGGCCTATCAGGCTCGATCGGCTAGCACTTCAAGATGAATTTCTGGTATCAGATCCCCAACAGGTGAATTAGTTACGGAACCAGCTGAAATTAACCTGGTTTTCTCAGACTATTATGCTAGACTGTACACTTCAGAAAGCCCTCCCAATAATACTACAAATTTATATCTTCTCAACTCGCTTGAATATCCCACAATTGATGAAAGCACTGCTAAGAATCTAGGCAACCCAATTACAGAATCAGAGATACAGGTAGCAATTAATTCTATGAAACCAGGAAAATCTCCTGGCCCTGATGGCTTTACTGTTGAGTTCTATAAAGCTTTTGCTCCCCTTTTAGTTCTTACTTTAGCACTGCTTTTCAATGACTCTTTTAAGATGGGCTGCCTTCCTCCTACTTTATCCGAGGCCTCTATTTCTTTGCTCCTTAAAAAGGATAAAGATCCTATTTCTTGCAGTAGTTATAGACCAATATCACTTCTGAACGTAGATTTTAAAATCCTGGCTAAAGTTTTATGTTCTCGCCTTGAACGTGTATTACCATGTTTAATTTTTCATGACCAGACAGGCTTCACCCCAGGAACACACTCTTTTTTTAACACTAGAAGGCTTCTCAACATTCTCTTTTCCCGCCCATCTGACTTACCCGAAATTATTGTCTCTCTGGATGCTGAGAAGGCCTTCGACAGGGTGGAATGGGGTTATTTGTTTTTTATTTTGGAAAAGTTTGGGTTCGATTCTAATTTTATCTCCTGGATCCGACAGGGATGCCCCCTTTCTCCCTTAATTTTTAATCTAGCCATAGAACCTTAAGCTATCTGGCTCCGTAGCCACAATGGCTTTGAGGGAATTTCTCGCCATGGTTTAGTTCACAAGCTCTCTCTTTATGCTGACGACCTTTTATTATATGTCTCAAACCCTGCTGCCTTCCTACCCCCAGTTTTGGATATCCTAGACAAATTTAGTCAACTATCTGGTTACAAGATAAATATACAAAAAAGTGAAGTATTTTTGGTTAACTCTGAAGCTAAAAAACTTCCACGATCACTCTTACCCTTCAAGATTGCGCCTGATGTTTTCAAATGCCTGGGGGGTCCTCTTTACGAATTCATATAATAATCTATTTGCAAAAAATTTTCAACCGCTTGTGGACAAATCAAAACTAGACATGTGTAGGTGGGCCTCTCTACCTTTATCCCTTGTAGGTCGAATTAACTTGGTCAAAATGGTTATTCTACCCAAATTTATGTACCTCTTTCAACACTTACCTATTTGTATTAGGAAATCTTTCTTTACTGGCTTTGACAGTCTTTTGCGGTCATTTCTATGGGGGAATAAACCTGCTCGCCTTAAGAAATCAACTCTCCAACTTCCTAAAGCTAAAGGAGGCCTTGCACTTCCCAACTTTCAGCAGTATTACTGGGCCTGTAACATTAACAAGCTTCTTTTTTGGAACAAAGATATCTACTCTGACAGCCCTCCTTGGCTGCATACAGAAACGTCATCAATGAAAAGCACTCTCTATTCGGTTGTCTGTTCTCAGCTTCCCTTAGTTGTAAACAAAGTTTCAGATAATCCAGTAGTCACTAGCTCTCTTAAAATTTGGGTCCAATTTAGGAAACATTACAGATTACATAGAGGCTCCACTTATATGCCCATCCTCAATAACTACTTTTTTCCCCCGTCTGGTTCAGAACCCTGCATTTCGTCTCTGGTCATCTAATGACCTTCTCAAGATTAGTGACCTCTATGATGAGGGAGTATTTGTCTCTTTCTCTTCCTTATCTAAAAAGTATAACCTACCCAGTCATCACTTATTCCGGTTCTTTCAAATCAGACACTTTGTACAGAAGCAGTTCCCCTACTTTCCCAATCGCCCCCCTGAAACAAAAATTGATCACTTTCTTGCTTTAAATGCCAACCACAGGCATTTAATCTCAGTCATTTATAATTTAACCCTCAGGGGTCTGAGGTGTTTTTGGGGTCCTTGAGATGTTCTGACATGCCCTGACATTTGTGCTTTTTTCAGTTGCTTATAAACATATTAATGGCAAAGGTGTAATTACACTCAACTCAACTCAACTTTTATTTATAAAGCACTTTCAAAACCATTAGAATGGACCAAAGTGCTGTCCATAAGTAGGCTAATCAATAACTCTAAAATACATACAGACATTAAGTTACATTAAAACAAGACACAAGAGAATCAAACAACAAATCACTCACAGTTCTCAGACCTAATCAAATGCCAAAGGCTTGATTAAATAAATAAGTCTTCAATTCCTTTTTAAAAATATCCATGCCTGATGAGCTTTAGAGGCTGAGAGGATAGTGGCAACACATTCCAAAGTGCAGGAGCCGCAACAGAAAAAGCGTGATCTCCACTACGCCTCAAGCGAGACCGTGGGACGGTTAGGAGCATATTCTGAGAGGAGCGAAGATGACGTTGATACTGATAAGGAATTAACATGTCTTTTATGTACACAGGAGCTTGATCATGTAGTGCTTTAAAAACAAACATCAACACCTTGTATTGTGAAGGGATATCAATAAAGGTGTTATGTGATCCCGTTTTCTGGTATTTGTTAAAAATCTCGCTGCAGCATTCTGAACACGTTGAAGACAAGTAACCAGTGATTCACTTATGCCCAGATAAAGAGCATTACAATAGTCCAGCCGGGTTGAAACAAAGGCATGCACAACAATCTCCAAGTCCTTGTACGAAAGGATTGGTTTCAGTTTAGACAGTTTTCTTAACTGGAAAAAAGATGATTTCACAACGCTGTTAACTTGACGATCAAAGCGTAATTCAGAATCGAAAAATACTCCAAGGTTCTTTACATAACTTTGCATATTGTTGGACAGTAGTCTATTATTTCCAGCCAGAGCATTCCCAAGCTCCTTGTTACCAAACATGATAAACTCAGTCTTATCCTCATTTAATTGTAAAAAATTATTTGCTAGCCATCCCTTTACCTCAGTCAAGCACTTATAAAAATTAGTAAAAGATGCACAGCCATCACACTCCAAAGGAAGGTACAATTGTAAATTATCAGCATACAAGTGATAGTTAATATTATGCTGCTTAAAAATAGACCCCAGGGGTAACATATACAGTGAGAACAGAGTCGGACCAAGGATTGATCCCTGAGGAACCCCGCAAGAAATAGCAGCGGATGCAGAGACATAATTTCCAATTTTAACAGAGCATGTCCTGTCATGCAAATAAGAGGAAAGCCACTTAAGGGCTACACCATTGATCCCTACATAATCTCTAAGGCGGTCTATTAAAATTGCGTGATCTAAAGTATCAAAGGCTGCACTTAAATCTAACATCATTATGGCAACACTTTTCCCGGAGTCAATACTCAACAAAATATCATTTGTAACCTTCAATAATGCTGATTCTTTGCTATGTTTGGTCCTAAATCCAGACTGAAAAATATCCATTATGTTATTTACAATGAAGAAATCTGTAAGTTGATTATGGACAACTTTCTTTAAAATCTTAAAAGGCAATTTCGAAATAGGTCTGAAATTTTTTAACTCATGTGAATCCAAATGATGTTTTTTCAAAACCGGCTCAATAACGGCATGCTTAAACCCTGATGGTACAGTTCCATGATATAAACTACTATTGATAATCAATAGTATACTAGGACCAATAGTGTCTACAACCTCTTTAAACAATCGCGACGGGAGAATGTCATTGTCAGGTTTTGTACAAACGAAGCAGGCAAGATGGTAAGTTTGATATTTTAATAGCAGAATGGATCGGACACAGCGTGAAAGGTGAGTAAACAGGAAGTAGATAATTGGATGAAGCTTAACTGAATGATAATAAAGTCTTTCTTTCTCTTGCAGATGCAGATGATGAAGATTCTCTGAAGAGGAATCTGAAGACAGGCTGAAAAAGATCGGGATCAACGGTAAGTATGCAGGTAGGTGAAGTAGAGAGTCTGTGTGTCATGAATAGACATGTATTGACGAGACCAGACAAAGAGTGAGTGACTGAGTGCTGAATATAAAGGTGAGCTGGTGATGGGATCCAGGTGACGGTGATTGCTACTTAGAAGAGAGTGAGTGCAGGTGTGCTCCAAGGAGGATTCTGGGGAGTGTAGTGCAGAGACAGATGAGGAAGACAGATGGTGAATGTGACAGTCATAAAGTGAGATAGTCGGCTTTAAATGCATTATTATCTTTTCCAGCTGAGCTAATGTAATAGATTCAAATTTACTTAAACAACGAAAAGGATTAATTATATCGGCTACAACATTGCCTACAGGCACAATATTCGACCAAATAAGAACAACCTTATCAATAAAATATTTTAAAAAGCTATCACACAGATCCTTAGACGGGGAAGGAAAATAATTGATAGACGGACTCATTACTTTATCTATAGTTGAAAATAGTACCTTCGGATTATTTGCATTATGTGATATAATTCGCGAAAAATACGAAGATCTGGTGGCTCTAACAGCGTTTTGATAGTTTGATAGAGATTCTCTAAGAATATCATAAGATATCTGCAATTTATCTTTCAGCCACCTACGCTCTGCAAGCCGACAAACCCGCCTCAAATTACAAGTTGCATCATTTAGCCACGGTCGTTTTTTAACTTTTTGACATCTCATTTTAAAAGGCGCAACATTATCCAAGATCTCAGAGCAAACATGATTAAAAGAGTCCACCAATTCATCAGGTCCCACAACTGACAATATGGTAGGCTCAATATGAAGGGCTACTTCAGTAAAAGCAGTTGAGAACGCACTAGGTGTAGAAGTAGTGATAACCCTGGACAAGAATGATGGAGGCTGATGACAGTCATTTGTTGTAGAGGTAAAATTAAACCTAATAGGCATATGATCCGAGATGCCCATTTCTTCAACACAAATATTATCTATCGTTATCCCCAAAGAAAAGACCAAGTCAAGTGTGTGGCCATGATCGTGTGTTGGTCCGGAGACACATTGAGATAAGTTAAAAGAATCAGCTAAAACTAGAAAAAAAAGTTTGTTGAGACAAACTTTAAGTTGGCTTGAGAAAGCCGGACCAGAGAGTTTGAAGAAGTTTAAAGTAGTTTGAAGTTTAAATTAGGTTAAAGTTTGATAGATAGATTAGTTTGAAAGAAAGAATAGTTAGAAAAAAAGAAACACATTAGTTAAAAAGGAAAAGAAAAATTAGTTTGATATATAGATAGATTAGTTAGAAATAAAGAAAGATAGATTAGTTAGTTAGAAAGATAGATTAGTTAGAAAGAAAAAGATAGATAAGTTAGAGAGATAGATTAGTTAGGAAGAAAGAAAGAAAGATAGATAAGTTAGTTAGTTAGAAAGATAGATAGATTAGTAAGAAAGAAAGAAAGATAGATAAGTTAGTTAGTTAGAAAGATAGATAGATTAGTAAGAAAGAAAGATAAGTTAGTTAGAAAGATAGATAGATTAGTTAGAAAGAAAGATAGATAAGTTAGTTAGAAAGATAGATAGATTAGTAAGAAAGAAAGATAGATAGTTAAGTAAGTTAGAAAGATAGATTAGTTAAAAAGAAAGATAGATAAGTTAGAAGGATAGATAGATTAGTTCAAAAGAAAGAAAGATAGATAGATTAGTTAAAAAGAAAGAAACATAGATAAGTTAGTTAGAAAGATAGATAGATTAGTAAGAAAGAAAGAAAGATAGATAAGTTGGTTAGATAGAAAGATAGATAGATTAGTAAGAAAGAAAGAAATATAAGTTAGTTAGAAAGATAGATAGATTAGTAAGAAAGAAAGAAAGAAAAATAAGTTAGTTAGAAAGATAGATAGATTAGTTAGAAAGAAAGAAAGAAAGATAGATAAGTTAGTTAGAAAGATAGATAGATTAGTAAGAAAGAAAGAAAGATAAGTTAGTTAGAAAGATAGATTAGTAAGAAAGAAAGATAGATAAGTTAGTTAGAAAGATAGATTAGTTAAGAAGAAAGAAAGATAGATAGATAAGTTAGAAAGATAGATAGATTAGTTAAAAAGAAAGAAAGATAGATAAGTTAGTTAGAAAGATAAATAGATTAGTAAGAAATAAAGATACATAAGTTAGTTAGAAAGATAGATTAGTTAAATAGAAAAAGAAAGATAGATAAGTTAGTTAGAAAGATAGATAGATAGATAGATAGATAGATAGATAGATAGATAGATTAGTAAGAAATAAAGATAGATAAGTTAGTTAGAAAGATGGATTAGTTAAAAAGAAAGAAAGAAAGATAGATAAGTTAGAAAGATAGATAGATTAGTTAAAAAGATAGATAGATAGATAGATAGATAGATAGATAGATAGATAGATAGATAAGTTAGTTAGAAAGATGGATTAGTTAAAAAGAAAGAAAGAAAGAAAGAAAGATAGATAGATTAGTTAAAAAGAAAGAAAGAAAGAAAGATAGATAAGTTAGTTAGAAAGATAGATAGATAGATTAGTAAGAAAGAAAGATAGATAAGTTAGTTAGAAAGATGGATTAGTTAAAAAGAAAGAAAGAAAGAAAGAAAGATAGGTAAGTTAGAAAGATAGATAAATTAGTTTAAAAGAAAGAAAGAGATAGATTAGTTAAAAATAAAGAATGAAAGAAAGAAAGAAAGATAGATACGTTAGTTAGAAAGATAGATAGATCAGTATAGTATCAGATAGATAGATAAGTTTATTAGGTCATAGAATGGTAGTTTAATTGAGTCTAATGCTTCAGAGAGTTTAGATTTGAGTTTTTGGCTTGTACACTAATGGGCCACCGTAGTCTTGGCTCAATTTGAACAGTCTGCAATGTAAGTCTATGGGATTTTTATGGTTTTTAATATTAATTTTTAAGAAAACTGAAAGTCAAATCAGTCTGAAAAGATATAGCAACTCGAGTCAGAACAGTCTGAAGTTCTGACCCGAGTTTGGAATTTGTAGAGTTAAAGCTCTAGGAGGAGTTAGAATTGAAAAATTTTGGGTCAGAAGAATAAGAATAACTAGAAAAAAAAGTTTGTTGAGACAAACTTTAAGTTGGCTTGAGAAAGCCGGACCAGAGAGTTTGAAGAAGTTTAAAGTAGTTAGAAGTTTAAAGTAGTTAGAAGTTTGAAGTAGTTTGAAGTTTAAAGTAGTTTAAATTTTGATTGATAAATTAGTTAGAAAGAAAGATTAGTTAGAAAGAAAGAAAGAAAGAAAGAAAGAAAGAAAGAAAGATTAGTTAGAAAGAAAGAAAGATAAATTAAAAAGAACGATTAGTTTGAAAGATAGATTAGAAAGAAAAAAGATAAATTAGAAAGAAAGACAGAAAGAAAGAAAGAAAGAAAGAAAGAAAGAAAGAAAGATGGATTAGTTAGAAAGAAAGATAGATTAGTTAAAAAGAAAGTAATATTCGTTAGAAAGAAAGAGAGAAAGAAAGATAGATTAGTTAGAAAGATGGATTAATTAGAAAGAAAGATAGATTAGTTAAAAAGAAAGTAATATTCGTTAGAAAGAAAGAGAGAAAGAAAGATAGATTAGTTAGAAAGAAAGAAAGATGGATTAATTAGAAAGAAAGATAGATTAGTTAAAAAGAAAGTAATATTCGTTAGAAAGAAAGAAAGAGAGAAAGAAAGAAAGATTAGTTAGAAAGAAAAAAGAGTTAGTAAGAAAGAAAGATTAGTTAGAAAGAGAGAAAGAAAGAAATATTGATTGGTTAGAAAGAAAGAAATATTAGTTAGAAAGAAAGAAAGAGAAAGAAAGATTGTTTAGTTAGAAAGAGAGAGAGAAAGAAAGATAGATTAGTTAGAAAGATAGATAAATTAGTTAGAAAGAAAGGAAGAGATAGATTAGTTAGAAAGAAAGAAAGATATATAGATTAGTTAGAAAGAAAGATAGATAGATAGATAGACAGATAGATAGATTAGTTAGAAAGAAAGAAAGAAAGAAAGAAAGAGAGAGAGAAAGAAAGATTGATTAGTTAGAAAGAAAGAAAGAAAGAAAGAAAGAAAGAAAGAAAGAAAGAAAGAGAGAAAGAAAGATTGATTAGTTAGAAAGAAAGAAAGAAAGAAAGAAAGATATATTAGTTAGAAAGAAAGAAAGAAAGAAAGAAAGAAAGAGAGAAAGAAAGATTAGTTAGAAAGAAAGAGAGATTAGTTAGAAAGAAAGACAGCTTACCTAGAAAGAAAGAAAGAAAGAAAGAAAGAAAGAAAGAAAGAAGGAAAGAAAGATAGATTAGTTAGAAAGACAGAAAGATAGACTAGTTAGAGATAGATAGATAGATAGATAGATAGATAGATAAGAAAAATAAAATAATTTTAACTTTAATTTAATTACTTTCCCAAGCCAACTTAATAACTTTTATTATTATGCATTTAAATAAACGTATTTTTAATGAATTGTGTTTATTCTAATGTATTTAAATAAACCTATTGTATTTATTATAATGGATGTATTGAAATTATTTTAATTTTTTTTCAATTAAAACTAACCACAGTTGACTTCATTATAATTTACTCATTTTATTATTGTTGTATAAATGTGTATACAATGGGGACAATTTATATGATTTCAAACGTACAAAATAAGATGACCGTTATCAGTTTTTCAGCACGTGATTGATTATAACCAATGAGACTGCTGGAGCTGCGTGTGGGAAATCATCTGCTTCTCTCGTCGACGACGAACTCTCGTTGCTTCAGTCAGGTAACTGTTATGTCTTTTAAAATTCGGAAAAATCATCAAAATAGTGGTGAATTAATTAATTGGATTAAAAGTAAACTTATTTTAGCCTGATTACGACTCAGTATTGACTTATAAGTATTACTTTCATAAATGCTGTTCAAACTAAGAGGCCGCCTAATGCGGCCGACTAACCACTAACGTTATTGTTTACTTATTCTCCGAGGTAACGCTAATTTCTGAGTTAATTTATGTTTTAAAATGTCTATCTTAAACGTACAGAATTAATTTACGTCCGTTTTGTTAATTTTATTGTTATGAAGGGATGTGAGTGAAGTTAATGGCCGAGCTATGGATAAAGCCCAGGCTAAGTCGATATTGTGTACATGTTTGAAGGCTTTACGTCTTAAATACAAACGTAAACGAAGCTTTATTCCATGTAAATGTAATACATAACCTTAAACATACACTCTACTCTATTGAGCGTTCGCAAAACCCGCCCCCTTTAGTAACCGTTGCTATCGACGACGCACTCACTCACGCGACGCCTCTCATACAGTGAACAACACATCGCGGAGCTGAGGGAGACTGACAACGCGCTGACAGACAGGACACACCAGGTTACTTTTGATGACACTAAGTCTCACCTTTCAAATTTGGTCATTTTTTAAAGAAATGTAAGCAATAAATACAGTTTTGTGGCTCTTTAGTGTGTCTGACAGCTGTAAAGCCTCAGTTAAAGCTGCTCGTGAACCATAATCTCTTCCTTCTAGTTCATTTATAGCATCAAGTAAACATAAATGAACATCAGAAGGAATGTTGTTTTAACCATGGAAAGAAGTCTGTACACACCGTTTTTTCAAATTTGAATCCTCTCCAACGTTAATCTACTAACTGCTTTGTCGGAGAAAATGGCGGATTATGATTGGTTAGATCGCCTGTCAATCAAACTCCATGCGAAGAGTCAAATACGTACATGATTCATGTTCTGGCCTTTCATAATTGATAGCGGGCAGATTAAGCTTCACACACAAATTTTTTTTAAAACTTATTTACGATGTGTAAATGTATGTTTTTGCTTTAGCTCATTACAAAAGTTAAGGTTAACGTTACTTTCTTTTGCTGTGAGCGCGCGAGCTCCCTTTCATCCGCGTGCCGGAGAGAGATAAGATTTGCATTATAAGTAATACATATACAATCAAAGTAAAACATATAGGCAGTGGTGTGCCGTCAGAGCCAGCAGGGCCTTCTCTGCTGGCCCTGTCAAAATAGAAAAATATATATTTTTTTCTATAATTAAATTAATGTGTGTCTGAACATTCTAAATTCAATTACTGTCTATCAGTACGTTACAATTATATTTCCAGAAAGAATATGGTTATTTTTTGTGAGTCTGAGCTGGATTTTACATGTCATCTAAACGCAGCTCCGTGGACCAGCACTAGTTGTATAGCTAGCCTTCCGTTGAAGCTGCCGTTTTCCAATTGATCATAACTTTGACTGACGTGTTTTATCAGCCAATCAAATTGTGATGCGTATGACAGAACGCCCCAGAGGCCCAGCGATGTGTCGACGGCTAGCCCGCGCTGATGTCATCGACATGGGTGGGCACACTGGGCAGATACAATACATGTTTGTGTACAATAACAATTTTCAGGAAAAATAACATTATGATGTCCAGAAATAAATTTCATTAGTACATTGGGTTATTTTGGGTACATTTGTCATTCTAGATCTACTAATATTGTTAGGACCGAGAAGTTCCACGTGACTAGATGCATTGATACTTTTATATCTTTCGTGTACTGCGATGGTCTAGTGGTAGAACTTTTGCCAAGCGTGTCAGAGGTTCTGGGTTCGAATCCACACTCGTATAGTTTTTTATTTTTATTTTACCGAATATGTTCATCAGTGGTTGTATATCAGGCAGGGCGTTTGTGTGCATTTTGTTTTGTAAGATTTCAACGAATAGAAAGTCTCCGCAACGGCGATAGATTGAAGCGCGCATCTGAGTGAAAACTGTGCACGAGCCACAAGAGAACACTGTATCCGCGCCACTGATAACAGCGGCAACGAGCACTCAGCTTGAACAACACATTTCAGCGCTAGAATGCATCTTATTCAACAAACGAAAATGAATGTCCTGCTAGTTAACCGGAGATGTTTTATTTATTTGTATTAGGTAACTTACATCCGTGCGCGAGATGTTTCAGCTCAGCTTTTATAATGTACAGTGGTGTGCGTGTGCGCTGAGGTTGAAGATCAGCTGTCTCGTCGTTGATGTTCCGCAGTGCATACAGTGCATGATTGTATTTTGCATTGGGGGGGGGGGGGGTTAGATCGTTACTGAAGGCCCTGACTGAAACCCCACGGTACGCTACTGCATATAGGCCATGTTTACATCAGGAAAAATTAGAATTGTGCAAGAAGTAACTATTTTTCTGTGCCACATGGTGATTTTGTACAGTTACAGTGCAGTTAAATTTCTGTTAACTCCAGGGGCTAAGAATAAATTATAACACTTGTGTATTACAATATAATAGTATAGCATTTTGATATAATGTCTGTAGATACTGTAGCCTGTACTGATATGGAACATGCACATATTCTAGCACATATTGTCCACCCAATTCTTTTTCTTTCCATAATTTGTTGCAGTATAATCTACTTATGATGTTGTTCATATTCATAACATATTGGTGTAATAATTTCTATTGACTCTATAGAGCTGGTAAGTCCCGCCCCTTTCGCTAACCCCACTGGACCTCTAGGTTGAAAAATCATCAATGCAAGTGAATGTGAGAAAATAATTATTTTCTGGTCCCGTTTGAATTTTGCCATGAATGTGAACATATGTTGTCTCTGAATTTTCAATATAATTTTTCGTGTGAAGAATGCTACAATTTAGCGGGTAGAAGTTTGATACTGTTAGACTTTGTGTGAGAGCACGTTGTGGACTACAACTAGTTTTTACATCAGACGGGAATCTGAAGAAAGAACAGCCCATTTGGTTTGAATGGTGACATTTGGGTACAAAACACACAGGCATCTCAATCTGTCTCTAGATTATCGCAGCATTAGCACCGTGATTTGACAAGTGGAGGGAAAATGTGTTATGGGGTGACGTCACATAGGCGACATGTAGTCTTTCTCATTATGTCTTTTCCACAACTGCTAGCCAAAGAATCATACAATATACTTTCAAACTTGTAACATGAAAAATTATATAAAAAATGCACAGACAACATATGTTCACATTCATGGCACAATTCAAACGGGACCAGAAAATAATTATTTTCTCACATTCACTTGCATTGACGATTTTTCAACCTAAAGGTCCAGTGGGGTTTTACAGATGGGCGGGACTTACCAGCTCTATAAAGTTCATCAGTACATGTTTATCCATGCAGACCTATGTAATATTTGACTTTTAATTTGTTTATTTTTTTGTTCCCTTTCTTCTAGTGAAATCAGATCATTTGTTCTGCTCAGTAAGTAGGCTATTCTATTTCTCATTATTCTATTCAGACTCACTGTATATGATTATATAGACATTATATGATGATAGGCATAGCATATTGATTGATCTGTGATGATTTCTCTTTAGATTGTCACACATTGTCATCACATTGACTCAAATATTCAGTGATGTTTTTTTCTTCTTCTTCCTTTTACACTTCAGATAACGGTCATCTGTTACCTTACTCTGCTATGTAAGTATTCTTTTTGATTCACGCTTTCCAAATTCTCACACACCTATACAATATATAAGATGGTTTTTGATGATTTATTTTTCTTCTTTTTTTGTATTTCTCACAGCATAAGCGAACCCAAAGGCTCTTTTAAGAGCTATCTGCCATCTCCTGTCTGCCATCTCCTGTCTCCCGTCTCCCATCATCTGTCTGCCATCTTCTGTCTACCATCTCCCGTCTGCCATCTACTGTCTGCCATCTACCATAATCTGCCATCTCCCGTCTGCCCTCTCCCACAGGTGCGTATATATTTGTTGCTGTCATTCAAGTGACTTCAGATCCACATGCCCTGCTCATCTATTCAGATGAATTCATCACATTCTGCTGGTTTCATGCAGTTTATTTTTATTATTGAATTTAATGTATTTTTTGCCAAACTCCAGAGCTATAACTAAATTACTCAAAATTATTGGTTGAGTATCATCATGAATTTGTTTTGAATCTTCTAACAGATTTTTCTAAAGTCTGTTTATTTAATGAGTAATATTTTGTTTAGTGCTTTTTAACATTGTTATGATTATCTTTTAACGGAATGGAATTTTTTACACCTGTTTTCTTTTGTTTGCAGCATTGGTCATATCTGGTGACGCTCACCATGTAAGTACGACTGTAATGCTAATTTGTAATGCCATTTGCACTGCATACACTTACTGCTAAATGTTAATGCAATATTGGACTTCATAAACAATATATCTTGAAGGACATTGTATAACAACTTTTAGATAATTTGTCTCTTTTTTGTATCGTCTACAGTAGATTGGACATCTTCTGTCCATCTAGGTGAGTAAAGTACCATTATTAAACATGTACAATTACACAGATTGGGAGCTTTATCATCATAGTGAATGAAACATGTTGGCAGTTTAGTTTTGCTGTTAAAACTTAAGATTGTTTTCTTGTTCGCAGTGTTGCTCATCTCTGGAGAAGCTCACCATGTAAGTACTACTGTAATGCTAATTTGTTGGACATTTGCGCTGTATGTTCACTTAATTTTGATTGGTGGAAAGCTTTCAAATCACTGCAGCATGTTAATGAATTATTATGGGACAACATAATATATCTTGAAGAACAGTGTTTTACAATACAAACGTTTGATAAATGTGAACATGAGGACTTATTTGAGCTGTGTGAACACATCTAAATTGTCTCTTTTCTTTTTCTCTTGTCTACAGTGGATTGAAGTCTTGTCCATCTAGGTGAGTAGAATTGTTAAACAGGTTTTTGCAACAACAACAAATATTTACAGTGAAATTTGGGAATGTTGATTACTAAGATTTAAAAAATAATAATAATAATAATAATTTCCATCTTCAGTAATAACAAAAAAGTAAGTTACTTATTGATGTTATTATTGTATTCAAAATGATTCATGCAATGGCAATATAGTTCTTATTAACATTTAATAATTCAATGATTCCTGTACTTTTATATAGGCATGTTTGTCTGTGTTAAGAATGTAACTAACTTGTTTTTTCTTCTGTGTGTGTGTGTGTCTCTGCATGCGTGTGTGTGTGTGTGTGTGTTATCTGTCCTGTCCTGTCCTATCCTGTCCTATCAACACCTTTTATCCATTTTCACTCAAACCTTTATCCTGCTTATTTCTTAAACCTTTGCCATTTCTTCACTTTCTCTTCCCAAACTGACAAAAAATCTGGCCTGATCACCGAACGCCACTGCTCTGCTTGCTGCTTGCTTGCTCGCAAACCAAACCGCACAAAATGCAATCTCTTCTACAATGCAAAACAAACCCAAACGCACTGAAGCAGCTTGCTAACGCATCTTCAAAATAGAGCCAGTAAACCCAGTTCTTGACCTGTATAACAAACCCAAACCTTGAACCAATATAACAAACCCAAACCTTGAACCAATATAACAAACCCAAACTTTGAACCCAATAACCAATTGATTTACAGTGCCGGACAGCCTGAAAGAGGGACCAGCTCCAGTCTGCCCTCCTGATCTCCACTCTGCTCTCCTGATCTCCAGTCTGCCCTGCTGCTCTTCCTGATCTGAGGACTGCGTTGGAAGATCATCATCCAAGCACACACACACAGTCATTTGTTTGATAGCCAACTGTTTAGCTTTATATTACATAGTGTTTTTCATTTTCTATAGTCTTATCAAATCTTCAACTTTATTTAGCTTTTGTTTAATTGACTGCTTATCAATAAATCCCAGTTTCTGTTCAGTAAGTTCAGTCTTGGAACATCTATATTGTATAGTTGATTTCACAATTGTAATTTTATACACCAGTCTAATATTGTTTGGTGATATTGGTGGTTAGCATTTTACAACCCTAAATTACAGTTTTATTCTTTTATCCCAACCCTTCCTGATCTCCAGTCTGCCCTGCTGCTCTTCCTGATCTCCAGTCTGCCCTGCTGCTCTTCCTGATCTCCAGTCTGCCCTGCTGATCTGAGGACTGCATTGGAAGATCATCCTCCAAGCACACACACACAGTCATTTGTTTGATAACCAACTGTTTAGCTTTACATTACATAGAGTTGTTTATTTTCTATAGTATTATCACATATTTAACTTTATTTAGCTGTTGTATAGTTTTTGTGATTGCTTTGAATCAGCTCTTATTAACCCTCAGGGGACCACAAACGCGCCCGCGCGTTTTGCTCGTTTTTTTTTTTTAGCAATGAAAATAAACACCAAATGCTCTGTTAATTTTGATCTTTCATTTTCGTGTAATACATCAATCGATCCTGTTCAGTTTCTATTTTTTTTCTGTATACTCACAATAAAAATAAAGTGTTTTGCTTTTTGACAAATAAAGAAAAATTAACATGATGCGATTTCTGCCTTCCCTCTGTCCGTGAACTCCCATTTGAAACGCGTTCGAAAATGATCAATAACTCCGCGAAAATTTAGTCAAACAGGCAAACAGACCCACGGGCATAAAGCTTGAGATCGCATCTGTTAAAAGAAGTAACTTATATAAAAAACAAATATTCTCAGTTTCTGTAATCTGTATAAAAAGAGAGCGACTCCAGTCAAGCTCATTAGGAGTTCATTCACAGTAATGTGACCACTCCCCGGAGAGCGCGTGCTATTCAAACGCAAATTCTGAGGGGTGTGAAACGCCCATCAGCTGTAAACACAGCGCGTCGCGATCGAGTGAGGCATAATATAGCCTACCTTATGGAGAAACGATTCCTCAGAACAGTGCTGATGAGGAGCAATATCTCCTGATATGAGGAGCAGATCCCGCTGCGCTGAGGAGTGAGGTAGGCTGTTTTCTTTTCTCACGTGTGGAATAACGTTATGGAATAACGTTAGTGTAGGCCTATGCAAACCGCAAAAAGATGAATCGCATTTCTATAATATGACTCGCCTTTCTGTGAGATGAATGAAGGGTACATATTTGTAAAGACTGTTTAGCCTGAATATGAATCGCGTGTCTGTGTGTGAAAGAATAAACTGCTTTGCTATAGCCTACTGAGATGAGTAAAAATCCACTGGAATATGTTGAAAAAAATGTATTTGTATAAGCAACGTATTAAACTGCAAAAAAAAAAAAAAATACTATTTTTGTCAAAAATAAAGTCATAGACTAAGATGTTAGATGTTCCAATGTTGGCTATATTCAAACTAATGAATACATATGATAAAATTTAGGCCTATAATCTTTTTTCTTTTTCTTTTTTTTACAAAGAAAGAGTACACTTGAAATATTGTTGAAATTGTAATTATTGTTGTAATTGTAACATTTTTAATAAAATAGCAAAACATATTTACAAGAGAAATGTAAGCGAAATCTTAAATGGTCAATATAAGTCTTCTTCTAAATACATCTTTTGTCGTTGCATTGTGGCTCAGTCAGTGTCACACCTGAATGAATGGCTCATTAGGCAGTCATTATGCAGAATGGGTGGGGAGATTATGCAGAGATTATGCAATCTAAGGTGTAAACTACTCCTCCCCCTTGCATATTGGCTTTCCAAGCAAAACCTGTTTTACACCATTTAAATCAATGTATTTTTTTTTTGTGAACGATAAAGCAAAACTATTTTCACATAATTTTGAAGCTAGAACACAAAGGGACAACATCCATTAGTCAAAAGTCTTGTGGACACATATTTAATATGTGTTTTGTGGTCTTAATTCAGCAACTTTCATTTTAATTTTTTCCAATAACCACGCATAAACATTATTCTCTTAAAAATACAAACATCTACATACACGTTGCTCGCATATTATGGTAGCCCTGTTTGTGCTATATAGAGTGAATTTACACCTTTGCCATTAACATGTTTATAAATAACTGAAAAAAGCACAAATGTCAAGGCATGTCAGAACATCTCAAAGGCCCCCAAAACACTGTGGTCCCCTGAGGGTTAATAAAGTCCAGTTCCTTTTCATAATCAATTAAATATTGTGTATTTTATATAATCGTTTCTTATTTGACTTAGGAGTCCAACTGATACATTATAATACAAATATTAAGAATTTATTGTATAGTAAGTGTTTTTATTAGGTGTTTTTGCAAACTGCTGCCATTTGCGTTTTTACTTTTACTGGCTGAATCTTAAACGGTGAGAGATATTTACTTATACACGGTTTTCATATTCTCAAAGGAGCTCCAGTTAATTTGTAAGTATTCAATTATCAGTAGTTCGATACGTTTTCTTATATTTACTGCATTTATTTGTCAGCATTAAAACATCACCATGCCGAGAAAAGGTAAGAGGAGTGCCTCTCAGAAACAGCGCAGAATGCAAGAAGCTTCGGGTGGCTCCAGTAGCGGTAACTCTGTCACACAGCGTCGACGCAAACCCGTATGTTCTGTCTGTTGCAGCATCGCACTTTCAAGGTGATACTAGGTACAAGCTTTACTCTAGAGGCTATCAGTGTACGTGCAATGCTTTAATGTTCCTAGCTGTCCATAATGAATGCAATGAGTTGCGCAGTTTCGATTTAGACCGCATCTTACTGAGAGGTGATGCAGTTTACACTAGTGTCAAACGAACACTGCAGAGCAAACGGCAATTTGTGGCTAATTTTTTAAACTTTGATGAGCTGCCAAACACAGTAAAGACCAACTCAGCCTGTTACAACATCCTGAAACATCCGCAGAGAGTTGGATTTCTGAAAGATTCACCTGTCCTAGGCGAGTATGAAAACCTTGAGAATACTCTGCAATGCCTCAGACTTGATGTGAGTGACGCGTTGCTGCTGATTGGAACCACGTGCATCGCCGTATTCAGAGATCGCTCAGGGAGGTTTGGCTATTTTGACTCTCACTGCAGATCAGCATGTGGAATGCCTGAAGAAGAAAGCACTGGTACGGCCGTGATGTTGACCTTCTTCCGTTTAGAGGACATGATCGAGAGGCTGATGCTATTGTTTCAGTGGTGTTTCGATTTGAGAGACCAGCAACAATTTGATCTGTTGCCTGTATCGTTCATTAACCAAATAACTGAGAGCAGTGCACGACGTACTGAAGTCTCCCTGAACTGCTGCGAGCTTGAACGTGATATACATCCATCTGTCTCTTTTGAGAACAAAGCTCTGTCAAACAGTGAACAATGCAGGTCTGCTGATGTCTCACAACTGTGTGTCCAAGATCCGGTTCAACAACCATCTGAGACTACCGTTAATAGAGCCACATCAACTAATGACCAAGCCTACGTGACTTGTCAAGATAAAATGGACGTTCTAACTTCTGTCACTCAGAATCAAGACAGTAATAAAGATGTTTCATTCAGTAAACTTTCTCATGGCATGCTGTCACAGGATCAGTTGCCATTGTCGTCTCCTAGTCACCAATATTCACAATCGACAGTCAAGCAGACAGAGAAACTGAACAAGACTCGGAAGCGAAAGGCTTACTTTAAAAAATGGCACAAAGAAATGGTTCAGAGGCAAGGTGTATATGACAAAAAACAGGCTGTACGTAAAGTCTATGATTATAAAAGACGTAGTGAATGCAGGGAAAGACGTAAACAAGCCACAAAGAACAAGTATTGGAATAATATGCTTTACAGAGAAGAACACAAAAAAGCTATGAAAAACAATTATAAAAATATTAAGGAATACAGAGAGCGAAAAAAGGCTTATGTAATTAGCAAGTACAGAAATAATGAAAAATACAAAAACAAACAAAAGAGCTATGCAACCAACAAGTACAAAAATAATGATCAATACAGAGAGGAAAAAAAGAGCTATGCAACCAACAAGTACAAAAATAATGATCAATACAGGGAGGAAAAAAAGAGCTATGCAACCAACAAGTACACAAATAATGACCAATACAGAGAGGAAAAAAAGAGCTATGCAACCAACAAGTACACAAATAATGACCAATACAGGGAGGAAAAAAAGAGCTATGCAACCAACAAGTACACAAATAATGACCAATACAGAGCGGACAAAAAGAGCTATGCAACCAACAAGTACAAAAATAATGACCAATACAGAGAGGAAAAAAAGAGCTATGCAACCAACAAGTACACAAATAATGATCAATACAGAGAGGAAAAAAAGAGCTATGCAACCAACAAGTACAAAAATAATGAACAATACAGAGCAGACAAAAAGAGTAAAATAACCTTTAATTACAGGAATGATGAACAATTCAAGGAGAGACAAAAAAAGTATATAATTCAAAATTACAAGAGTAATGCTAAATATAAGAAACAACATATGCAATATCTTGTTGATAGATATTTAAATGATCCAATTTTTAGGCAAAGGCAAAAAGACCATTACAAAACCCAATGCATAAATGATCCTAATTTCTATGAAAGAAGGAAGAACATTTTTAAACAACGTTATCACTGTGATGCACATTTTAGGGCTCGTCAGAAAGAATATAATTTATTCAAATCTAAAAACAAAATATCTGAACTCAAGATACTTCACAAAGTACACTGTGCACAAGACATACAGCGCAAATACAAAAACATGAATCTGATGCGCCAGCAGAGAGACACTGTACAAAATACCCAGCCTGACGCAGTACAAGATCCGACTGTGTTAAGAGCCTTAAATGTTTTCAGAAACGTTATAAAACAGGGCCCAACTTATGTCTGCACATGCTGTGCCAGGGCACTCTTCTCAAATCAAGTCAAATCATGTGATCGTGAGCGCTATCAGAAGAACCCGACAGTTGCTTCAGTTTGCTTGACTGGAAACTATCTTCACGTGTGCTCCGACTGCCCTGATCAATGTCCCTTGGAGAACAGGAAAACTGAGTGGATCTGTCACTGCTGCCATAACACACTATTGAGAGGTCTGATGCCAGACATTGCTTTAGCCAATAAACTTCAGTTCGCTCCCATTCCTCCTGAACTCTGCGATTTGAATGTTCTTGAAAGACACGTTATTGCAAAGTACATTCCTTTTGCTAAGATTGTTACACTACCGAAAGGCCAGCAAAGAGCTATTAAAGGTGCTGTGATTTCTGTTGCATCTGAAGTAGAAACAACAGTGAATTCTTTACCCAGACCAAGTAGTGAATCACAATTGCTTACAGTGAAACTGAAAAGACGTCTGTGTTACCAAGGCCACTATCAGTTTCAGACTTTGAACATGCAAAAGGTTTTGTCTGCTTTAAGAAAGCTAAAAGATATCCATTCAGAATATAAAGATATCTTCATTAATGCAGAACTCTCTGAGGAAGAAATGTTTAATGAGCATGAAGAGTGTACAAATGACATCAATGCTCCTGATGAGGAAATGGAAGAAATGGAAATTGAAAATACAGAAGAACAGAGCAATGAGAATGAACACAATGATTCTACTGATGACACTGCAGAAGAGCAATCGAGAGGCCTTGCCTTGGACACATGTCTTCAGCCCCCAGATCTCGGCCAGCAGCTGTTGACTTATGATGATGGGATATTTTGCATTGCCCCAGCAGAGAGAAACACTCCTGTAAACACTTTCAAAATCCCTAAGCTTGAGTCTATGGCGTTTCCAGTGCAGTTTCCAGATGGCACGAACACATTTGATGAGCCTGGTAGAGCAAAACATGTTTCCCCCAGCAGATACTTTAACTCTAGACTATTCTCTATTGACAATCGTTGTGCGAAGGATACCAACTATATCTTCTTTGCGCAGTTTGTGACTGAAATGCACATGGCCACATCAAGTATGTCTATCCAGCTGAGGAAAGGAAAACCCATGACCCGTGATGGACGCAGAATAAACTGTTCAATGCTGCAGGACAAACAGGAGCTAGAAAAGCTTGTGAATAATAAGGAAGCTACACGATTCATGCAACCATTAAGAGGGACTCCAGCATACTGGGAGAAATCTCTCCGTGATCTGTTTGCTATGCTGAGACAGCTGGGCACTCCTACATTTTTCTGTACGTTTAGTGCTGCTGAGATGAGATGGCCTGATGTGATTACTGCTATTAAAGCACAACAAGGTGAAACTGTGAACTTTGCTGAATTAGACTGGTCCGAAAAATGTGAAATCCTCAGAAGTAACCCTGTGACAGCGATGAGAATTTTTGAAAAGCGAGTTGAAGCCTTGATGAGAGATTTGATCAATTCCCCTGCTCGACCTATCGGTGAAGTAATTGACTTTTTTTACAGAGTAGAGTTCCAGCTACGTGGCTCTCCGCACATTCACTGCTTATTTTGGGTGAAAGATGCTCCAGAGTTTGAAAAAGATGAAGATAAGGATGTGTGTGATTTCATTGATAAATACATCTCATGCAAATTACCAGACCCAGACAGAGACCCAGAACTACATAGAATTGTGAGTGAAGTACAGATGCACAGTCGTAACCACTCAAAATCCTGTAGAAAGAACAAGAAGCACTGCCGGTTTGGATTTCCTAAACCACCCATTAACAGAACAATGATATCCCGGCCCAGGCCTCCTTCTGCAGATCAGTCTGATGAAGGGAATGAAGCAGAGGAAAGAAATGATGCCAGTTTTGCAAAAGAACAGCTTCAGAATGTGTGGGATCTACTGAATGACTCAACTCAGAGTTTTGATAGCATTACACAGCTACTTCATAAAGCAAACATGACTTATGAAGAGTACGAGAAACATATTGATGCTATTTCTACATCAAGTTCAATATTCATGGAGAGACGACCACAGGACTGCTGGGTGAACGGCTATAATCCAATGTTGTTAAGAGCCTGGGATGCAAACATGGACATACAGTTCATTCTGAACCCCTACAGCTGCATCATGTATATTGTCTCGTACATTTCAAAAGCTGAACATGAGATGAGTGATTACCTAAAGAGAGTGATAAAAGACTCGAGCCATGATAACCTGTCTGAACGTGAGTGCATGAAGCAGGTCATGAATGCATATTCAAAGAACAGAGAAGTCAGTGCTCAGGAGGCAGTCGCTCGCACATGCAGTCTGAAATTAAAATCATCATCACGAGCTGTCATATTCATACCTACTGATGACAACGCTGTAAAGATGAGTTTACCAATGAGCTGCTTGCAGACCATGGATGATGACATAGAGAATGTGTGGATGACAGGATTGCCAGAAAAGTACAAGGCCAGACCAAACAGACCTGAATTTGAGAACATGTGCATGGCTGAATTTGCAAGTGAATACCGCATTGTTTATGCAGGAAAGACAAGAGGTAAAAATGTTTTGCCACTTCAAAAAAACTTGGGACACATACAGAAAAGAACAAGAGGAAAACCTGCTGTCATCAGATTTGCCCGTTTTTCACAGCAGAAAAACCCAGAAAAGTTCTATGGAACGCTTCTAAAGCTTTACTTGCCATATCGCTCAGATGAGCAGCTGAAGTCAGTCAGATTCCAGACATACGAATCATTTTATGCATTCGCTTCAGTAAAACTACCAGGAACTGATGAACTGCAGCGTGTGTGCAATATTGTTAACGAAAACCGTGAGAAATATGAAAAGCATAATGAGGCTATAGAACAGGCTATTGAGGATTTTGAAAAGAATGGTCCAGTTGAAGATGCATGGACTGCATTGGCTCCAGCAAATGAACTGATCCGTTTGGAGAGCATATCAGAACGTGAACCCACTGATCCTAATGTTGTGAACGAGCAGGACGATATTCCTGAATACACAGCATCTACCTCTGTCAGTAACACAGCTATGCCACTCGTGGAAGCTACCCAACAAAATCATGCACAGATTCGCAAAATGTACCAGAGTTTGAATCAAACACAAGCTTCCATATTTTATGCAGTCCGAGACTGGTGCAAAAGATGTGTCTCTGGTGAAAACCCACAACAGTTTCTGTATTTCTTGAATGGAGGAGCAGGAGTTGGTAAATCACACGTTATCAAATCTATTTATGCAGAAGCAACCAAGATTTTGCGCAGGCTTCCATGCATACGAGAGCATACCGACATTTCCAAGCCAACCGTTCTTTTAACAGCATTCACAGGAACTGCAGCCTTTAACATCTCAGGTAAAACACTGCACTGTCTTCTGAAACTCCCGAGAAGCTTGAAGCCTCCATACCAAGGCCTGGGAAACAGCTTGGATGAAATCAGGGCAGACCTTTCTAATGCACACATTTTGATTATCGACGAAATATCAATGGTGTCAAAACAGTTGTTTGCCTATGTGAACTGGAGATTGCAACAGATTAAAGGAAACCAGAAACCTTTTGGTGGATTATCTATACTGGCTGTTGGAGATTTTTTCCAGCTACCGCCTCTGGGAAGAGCAAAACCACTCTGTGTGTATGAGGACCATGTGCTGGACTTCTGGGCAGATCATTTTCAAATGATAACTATGACTCAGATCATGAGACAGAGAGATGATCTTGCATACGCTGAGCTACTCAACAGACTGAGAGTAAAAAAGAAGCACGAGAAGCTGACTGATGCAGACAGGTGCATGTTAGAAACTGTGATAAGATCCTCCCCTGAAGAGTGTCCAGCTGATGCGTTACACATCTATGCAACCAATAAAGAAGTAGACAATCACAACAGTGAAGCCATATCCTCCCGCTTTTCAAATATCATTAACATTGATGCACATGATTACAAAAAAGATCCCCGGACAGGAGAAATGAAAAGGCAAGCGACACCATTTAAAGGAGACAATCGTGACCTTATTGACACACTGCAGATTGCTATTGGTGCACGAGTGATGCTAACCAGAAATATTGATGTGTCAGACGGTTTGGTTAACGGCACCTTTGCCAAGGTCGCGACTATAACAACCCATACCCGAGATGGATATGTTCAATTCATTGGTCTTCATTTAGACAATGTGACTGCTGGACAGAAACATCTCAACAAAGCACCTGGTGGAGATGACAACATTGTCTATATTGAGAGGTCAGAGGAAACACTGAAAAGAAAAGGAACCGTTCGAAGACAATTTCCCATGAAGCTTGCTTTCGCATGCACCATCCATAAAGTGCAAGGAATGACGACTGATCGCGCTGTTGTATCTCTGAAGCACATATTCGAATCAGGCATGGCATACGTTGCACTCAGCAGAACAACATCACTCAGTGGACTGCACATTAATGACTTTGATGAAAAGAAAATCTTCTGTGATCCAGAAATAAGTGCCTCCTTGGAGAAGATGACAAAAGCAGATTTTCACAGTATCCAGCCCATCCTACATATTGTACAGGACTCCAACCTGAATTCAGCTCTTAAAATCATCCATCATAACACAGAGGGGCTGGAGTGTCATATGGAGGATTTAAAATGCCACCATGAGCTTCTCTTGGCTGATGTTTTGTGCCTCACTGAAACACACCTGTCAGGCTCAGCTGTTCCTGCTCATCTACATCTGGATGGATACACCATGTACAAACGCAACAGGCATGCATCCTACACGAACTATGCGCATTTGGCAAACAAGAATGGTGGTGGAGTGGCCATTTATGTGAAGAACAGCTTTCAGGTTTGTCCTCTGATGTACATGCAGAATGTTACTGACTTGGAATATTTGGTTTTGAAGATAGAAGCCCCCAAACAAGCACTTCTTGCTGTAATCTACAGACCACCAAGTTATAATTTGGCAGAGTTTTTGGCACATCTGAACGCCCTCTTGACATCTCTTGAGATCATTGATTTGAGGCCTCTAATCGTCTGTGGCGACTTCAATGAAGATCAGCTTTCTCATTGCAACAAACCTATTCTCAATTTGTTTGAAGATAAAGGATATACACAGCTAATCAGCACCGGAACAACAGAAAAAAAAACTCTTCTGGACCCTGTGTTCATAAGCGGCGCACACTCAAACGTCAGAGCTGGAGTTCTACAGACGTATTACAGCTATCATGATCCGGTCTATTGTGTTTTAGAATAGATACATCAAATATATCAAAATCCGCATCAAACATTCAACACTTCTGTAAGATAACATCTTTATTTTAAGGAAAAATAATGCTTAACCCTAACCATAACCTCCAATTACTTAACTGTTGACATTTTGTCTACTTCTTGTATGCATGTGTGTGAATGTGTTAGATATAAATTGTGTGCATGTGTGTGTGTGTGTGTGTGTATGCGTGTGTGCGTGTGTTAGATAAGGAATGAATGGGGAGTGAATGTCCTTTCCAAGGATCGCCACCTTGACGTGGTGGAAAGGCTTGTGTGTTCCAGTGATCCCAAGAGTGAGTGATTCTGAGTTTTTTACTCCAGTTTGACTTGCTTAAGGGTGAGGTTCCAGACTAAGTGCGATCCAAATTGGCATTAAATAAAATTATTTTAAGCATAACTAATTGATTTGTCTTCTTGATCCACAGACACACACACACACACACACACACACACACACACACTTCCTATGATAGAGATAGATAGATTATAGAAATATTTGATAGATAGATAGATAGATAGATGGTGCATTTGTACTATGAATGGGAGAAATTAGAAAGAAAGAAAGAAAGACTGATTAGTTACAAAGACAGATTAATTAGAAAGAACGAAAGAGAGAAAAAGAAAGATTGATTAGTTAGAAAGTAAGTAAGATTAGTTAGAAAGCAAGTAAGATTAATTAGAAAGAAGTAAGTAAGATTAGTTAGAAAAAATAAATAAAGATTAGTAAGAAAGAAAGAAAAAAGAAAAAGATAGAAAGAAAGAAGGAAAGAAAGAAAGAAAGAAATATTAGGTAGAAAGAAAGAAAGAAAGAAAGAAAGAAAGAAAGAAAGAAAGAAAGAAAGAGAAAGAAAGAAAGAAATATTAGGTAGAAAGAAAGAAAGAAAGAAAGAAAGAAAGAAAGAAAGAAAGAAAGAAAAAGAAAGAAAGATTAATTAGATAGATAGATAGAAAGAAAGATTAATTTGACAAAGAAAGAAAGATAGATTAGTTAAAAAGAAAGAAAGATTGATTAGTTAAAAAGAAAGAAAGATTGATTAGTTAGAAAAAGAAAGAAAGAGATTAGTTAAAAAGAAAGAAAGAAAGATAGATTAGTTAAAAAGAAAGTAAGAAATATAGATTAGTTAAAAAGAAAGAAAGAAAGATTAATTAGTTAGAAAGAAAGAAATATAGATTAGTTAAAAAGAAAGAAAGAAAGAAAGATAGATTAGTTAAAAAGAAAGAAAGAAAGACAGAAAGATTGATTAAAAAGAAAGAAAGAAAGAAAGAAAGAAAGAAAGAAAGAGGTTATTTAGAAAGAAGGAAAGATAGACTAGTAAGAAAGAAAGATAGACTAGTAAGAAAGAAAGAAAGAAAGATTAATTAGAAAGAAAGAAAGAAAAAGAAAGAAACAAAGAAATGAAAGACAGAAAGATGGATTAGAAAAAAGAAAGATAGATAGATAGATAGATAGATAGATAGATAGATAGATAGATAGATAGATAGATAGAAAAGGTTTGAAGATAGATAGATAGATAGATAGATAGATAGAAAAGGTTTGAAGAGATAGATAGATAGATAGATAGATAGATAGATAGATAGATAGATAGATAGATAGATAGATAAAAACAGTTTGAAGATAGATAGATAGATGATATATAAAAACAGTTTGAAGATATATAGATAGATAGATAAAAATAGATAGATAGATAGATATATAGATAGATAGATAGATAAAAAATAGTTTGAAGATAGATAGATACATAGATAAAAACAGTTTGTAGATAGATAGATAGATAGATAGATA
The DNA here is from genome assembly GCA_022828995.1 of Vimba vimba. NCBI lineage: Eukaryota > Metazoa > Chordata > Actinopteri > Cypriniformes > Leuciscidae > Vimba > Vimba vimba. The sequence goes on from CM040821.1 coordinate 42,107,826, forward strand.
GATAGATAGATAAGGTTTGAAGATAGATAGATTAGTTAAAAAGAAAAAAGATTGATTAGTTAAAAAGAAAGAAAGAAATATAGATTAGTTAAAAAGAAAGAAAGAAAGAAAGATTAATTAGTTAGAAAGAAATATAGATTAGTTAAAAGGAAAGAAAGAAAGATAGATTAGTTAAAAAGAAAGACAGAAAGATTGAGTATGTAGAAAAAAAGAAAGAAAGAAAGAAAGACAGAGGTTATTTAGAAAGAAGGAAAGATAGACTAGTAAGAAAGAAAGAAAGAAAGATTAATTAGAAAGAAAAAGAAAGAAACAAAGAAATGAAAGACAAAGATGGATTAGAAAGAAAGATAGATAGATAGATAAAACAGTTTGAAGATAGATAGATAGATAGATAGATATAGATAGATAGATAGAAAAGGTTTGAAGAGATAGATAGATAGATAGATAGATAGATAGATAGATAGATAAAAACAGTTTGAAGATAGATAGATAGATAGATAGATAGATAGATAGATAGATGATATATAAAAACAGTTTGAAGATATATAGATAGATAGATAGATAGATAGATAAAAATAGTTTGAAAATAGATAGATAGATAAAAATAGTTTGAAGATAGATAGATAGATAGATAGATAGATAGATAGATAGATAGATAGATAGATAAAAACAGTTTGTAGATAGATAGATAGATAGATAGATAGATAAGGTTTGAAGATAGATAGATTAGTTAAAAAGAAAAAGATTGATTAGTTAAAAAGAAAGAAAGAAATATAGATTAGTTAAAAAGAAAGAAAGAAAGAAAGAAAGATTAATTAGTTAGAAAGAAATATAGATTAGTTAAAAGGAAAGAAAGAAAGATAGATTAGTTAAAAAGAAAGAAAGAAAGAAAGACAGAAAGATTGAGTATGTAGAAAAAAAGAAAGAAAGAAAGAAAGAAAGAAAGACAGAGGTTATTTAGAAAGAAGGAAAGATAGACTAGTAAGAAAGAAAGAA